>ML677377.1:19373040-19426629 GCA_007922305.1 Dermatemys mawii | reverse complement strand
TCCCCTCCTGCATCACAACACTCTGCCCCAGCCCAGAGCTCCCTCCTGAACCCAAACCCCCTCCTCCTACATCCCAACCTCTTGCCCCAGGCTCAGCCCAGAGCCCCTCCCACACTGCGAACCTCTCGGCCCCAGCCCAGAGCCTACACCCCCTCCTAAACCCCAACCCTCTGCCCAATGAGAGTGAAGGAGGGTGGGAGAAAGCAAGTGATAGAGAGGAGGAGGGATGGAATGAGTGAGTGGGGTGGGGCAGGTCCTGGGTTGCCCTTAGATTAAAAATGTGATCTTGGGTGTCAAAAGCTTGGAGACCACTCACGTAGGCTAAAGGGAGTCCTGTGCATGCTTTGAGAGCAGGGAAATGCCCATGGGTCATCAACTTATCAGTAAGCAGAAGTATATTGACAAACATTTGCAGGTGGTTTCACCTCCATTTCACTCCACAAGTTGACCACAACTCTTGGGAAGAGAGAGACAGCAGACTGTTCGCCTCTTGTTAAACTCACAAACATGGATCCTTGCAGAAGGGGGTGTTTCTTGTCCTCTCCAGTACTTTCTCACCACAGCAGTCACGCTGCTTCAGTGTGGTCTCTGCTGGCGGCCAATTTTGTTTTTCTTTAAAATGATACCTTGAATCTTAAACACAGAGGGCTGCGTTCACAAAGAGCCACACTGGCTATGCCACAGGCTTCTCTACCAGCCACACAGCCAGAATACTTGGGGGAAAAAAAAAACCTCCAATTTTTCAACTTTCAAGGAAATAATATTTTAAAATAATAGATTTTAAATTTGAATTGAAAAATGCATGTATGTGTTGATGTGCGATGTCTCCCTGAGCTTGCGAGTGTTCAGACTCAGGTCTTAAACAAGATCTAAATTAAGAATAACTTTTCCTTTACCTATCTGCCATGAGCAGAGTTCTGAGTTTTGTCTTTCCCCTGCTACAGCCTCCACAGAATCACTATCAGCTGAAGCAGTCCAAAGAATGCAACCCCCTGCTCGGCAGTAAGTTAGTGGTGGCATCAACCATTGCAGGAGACACCCAGAATCCTAAACTTTGGTGCTAGCAGGTAAAATACCTTTCAGTTTGTGCTGTTTTATCTGGACTGTCCCAGGGACCAGGGTTGAATGGGCACGGGAGACTCTAAAGGTCAGGAAAGAGGTGTGCTCTCAGGGTAAGGTAAGGATTGGGAAACTTTGTACTGAGGACTAATTCTCCAGGGTTGTCTTTGTACCAGCACTAACTTCACATGTGCACACAAAGTGGAGAGGGAGAAATCCAACAATGCCTTCCAAGTGGAACAGGAAAAACTGGAGGGGAAGGAAACTGTATTTTCAAGCTACTCAGATGGTATTATAGACAATGGAGAGCCAAGTAAACAAATTAAAAAGCAATAAGGAAAGGTCAGCAATGTCCCTTTAACTCCTAGCTCCTCTCATTTCAGCTGGTTTCTGATTGACTTTGTTTGGCTGCAAGGAGAAGTTTCCTGTTTTGTTGATGGTGCTTCTGAAAGATCTATCCGGTCCAAGAGCAGGTTGCACGTCTCATTTTATTGCGAGCTACTCAGCTGCAACGACAAAGACAGAGAGGCCTTAAGAAAGAGCGAGCGCTCATTGCATGCTTAAGCCTGAATGCAATGGGAAGAACACTGCCATGGGATAACAGACTTGGAAACGTGGAGGCGCAGCCAAGGTTATTTTTGAAAGGCTGGATGGATTTATCCTCTGGTAATGTTCTAGCCCAATTATTTTTTTTATTCTACTCAAGGATTAGATAACAATGTAATTATCTAATTTTATGCAGTCCGAGCAGAAGCATGAAGGTTGATCGCTCGACAGTTAATACAAACATCCTGATTGGCCGTTAGTGGAGATTTGGTTTATGGAGGGACAACTTACTCATGACAGTCTCTATAGAAAGTTAGAAGTATAGGGCGAAATTTTGCCTGAATTATATCCTGTACAACCCAACTGATCAGAGGGGGAGCAAATGAAGAGAACTTGGCCACTATATTGATCTAGTGTGTTTTTTGTTGTTGGTTGTGGGGTTTTGTTTTTAAAATGGAGGAGATTGCCTCATTCCATTCTTCCCACCACCCTAAAGAAGTTTTTTCACTGGATTTTTGGAATTTGCCACAAGGATAAGTATACAGAGAGAAATTAATGATGCAGCTTTGTTTCCATATATCATGGCACAAGTGAAATCATTTCACAGATAATCCAACCACATTGACCTTGAGCAGCAGCTGTGACCTAAGGGGGAATTCAGCCCTTAGCATGCGAAGGTAGTGGAACGGTCACTGCTGTTTCTTATGGGTTCCACTACAGGTGAGCAACTTTAAAATCCAGTCAGGGTTCCACAGGAGACCATCTTGAAAACACTGTGAACCAGCCCATATCCTGGCTGGACTGGCTTCCTGTACTTTCGAGACTGGGCTGGTTAGCTCTGATCCTCCTTTAGTGGCACAGGCAGCTCTGAACTTTCTTTCTGCATCATGCGTGCTTCCTTAACTTTTACTGAGCCGTTCTCAAAATAAAAATCAATATACTTTAGTTTATCCTGATTCCCTTCCACCTCATTTACACCATGGGACTGGAGGATCTCAGATCAATCAAATGTGGGAGACCTATGTAAGTTTCTCAAATGAACAGAAAGTCTTATATTTTGTTTTCTTGGAGGGATCTTTTCCAAACATGTTTTAGGGTATTAGTTTTTCACTTTTCTCTTGGCAATCAGAACTAACAGTCTTCCACCATTCAAGTGGAAAATTACTACTTGGATGCATTGTACATAGATTCACAATATAAAAAATTCCCACCAATAGACTTGTCCCATTACTTGCTAACAGCAAAGTTCTCACACACATGTGAAGGCTGTGGAACACAAATACAAAAGGGATTTGGACACTGGGGACTTTTTGCAGAGTTCTGCTAACCTCAGACCAAGAAGAGGTCAGTTTCAATTAAGAACACAGTATACCAAGCAAGGAACTATTATGGATTTACACCTAGGATAATGCATTAGAGGAAACCTTGGCAAGCATTAAGTATCTCCTATGTAACATATTTAAGCTTAGTCCATGCTCAGACTATTTAGCTATAAGATAAGTTTTTATCAATCTCTGGTCATCTGTTCATTCTCTGAGGTTACGTCTACACTCAAAGCTTTCCCTCTTACCCCATGACCACCTACTTTGACAAGATCCCTCACCAAAGGATATTAAGCAAAGGCTTTTTGAAAATCCAGGTACACTATATCCACACGTTTGTTTATCCTCGCAAAGAATTCTAATAGATTTGTGAGGTATGATTTCCCTTTACAAAAGCTGCGTTGACTCTTCCCAACATATATTCCTCTACATTTCCGATTTGAGCTGTATGCCAAGTTTTATTAATACTTGGGGGAGGCTTGATCAGTTTACAGATGGTCATGAGATTTTTTCATGCCTTAGAATACAAGCCAATGGCTTGCTCTTTTGTCTCTCCATACGTAGTCTCTTTGAAGGTTGTATGCTTTTAGCACCTAGCTGGCTAGCTTTAATTTAGTCTAGTTTTCTAGGAATCTAAGACCTGCGCCACCCTGAGAACTAGGGATGTAAATATTGTTTTTAAAAGTACCTGTTTAAACTATTAAAATTATATCTTACACTATGAAACGTAGAAAAAATACACAAGAAAGTAAGGCCGACATAAAATATTGACACTTAAAACCCAGTTCTTACAACTGAATTCCTACATATTTGCTGGTATTGCTGCGGCGTTTTTAACATGCACATTAGGTATTACAATGTCAAGGAACTATTTTACCAATGAGTTTTAAACATTAACTGCAATATATGAATGGTAAGACTAATAGTTATTGTTTAACCATTTAATATTTTGCATCCCCTACTGCGGACAATGACAGACAGCATAATTCTGCTCTAGCTACAATAGATCCTGCTGTAACTTGCCTCTGTTCACATCCTGAACATGCAAGCTCTCTGTGTGCGATAACTGCAGATCTATTTAACAAAAAAACACCACACCTCCAAAATCCTATAAACATCTCCCTGAGGAATGGAAAAACTGACTTCAGAAAGTAAATCAGGAACAGAGCAGAATGTAGAAAACTGTTCAGTGCCAGGAGACTTTAAAAGAAAAAGAAAACAAAAATCACCAGTCATTTAAAGTCAATTATAAAAGTCATTTCACTGGGGTGATTGAAGGAGTTTGAATGAGCCAGAACTACATTAAGATGGGAACTAATTTGCAATTAAGTCCCACCAAAATCAAAACTGGCAAGGTGAATAGGAAAGGTGCTAGAATCACTGCAAACTCCCATAAACTATACTCTGACTAGGGTGTGTATCCAGTACAGGATGTAACAGGCAAGTGGGCTTGCAACAAGTTATTTATCTTGATCACTTACCATATTTAAAAATATAGTAAGTACTCTCAGGGCTCCAAATGACCTGTGAGTACAATGTATGAAGACTTGCATTTCTATGACTCTCACCTTAGTCTTCTCTCTATTGTTCTACACCAAACTGTCATGTACTGCCTGTATTTAGGCTCTGATTCAGAAAAGCACTTATGCACATGCTTAAAATTAAGTAGGACTGGTTGTCCGTTTAGAAAAAAAACCCCAGTGCATCGGGAGAGTATTTGAGTTACTTTCCTGACTGCGCTTCTCATCAGCGCTCCAGCTCATTCCTCCCAGTACTGCTGATGTCCGGTGATGTGTTCTATGTAGATCTCCCTCGACCCCCCCGTGGTGTCCGACACCACGAGTTGCCACATCAGTCGAGTGTAGCGTTGACCACTTCCACATTCTCTTAACACTTGCTCGTTACCAGGGTCTCAGGCACCCAGGGATCCAATGAACAGCGAGTGAGTTTGAACCTCATAAACCCTAGCTCTGAGGGTGTCGGCCAGAGGGGGCGTACGTCTCCAGCTTTTGAGATCGATCATAGAAAGCCAGGGGTCCTGTTTTCAAAGGGCACTGTGACATCCACCATGATAATCTTCTTCTAGGCCTCGTCGGTGATGATGATGTCCGGTCGCAGTTGACTATAGGTTCTGGAAATAGTGGAGCTCATGGCAACCTTCCCTATGGGTGGTGGGCTGACTCTGACCAGGCGATCTTCTAATACCCAACTCTCCCCATAATCCAGTAACTGTACAAACTCCTCCTACCAAGATAAATTATAGCTTCTTGCTGCTATGGAAAACTGGGCCATCCGTACCTCTTAAAGAAGAAGAATCTCCTAGGGAAAAATCTATATACACACAAAGTATATTTTTTAAAAATAAGATATTAGTTCACTTTAGCGTTGTACATTCCAAGTGACTCCCTGGATTAACTGAGCTCTCACATAAATTACATTAAGAGGAGCTGGCTCTGGTAGAGCATAGTCATTTCCCCTATTCATGTGCTGTAATGAGCATGGTTAACGAGCCCGAGACAAATACACTGAATCCAACTGTAACCCTCATCTAACCCCCAGCAATGCTTCCTGGCCATTTTCCCAAATGAGGCAGTGCAAACCTTAACCCTGAAGTCCCAAACTCAAAGACCACAAAGTAGCTGGGATATAAAATAAACTAGCTAGATTCGATAATCCTACCTGAGACCCTGGGGACCTCTTTCTGCGGCTCCAAAATAACCCTGCAACTCCCCATCTGCACAGATGGTACCAGGGCATTGTGGTAAGTAGCCTGGCAATTTACACACAATAATTAAGACAAATCGATTATGACTACTTAAAACATTAAGACCCACTGGAGTCCAGAAATTAAGTCTTCTGCAGCTGAAATATGCACCTTGACACACAGAAGAGACAAAGAGGCCTACAAAGGGTTGCCATCATAACAGCCTTCCATGCAGGCTGTAGGAAGCGTGCTCCAGAGAAACCACAACTCCAGATACAAGGAGGAGGAGAAATAAGGATCTTTTATCTACTTGTACATGGACATCGCTGTTTTCCCCATAGCAACCAATTAGTTTAGGAGCTTCTTTGAATTGAATTTCAACATAAAAATGATTGTGTGACTGATTTCCACTCAAAGGTAGGCTGGAAACAAAGTATTTCAGGGTGTAGGATTTTATGGGATCCCTTCTCTGCTTTTTTTAAAAACCTCCCAAATTCTTTCTTTGGTTATTTCCAAGGTAGCGAACACATTAAACAGTTACTACCACTATGGTCCAGATCAAAATGAAAGGGTTTTTTTGGTGTGCGTTAAATTTACAATACCAAATAGAAATGTTTTCATTAGTAATATTTAAATAAATCACTAAAAATCACTTGCAGAGCAAAAGAGCATTGAACATTTTCCAGTACTGAAGGAAATCCAAATCCAAGAATGTTGTGCTAGCGTACCAGAATCAGGAAGTGAAATTCCTCAAGTTTGGTGTTACTTACCTGTCCAAGGCCCCAATCCTGCAATGGGAGGTGTGTGGGTGGAACCCTACCCCCCTTTTGGAGACCCACTGAAGTCTGAGGACTGGCACAGGGCTCTTAGCTGTATGCATCTTATTGCAAGGTCAAGGTCCAAGCAAAGAAACAGCGTGAAAGGATGAATATAAATTAGAGTGTTAAAATTCTGTTTCAATAATAAGGTGTTACTAACAACAGTGTTACAAATTTTCACCTGGCAAGTGTCTAAGAGTTCCAATTTGCTTTTCTTGGAGATTTGGTTTTATTAAAGCTGATACCAACAGAAACAGAAAACATTCTGAACCCAGAACAAAAAAGGCTCATTTAAGTACCTAATATTTTTTTGGAAGTTTTTCTCCTTCAACTTTAATTAAGCTCTCCCCAGGCTCAGCACCTTGGCGTGTTTCGCTTTAAAGTAAGCTTAGTCCCTCGACCAGTTTCTCCCCACCCCCTATTGCTCACAGCTTCCATTGTTTACACAAAGCTTAAGAAATAAACATGCTTTTACTAAAATACATGGATTACTAGTTGGCCAGTGATCAGGAACACTGTGACTGTTGATGTTCCCTCTTCATCTGGAGCCAAACAAATAGTAAGAGTTTGTATTGTTTGTTATGCAACAATTCAGGGTCACTTTATAATTCACAAATAATGTTATACTGGAAGGTCCATAAGAGAATTCTCCTCTATACCAGGGGTCTTCAAACTTCTTCCCCTGTGGCCCCTTTACGTGGAGGGAAAAGTCTGGCGGCTCCTGGGAGGTATGTCTGCCGAAATGCCGGCGCAGAAAGCGGAAGCTTCCACTTTCCGCGGTAGCATGTTGGCGGGACCAAAATAGCCCGCCCGGGAGTTCGGCGGTCTCCTGGGCAGGCTCGGTGGCGGCACCAGAGTCTCACACACCCCCTGGGGTGGGTTCGTGCACCCCAGGGGTGCATGCACCCCAGTTTGAAGACCACTGCTTTATACAGTGGTCTTCAAACTGAATGGATGGAGTGAATGGGGCTCTATTGCTCCATTCACTCAGCTCAACAGCCCAAGAGATGGGGCAAGGTCTTGTGAGTGACAGACTTGTTAGACTAGGTGACCTTTATAAGAAGCAATGGGTATGTAGGTATCAACAATAGCAAATTAACATTTTAGTTAACTAATGCTGTGCTTTATTAGTATCTTCAAGAGAAAGAATGGTCTTGTAATTAAGGCTCTAGACTGGGAATCAGAAGATCCAGGCCTGGTTCGTAGCTTTGCTACAGGCTTTTCGCTTGACCTTGGCCAAGTCACTCAATCTCTCTGTTCCTCAATTCTCCATCTATAAAAGGGATACTATTACTTTCTCAGTCTGCCTTGTCTATTTAGATTGTAACTTTTAGGGACAGGGAATGGCTTTTCATATTATATATATATATATAAAATTTGCATGTTTAGCACAATACAGTTCAATCTCAGGTGGGACTCTAGGGGTTACTGTAATATAAATAATTACACACTAAAAAATACTATGTTGAAAGAACATTATTCATGTTGCAAAGTCAAACACTCAGTTAGGAAATGCCAGGGTTAAGATTTCCTGTGCAACCAATTTTATGGGGAGTTCGGACAAAGGGAAATGGCTTCCCCAAAAGAGGGTTCTGTTTCCATTGTGTATATCACCACCAGAGTGTGATAGATATAGCACACGACAAGCATTGGGCTGGGTAGCATTTGGAAATGTTCACTTCATTGCAGGGACTGTGTGGGTGCTAGTTTCTTTTTCTCAGTTTGAGGCACTGTCCCAGATGCAGGAAACGTCAAACAAGTACCAGTGAGCTATGCCGGGTGGAAAACACCCAGTACACACTACTCAAACTAAAGAATGGACTGGCCATGCATTCTTGGAAGCAGGGCCTTGCGGGCCCTGGGCAAGGTGCTTAGAGTCAGGACGGAGGTTTCTTAAAGGTTAAAAAAAAATAGTTACTCTTACGAAACCTACCTGAGTCACTGACAGAACGTGTTGGTAATGTGGCTACAAGATAGCTGTTATTTGGGGCGGGGTGGGGAGGAGGAGATGTACAGTTCCTTTCCTAGCAGGCTTCCCCTCCACTGTTTCCCCAAGAACCACTGCCTGCTGCAGTGACCCTCCTTTTGGCCAGCTAGGCTTAGAAGCATTGAACTTTGGCTGGGTAGGAAGGGAGGTGAAGGGCGGTTGCTCCACCATCTGAAAGCTCCCAGCCCCAAGAGTGAGGTACCTTACCCTCTGACAAGTACTTTAGGCTGGCCCAGCAGCCACCCCCACCTCACACCCACTCAGCACACCCAGCAGCTCCACACCCACTTCAACTGAACCATGGGTTAAGACATTCATAACCCTCCGGAACCCAGGTGGAAGCATTCCCCACATACACAGCCTGGTGAGCCTCCTCTCCCCTCAGGATCTACAACAAGCCACAGGACCCACCGAAAATAGGAGGGAATTCCATGGCTTGTAGGGGACATATGGGCAGAGGTTGCTCTTGGAGACCTGAGTGCACCAAATCTGATCCTTCATTCCTTTATGGAACAGTCCAGTTGAACCCAGTGGTGAACAAGTTCCTTGTTCTTGGCATCCACTGAGTGACTAAGAGAGAAAAATCCCTTTCACAGTAAGGCTCTCACTCTAGATTTCATTGCATGGGATTTTACAGCGATTTCTATAGAAACCAGTTTGTTTCAGTCACATTAAAATTCCACAGAACTTTACCATAAGGGAGCGAGACAGCTGAATGCAAACACAGTCGAGGTGCTCACTCAGTTGCACAGACCTAGCTAACAGCTATAAAAGAGTAATAAGCCATGTTCCTCCTTTCTCCATGCCCTGCAGTGCAGGCAGCTTTTTGCAACGCTGCATCATCTTTAATAGATTATCACCTGGAACCAGCTTCTTAGCAAAAAAAACTCTCCTTCCTTCACCTTTCCCTAGGGAAAGGGCTTTGATCCAGTACACCAGTTCATTTAAACGCAATTAAATAGCTTGGCCTAGAGATACCAGTGCTGTGCATTGCCACAGAAGTAGCACATACAAGTTTGATTCATGGACATGGCTCTTTCTCCTGGCTCTGAGCACACTGTAGTAGCAACATGTTCTACCACCAGCCTGTGAGGATGGAGAGATCATCCAACTCCTGTCACTCAGCAGTGACCACGACTGAAAGATGTTCAGGGCAGGGATTGCGCCGTCCTATATACATCTGTACAGCAAATAAAATGGGAAAGGCATAGACAGGTTTGGAAAGGAGCTGCTGGAGACTGGGCCTTGAGAGGGAGGATTGTAAGGGATTCTTACCAATCCTAGGACAGCACCTCTGCCGCAGGGAACCTTACAAGAAGGAAGAATATAAAAGCGAAGTGAGATCCACTGCTCTGTTTATATCTACATAGTTTTCATGCTGGAAGACCATGCTTCATCACAGGAAAATTGTGCTGCTATTTCTTTAATGAGCTACTTGTTTACAGCACCTGGCAAGACCTGTTATACTAGGTAACTGTGATATTTGAAACGCTTACAATTGAGAGCGTGTTACAGCAATTCAGAACATTCTTAATGTGGGTTTTGCAACATCACCAACTTGCTCAGGGTGGATGAACAGAAATAACCTACAACAAAGCAAGTCACCCTCAAGTCTAACAGACTACTTATATTTACTGTACATACTGTAGTTTATCTGCGATTGCTTTAAGAAAAACCTAGGATGAGGAAAAATGTGCACAACTTTTACACACACATGCTATGTATACACATATACTATACGGCACATGCATGGCTTAATTTTCAGAAGTACTGAGCACCTAGAACTTCCGTGTACTTCAACTGGAGTTTTGGGTGCTAAACCTTTCCGTAAAATCATAGCATGTGTCTGCATATATATTATATCCACATACATTGATGAGGAGTGTGTGCATGCGTGTGTATGTATATTATATTATATTATTATATATATAACGCACACCCAAAATGCAGCTATATATTTATAAACACAGGTATATAGCTTCAAGTTCATGAAGGTTTCCAAAGGACATAACTAGAACTGCAAATTTCTTGGGTTAGAGATTCTTTTTTATGTTATGTAATGTTTTGTACAGCATCTAGCACAATGGAGATGCAGACCCTAGGTGCTACCACAATACAAGAGTAATGAAATCAGGCGTTCGCAAAAGAAAAACAAACAAAACAAACAAAAAGGATAACTCACTTAGGCTGAAGAGAACAAAAAGGTATCTGCAATTAAGATGAGTTTTCCAACTTTGAGGTTCATAAGCATCAGATTTGTTCTGTATAAGCGATATAGATTTTATTATAACATACATACACACACACAGGCCTCAGGGCAGAGTGGTAGTAGTCAGGGGACAAGGAGCAGGAGGTAGTTGGATGGGTCGGAGGTTCTGAGGGGGGCAGTCAGGAGGCGGGTAGTGGGAGGGGATCAGATGGGGGCGGGGCCAGGCTGTTTGGGGAGGCACAGACTTCCTCACCTAGCCCTCCGTACAATTTTGAACCCCAATGTGGCCCTCAGGCCAAAAAGTTTGCCCACCCCTGCCCCACAGGCATGTTATGAAGCCTAGTGCCCAAGGGACTGATCCTGAAAACCTTTACCTTCTCAAGAAGGGGGAAAGAGGAGGACCGACCTAAGAGACCCACTGAAATTGTGTATATCTATGTAAGGGTCTGAAGCAGCAGGTCCTTAACTTGTGTACAAACTGGCTCATATTGGTCTCCTGCCCACAGCATGGCAATAATCTCTTAAGCAGACATGGCATAACACACAAAGTGATTTCTAGCACAGGTGCGGTTACAAATCATGAATTAATCAAAGGCAAGAAAGAGGAAGAAACAAAAATGCAATCTGCAAGTCATCATTAGAAATGCTGCCCCCTAACAAACAATTACAAGTCACCAGGAACATGACACCACCTCATGGTACACCTTAACATTTTCACTTGATTGGAATTAGCTCCACCACTCTTCCTCTCAGGGACCTGCAATAGGGTTAAACTGGTTTTGCCTTCTCTTACCCGAAGAGAGGTACATCTGCACTTCAGCCCTGAACCAGTTGGCAAGGCTATGTCAGGGCACTAATCAATCTTCTTAAATCATTTGATGCTGTAACAACAACATTTTGTCTTATCCTGCACCTTTCCTCCAAGGAAGGAACACTGCATTAACACCATAAGGCCTAATTTGCTATTGTTTTGCACCTTGTGTAGTGCACACACAGTGGTGTTAGAACAATTTTTATAGGGAGGGTGTGGAAAGCCATTGAACAAAACTGTAAACCATGTATATGATGGAAACCACTGCACCCCTAGTTCCAGCATCTCTGCATACACACCTGTACAGAGTAAGGGGTTAGGGTCCCAGAACCCAGACTTCAGCCTGAGAAACTACAACTGCAATTTTATAGCCCGTAGCCCGAGTCCCACAAGCCTGATTCAGCAGACACAGGCCAGACAGTGTTTTATTGCAGACTAGACAAACTGATTTCACAATGAAGCTTTGAGACAAAGGGTAGTATATCCCTTTTAAAGATGAATAAACTGAGGAACAGTGAAACAGCTATATTAGGACTCCAGACTGCTTGCTGATTCCAGTAATCAAGATATAAGCTCCCCACTAGTATTCTTTAAGGTATTTCTAAGGTGCTTGTCATTTTGATACCCAAGTCATGCTCTTCATTGTTGACATTTCTCAGTGAATAGGGCCAATGAAATTAGGCATCTTTCATTTGCTAGCTCTACTCAATTCACTTTCCAGTTCGCATGCACATCACGGTTGTGTTTAGCGTCACAATAATTCAGAGGAAGGTTTAAATAAAATTAAAAAGGTAAAACTTGTTTCCACTGAACTTTATAAAACAGAGTTTTTTCCCCTTTTTTAAATTAACTTTTATTCTCTCACAACACTTGAAATAAAAGCAGCAAAATTTAGGGTTTGGTGTTATCCTGTCCCTGTAGAAATTCATGTCAGAGCTTTAGAGAATTACATAAATCAATTTTCCAACATCAAAATTTCAGATTATATCAATATCTGTGGTTACAGAGAACAGCTGGTACTATCCTGTTTGAGGTACTAAGAAACTAATTTACTCAGAACAAGAGCACAAAGTTCCAGGATTTCATAGGTAGGCCAGGGCTACCTGGGTTGGTAAAGCTTGAAGACAGACAACATTTTTTTAGCAGATATTTTGAATTCTTCCAACATCCCTGGGCTTTTTAAACTAGATATACAGTTCAGAGCTTGTATTGAGCAAGAGATTAATCAGGCAAACCACACACCCTTTAGTAATTTATACCACCTGCACACAAAAGAAGCAAGTAACAATTCTGTGCCAAGTGTTATTTCTTGAAGATTGGCTGACTTAGAATTCAAACTCTCTCTTTTTCCCCCTTATGTAACTTTAAGGTCTTCTTAGGGCTGGAGTTTCTGGGATTTGCAACACTTGTTTTCCAATGATCACAGTCTTCTGCACAGGGCTTTCTAGTTGGTTTGTATCCATGCTCAATCAGGTTAACAAGGCCCAGTACTTTGGTCTTGCGAGGTCACCATTATTACAAGAAGAAAGTGTTGACTTACAAAATCCTTCTGGCCACTGAACAGGAAAATGCATCCAGAACAAAGCAATGTAACAAACCCATGGGCTGCAGGCAAACAAAATTACATCAGTCACTCTCAGAAAGCTAACTCCAAAAGAAAAAAAAAAAAAAAAAAAGGGACAGGCTGTGTTCTCAGTTACAGCAGAGTAAATCCCATTTACTTCACTAGAGTAACTCTGGATTTACAGCTGTATAAAAGAGACCAGAATCAGGCCCACTGGTTTTTACCACCCAGTCTAAAAGGAGACTACTCCGAGTCTGGGTTCCTTATCCCCTCTCTGCCCTCAGAAAGCAACACCATAAAAAAAGCCAGTTCACTACACTGTCACACATCCAAGGGCAGGTCTACACTCCGGCAGGAATCAATGCTGCGAGATCAATCTATCGGGGGCGTGTGTGTGGTGTGTCGATTTATCGCATCTAGTTTAGAGGCGATAAATCGATCTGTGAGTGCTCTCCCATTGACTCCTGTACGCCACCACTGCGAGAGCCACAGGTGGAGTCGATGGGGGAGTGGCAGCAGTCGACTCATTGCCGTGAAGACTCCCCTGTAAGTCAATCTAAGTTCGTCGACTTCAGCTACACAATTCTCGTAGCTGAAGTTGCATATCTTACATCGGTCTCCCCGCAGTGTAGACCAGGGCTCAGATAGTTAACTAACTTCACTGGGCTCTTTGGGAGTAAGGTCTTTTAGACTCGTAGACTTTAAGGCCAGATAGGACCAGCATGATCCCCTAGTCTGACCTCCTGCACATGGCAGCCACAGAACCTCATCCACCCACTCCTGTAATAAACCACCTCTGGCTGAGTTACTGAAGTCCTCAAATCATTATTTAAAGACTTCACGTTACAGAGATTCCACCATTTACACTAGTTTAAACCTGCAGGTGACCCGTGCTCCAAGCTGTAGAGGAAGACAAAAAAACCTGGAGTCTTCTGTGCATAGGGTTCTCTGTTCCTATCTATATTCCAGTCTCACCACTGGAGTGGAGGGTATTACAGCCAGAGGCAGGGTGCTCCCAGTGGTGAGCTGTCACCATTTTTGGAGTCTAATAATTTCCTCAGGCTTTAAGCTGGTTTATATAAAAAGGGAAGAGTATGGGGGATGGAAGACTTACTAAAAAGCAGGAGCTTATATTTTGTTGACTAGAACAAACACTGGTACTGCCAACCAGTAATACCAACGCTGCCAAGTGTTCAAAAATTATAGAGTTGGGCATAAAAAAAAATAATTGATTTAAAAAAATAAATAAATACCAGGGTCCTTTGTGTCTCCCTTATGGTTTCAAGATTTTAGGGTGCACTCAGATCACATTCTCAAGTTTTTCTCCACAACCAGGATGGCTAAGAACTATTTTTTTAAATGGCCTATAATATTCTCACATACTCACTTGACACTAAGAGGTGGGGCTTTAAGAACACCACCAAATATCAGGAGCTTCACAATAAGATTGGAAGATTTAGCAGCATTGCAATATGCATTTCTAAATAACACTTTGCCTGATTCTCATCAGCACTGAAGAATTATTTTTTTAAAATCTCTGAGGGAGGTAACTTGCGAGTAAACAGCTCTTTATTAGAATTGTTAATCTAGTAATTGAGAATTGCCTATGTGCAACCTACTCCTCCACTCTCTCATGCTGCAGTGCATTAAATTATTACATACAAGGTTGCTTGTTATCATTACAGTCTCGTATTAATCCTGTTTCTTGTTCTTTTAGTTTTATATTTGCATTTTTAGCTATTGCAAAATAAAGAGGGAAGTTTTAAAGCTCTTCACTTTACTCCAATTGCTGCAACACAGTTCTACCGGAGATTGGTTACACTTCATCTGAAGTTCCTGTGAACTAAAGGGCAATATCCTCCATTATGCTGATCAAATTCAAAAGACTTATGTCTACTCATTCCATTTACACTCCAAGAGGATACGCATCAACGCAAGGCACAGCCAAAGGCTAACCCATACCCCTCAAAAGAATTAAGAATTCACAGCTGTGGTTAAAAATAATTTTTAAGGAGAACTCTTCACGCATTCCTAATAAACTCTGATTCTTAAAAGGTGAACTTTAAAAATCTAGTTTACTTAATTATTTTTGCTGTTTTTGCAGCACGGGGAACTAATAACCTGATCCAGAACCACTGACAACCTTGGGAAAATTCAAATTAAAGAATGGGGGATTAAGAAGGGAGAGCGAAGAAGAGAAAGTTGTTAAAAAATATCGGGGGAGTTAAATGAAGAGACTGGGAAATATCAGCAAGATAAAGACGACAAAAACATAAGGAAAACTGTGAAAGGCTATATGATTACTAGGAAGAATCATTAGGAGACACCATGTAATCGGATGGTTAGAAGATGATCCTGGGAATCTGGACACTTGGGTTCTATCCACTGACTTAGTGCGCAGACTTAAGGGTAGTGATTTCCCTTCTCTGTTTACACATCTGTAAAATGGGACTAATGCTACTTCCTTATAGCATAGGATGTGGAAATGTAATCAGTTCAAGTCTGTACAGTGCTGTACAGTGGGTGAAAGACAGACAGAAGTCTAATAGTTATACCATAGCCTTAGAGCAATACATACAAGATGTCAAGTCCATCTGAAATGAGCCTATCTGAAACACTGTTCCACTTCAACAGCTACAGTGCCACCTGCAGGAGAGGACAGATAAGATCTTTTCAATAAATAACGTAAAACCTGAAGCAAGTTCTATAAATGTATTTGAAATATATGGGCAATAACAAAAATAAGAAGTCCTAGATATTAAAATCAAATTTAATTCCTTGTGTTAAGAAATTTACTAAAAGTCTGTTTACTTTTCATCATCTGTCACAAGGACATTTCAAATGTTTGAAATTTAAATTACTTTCTCATATCAGAATTAAAGTAGGAGTGAAACAATGGCTTATATGTCCTGCTTACAATGTTAGCGATGTGTATGTGTGTGTGTGTGTGTGTATATATACATATATACACACACACACACACACACACACACACACACACACACACCCTCCATGAGAATATTCTTTAGTTTATCTAATTTGGCTTGAGTCCACAAAACACCACCACAAAATCCACGCCCCCCCCCCCCCAATACATCCTGAATTTAAATTCTGGAGTCTTGGATAGAAGCCTCTTTTTAAATTTAGATTTACACAACAAATAAAGAGTGCTTTAATGACAGATGTTGGACTCTGACACTGTCTCAACAGCTTATAAAGCCCTGTACAGTGAGGGATTTGAAAAAGGGTTTGAAGTCATCAGTGCAATGAAATATTGCTAAAATTTACTTGGGTGCATTGTCAAAAATAACCGCCCGGAATTCACTGTATCATTAAGATTTTCCCTTTCTAGCCCACAGAGCCACAGGGCCCCACAATGAGGTATGCAAAGCTTTTCTGAATGTATTAAACGAGTCAGTTCCTACTTTCTGCTCCTTGTTCTTTTACTCTCAGTAGCAAAACAATTTGGCTGTTAGAACTATGTTTTCTCCTCTCACTTAAACTTTTCTCTGAACTAGGATCTTAGCTTGGTTTCTCTGTTCTGATGAAGCCCTGATCCATTTTTATCAGTAACATGCACCTGTTTGTCCCTTCCACACAGCAGTTTTGATAGAGCAGGACAGACTAGACAAACTAGTTTAGCTATCCTAGGAATTAGAGGACAGAACACGGTATCAATTTTTAAGCAGAAATCCCCATAGATCTCAATTGGGAATTAAGATTATAAAACACAACACCACCACCAACAACTATGACAAGCCTTCCAGGCAAAAAAAAGCCCGTTGGGACATCTTGTCCATCTTGTTAGCCAAAGCAGGATTGTTCATGGCTGGGTCATTCCCTATCCTATCTTAAACATAAAAGATGAAGACAGGATGGACATTCCTCCAACACCATCACAGAAACTATACAGTGTAGAACATGCACTCTTGATTTTAAGGGCAATCCCTACTCAGTGATGTACCAGAAAACCCCCCAAAAGTTCCCTGCCAGTATATCCACCAGCCATCAATGTGGGGATAAATTTAATTCTGAGCAAGAACCACTACAGTTAAGTATTTAATCCCATTTTTACTCCAAGACACCATTTGGTTTCTAGGACCTTCTGGAATCAGAACCCTGACTCTGCACAGAGCTGTAACAGTGGATATTCTTCCTCTGCTGGACAAAACGGAAAAACAGTCACAACATACTGAGGAATTACTGCTGTGAGGAATAGGCTACAGAGGCACTTATGGGAGAGCCATGAAGAAGCCAGACAAACTTTACAGTCCATTTATCAAAGTGCTTGTAGTTCCTATCTCAAGGCAAATGAAACATAAGATGTAAAGCAAATAAAGTTAATCTATATCTGGATGATTTTAATAAATAAAAAGGGAGAAAAAAATCAATGCAGTCCTTCTAGCTGCCTTGTCAGCTCTTGTTAAATCCCTGAAACTGCAACACCTACAGTGGATTTATAGAAACAAGACATACTTTCAGAATGGCAGACAGGCAGGTTCCCTGCCACTCCATGGCAGATCCTCAGTGGACGTTTAAACTGATGTTAACCACAAGCAATGCACACAACTGACATTGTGTATTCATCAAACCCAACAGAAACAGGTGCCGCTCTTCCACAATGCACCCTGCTGCCCCACATCTCAGGGACACTACTTGTGCTTGGGTGACACCAGCTGGGAACTCTTGGCTGCCTCAACTGTGCCCATGTTAGTGGGGCATCCCTGTCTGACCTGCAGAATTCAGAACTGACCTGGGTTTTTAGCCTAATTTTCCTTAGCAGTCGCATTTTAAAGCGGGTCACAGATTTAAATAAATCTGGGCAAATCCCTCCTTGTTTAAGAGCCTCCAATCTAAAATGGGTCATAGTCAGGTAGTCCTGAAGACTCTTCAACTGAATGTTGAGAGCCATGATAGCTAGCACAGAACAGCAGTCATGAGCTAAAGAAGAAAACGCCCCTCTGGGCAGCATTCAGAAAAAGCAAGCAAGCAAAGGAAGCTTTTCTATCTAAGCAAGAAGGAGCTCGCCTGAGATACACAGACACAAATGTTCATGGTGAGCCATCCGGCCCCAGTGAGGATGTGAGTGGTCAGAAGATGCCTGATCTTCCAGTTAGTCAGAGTGCAGGTGACCTGGCAGCTACTGCAGCATCCATATCTCCATCTCAAATGGATGTAACCATGCACATTCCTGAAGAAAAGCATAGATCAGAGAAGAGTGTGGTGGGGGTGCAAGAAACAGCTGCTGCTAAGTTTCGTTCCTTAGGTCTTGATGATCCAGGATTGTGGACCCACTTGAACAGTAGCCTGAGGGACTTCCTTGTACTGCATGGGCCACACCAAGTGAAAAACGTCGTGTTCCCCAAAGACAACGAAAATAGAAGTTTCCATCCAACACGTTACTGGTGTGAAATCCTCAATGGTGACAAAGTGGAGAGGCCATGGCTTATGTACTCAAAAACCCAGAATGCTGCATACTCTTATCAGAGGTGAAAGTAGATGTAGGGACTTACCAGTACAGGGCTGGGCTGGGGCCAGCTCTGGCCCCTGGAAGGGGTAGGGCCTCATGTGGAAGGGGAGGGGCTGTGGGGTCAGAGCCAGCCCCGGCCTACCCTGTACCAGTAAGTGCCTCCTCCCTTTCTCCCTCTCCCCTGGCCAGGGTAGCAGCCACAGCCGCAGGCTTCAGCAGTGGTTTAAAGGGCCCGGGGCGGTAGTGGCGGCTGAGCCCTGGGCCCTTTAAATCATCCCTGGAGCCCTCCGCCACTTCTCCAGGGCTCCGGCAGCAGGGCTCTGGCCACCGCTACCTCCCCAGGTCCTTTAAATCATTCCCGGAGCCTGCCAGAGCCCTGGAGAGGTGGTGGCGGGGGTCCGGCAGTGATTTAAAGGGCCCAGGGCGATAGCAGCGGCCGGAGCCCCATCCCTGGAGCCCTGCTGCTGGAGCCCCAGGGAAGCGGCAGCAGGGCTCCGGCAGCTATTTAAAGGGCCCAGGGCTCAGCTGCCGCTACCAAGCTGGGCCCTTTAAAATCGCCGTCCCAACCCCGCCACAGCTACCCCAGGGCTCCAGCAGCAATTTAAAGGGCTTGGGGCTTCAGCTGCTGCTGGGAGCTCCAGGCCCTTTAAATTGCGCCTAGGGAAGCCGATATGCCCCAGTACAGCGCAGCAGCTCTTGCTAGTACACCGTACCGGGGTGTACTGGCTTACTTTCACCTTTGACTCTTATTATTGCAAACTCTTCCAGTCTAATGTTCCAGCAACATTGGGTCCTACAGGAACAAAGGACTGGAAAAATCTGGCATGCCATGAGAAAGCAGCAAATCACCAGAGAGCATTCCATAGGCAGAAAGAGCTTGAGATGAGACTAATGTTAAAGGCCACCACAGGTGATCAGCATCAAGAGAAGACTGCAGTGTCTGGCAAAATGTTCTGAAAAGGCTCACTGCCATTGTGAGAGTGCTTGCTACCCAAAACCTAGCACTGTGTGGCACTTCAGATCAGCTGTATGTGCCAAATGATGGAAACATCCTTAAAATTGTGGAGCTGAGTTTGATGCTGTACTCCAGGAGCATCTAAGAAGAGTCACCACCCAAGAAATGTACACATACCACTGCCCTGGAAAAACAATTCAAAATGAGATTATACGGTTATTGTCAACAAAAATCAGATAGAAGATTGTAGCAGATCTAAAGTCAGCAAGATATTACTCTGTTATTCTGGACTGCACACCCATCAGCCATATGAAGCAAATGGACTTTAATGGTGCACTTTAACAACAACAGAACCTAGTGAAAATGTCCCTGCAATGGTGATGGTCAGAGAGCATTTTCTAGAATTTATTGATATTGATGATACTACAGGAGCTGGTATGACAAATGTGCTTCTTAAAAAGCTGGAAGATAAGGGAACTGGGATAGCTGACATGAGAGGTCAGGGCTACGATAATGGTGCCAGTACAAGAGGAAAGAATAGAGAAGTGCAAACACGGATCCAAGAGTTAAACCTTCAAGCTTTCCTTGTCCCATGCAGTTCTCATTCATTGAACTTGGTGGTCAGTGATGCAGCATCAGCTTCTAGTGAGGCTGCTGATTTTTTTAATGTAATTCAAAGCGTCTATATATTTTTCTCTGCCTCAACTTATCCATGACAAATTTTGAAGCGATATCTGGAAACATCCTCTCTGACACTGAAACCACTGAGTGCCACACGATGGGAAGGACAAGTGAAGGCAATAAAGTTTAACCATCACCAAATTGGGAAGACAGATGATGCCATAGTTGCCATTATGAAGGATAATGCTATGACAGTAACTGTTTATGGGAGAACTGTGGCAGAGGGAAATGAAGTCACCAAAAACATACATAACTTCAAAATTCTGTATGGCTTAGCGTTGTGGCATAACAGACTGAAATAAACGTTGTAAGCAAGAGACTACATGGTCTTGACCTTAATATATCTGGAGCAATGGAACAACTGGACAAGCAAAGGCATACCTACAGTCTTACCAGTCAGATGAGGGATTTCAAAACACAGCGCACAGAAGTCGGCAAAGGAATTTCACACTGAAGCTATTTTCCCACCCATTCAAGAATACAAGAGTCAGCGAAGATGATGACATTTTGATTACCAGGCACAGGATAATCCCATAAGAGACCCCCAAATAACAATTCAAAGTTGAATTCTTTAACCAGGTGCTAGATTGTGCAATACAGTCAGTTGAAGAATGTTTCATACAGCTCTAGGAATACAGCACTATATTTGGGATGTTGTACAATATTCCAATACTCTTCACTGTACCTGAAGAAGACCTACACCAGCAATGCAGGGCACTAGAGACAGTGCTGACACATGCAATATTGATGCTAGTGATTTAGGCGATGAACTGAAAGCCCTTTCAAGATACATTTCAGCAGGATCAACTCCAAAAGCTGTTCTGGAAATATGTGCACAAATAAGATGACTACCCTCTTTCCAAATGCTTTTGTTGCTCTGCGCATACTTCTAACACCTCCTGTAACAGTTGCCAGTGGAGAACGCAGCTTTTCCAAGCTGAAGTTAATAAAAACACATCTATGCTCCACAATGACACAGGAGAGGCTGGTCGGCCTTGCAACCATCTCAATAGATCATGAACTGGCCCAGACTGTGGACCTTCAGGAAGCAGTTCAAATCTTTGCTACCAAGAAGGCACGGAAAGCACCAATTTGATTACTCAAACAGATTAAAATGCCAGTGTTTACTATGCAGACAAGAAAAGTTAACTTTCAAATGCCTGAACAGCAAATGGAAGTGTTACTTAAAATTTTTTGAACAAAGCATTTTAAGTTGTTAGTTCTCATTTATTGAGGTAGGTAGCAGAGCAGCACCATGAAAGGAGAAGAACAGGAAGAAGGCAGAATTGACACTTTTCAAAGTTTTGGCCCAAGCGAGGGACATGGGGGCATTATTTGAGCTCCCTGCCTCAGGTGCCAAAATGTTGTGGGCTAGCCCTGAGGACCAAGGCTCTTTTTACTAGATTGTCTAATCATCGTTATCATTTTCAAGTATCCCAAAAGTACACTATTGCTCCATGCTTCCTTATAGGCCACATCAGCTAGAAGTGCCTGATTTTAGCTCTTCCCTTGGGTAAAGATTTTACTCTAGTTTCAGTTTCTCTCTACAATACCCCTTCCCCTCCACAAAATATAATGAAACACATTGAAGGTTTTAAAGTCCTGTCTCCTGCTGCACGTAGCCAAGGGGTGTGCTGGATATTCACAGCAGTATATGCTGATCATCATTGGATTGCTTGTTTACATATGCTCTACAGTATATTTCTTTAAACAAAGAAGATATGCATTCAGCATGTTGTTGAAAGCAGGTTGTTTTTACAGCCTGACCCTAAATTTGAGCTCCAAGGATTCTACATTTTATGAGTTCAAAAACAAGAGAATGCAATGCAAACAAGAAATATCCTTGATAATTACAGCCATGTGTCTGTGCTGCTATTGCTTAGTTTGAGTTAGCACCTTTATAATATAAATATAAGCCCTATTTTTCAGGAGTACAACTTGGCTGGAATACAATTCTGCCTTTACATCTTAAAAGCACTCTCCAAATATTACATCATTCTCATAAAAACCTATGAAGATTGGTGTGAATTAGCCCCCATATTACAGATGGAAAAACTGAGGCAGAGAAGTTAAGTGACTTGCTCATGGCCACAAAGTGACTCGGTGTCAGAGCTGGATTAGCGCACAGAAGTTACTCTTAGTCTTGTACTTAATTTATTGGGGATTCTCACACTGTGGTTTGTGGAGTACTTGCTGGTGGTCTACGGGAAAACTGTCAAGTCACACACTTTTGGCTCTGTTTCTAGCTCAGAGCACCATGCCAGCTGCGAAAGGAGATGAATTGCAAAGCTTAAATAGACAGTGAGATCCTTTTCAGGAAGGCCATAACACTTAGCAATCTGAAAGCAGCTACAAATTCTTTCCTGATTATGTTTCCACAGGGACAGTATGTAAGTGTAAGTGGGGAGGGGCAGAGGTGGTCTGTGAACCAAAAATTGGGTAAAAGGGGTGGCATGCAGGTAGTCCCATACAGCTCCCTTATCGAAGGGATGGGAAGTGAAGCTATGAGCCAGACTCAGTGCTGCTTCTAGCAGCATTAGATAGCAGGTGTAATTCATCAAAGCAATCCAAGCATGGAGCAGAACATGTCAAGCAGAGTAGCTGCTCTCCATCTCCACTCCCATCCAGATGTGCCTCCCTTTGACCCATGGAGTCCCAGCTTCAGGTCTTGGCACAGAGGGACCTCAGCAGGCTGCTGGAATTGCAGGTGTATGGACTCTCTGAGCCTGTACATTTAAATGCCAAAATACCAAGACTTAAATCCTCTATTGCACATGGGCAGTCATTCCCTTCTCCTTGAAAGCTAGAATTTCGTACATGTTTAGTACATAGTGTACTGCATACATATCCAGTGATCAGAAAGCAAGAACTGATATACAAACATAACGGCAACATTAGGTAGCAAGTCAAAGCATATGAATTATAATTAGTCTCTTTGCTAAGTACACAGACCAAAATTCACATCTGTCATATAGGCAATTTAAATAGAAAGCACTGGATTGACTCAGATGCCTATGTTGGCTTTTTTCTTTCCACATACCTGTGTATGGTTACTTGGTTACTTACTTACTTACACACACACACACACACACACACTCTCTCTCTCTCGCTAACAAACATGTTAGAAGAAACAGGGTTCTATTCCTGCATGCCCATTGCAGAGTTTTTATCATTTTTGACCCCCAAAACTTCAGTTTTCAGTATCTTTAGCTAGAGCTTCTCTTTTAAAACTGTGCTTCAGGTTTTGTTGATAGGATCACAAGAAGGAAACAGATAACTAAGTGTTGATTTCCTGAAGAATGCAAACACAGAGATGCATGGTGTATTCCACCTTTTACAATTTAAAAGACAACATGTTAACACTGTACTGTTAATAGCCTAGAAGTGACAATGCTAAGATTGTCCTTACATCTTTAACTCTGCCACCATGTGGATATGTACTATGTTACCATCTTTAATTACAGGATTATATTATTTCTCTACAATAGCATGCTGTTAATTCTAGAATCTAAGAGGTGTAGCATCTTGTAATTTCTTTCATTCCTATACATTCATGGTCAATCATCTAGCACATCAGTGCAATGTGATCTAGAGCAGAGTTTCTCAACAACCAGTCCATGGACAAGTGCCGGTCCCTCCGATCTCCTTGACACATTTAAGGCAACAATGGGTTCCTGTTGGGAAAACACTGGTTCTAGAGGACAGGCCACTGGACTGAACTCAGGAGATCTGGCTTCTGTTCCCAGAGGTGCTACTGACCTGCTGTGTGACTTCAGGCAAGTCATTTCACTTCTCTAAGTCTTGGTTCTCTCTCCCACACTTTGTATGTATTGTCTATTTGATTCTAAGCTTTGGGACAGGGACTGTCCGTAGCACAATTCAACCACAATGCCAGCTGGGGCCTATAGCTGCTACCATAATACAAACAAATAAATAATAAAGGTACAGGCTCTTTTCTATCTTTAAAAGACACAATCCTGCAAACACTTCATCCTGCTAACAACTTTTCTTATGTCAGTATCCCTATTGAAATTAAGTGACTAAAGTTACTAACAGGCATTTTTACAAGACTAAGGCAGTTTGTCAGCAGCCTTCCTGGGGTGCAGTTCAGAGCAGGAAGTTAAAAACCTTGTTTAGCAGGCGGGGGGGGGGGGGGGGGGAGAAGACAGGGGAACCAGCTAGCCTATATGTATCAGCTAAGTTTCCCTTTTACTCTTTAGTATGTTGAAGAAGAGTTAATGGTACACTGTTCATATAAATTGCTTTAATTGCCTCCTTAATTGGCATGCACATTGTTCTGTGCATAAGATTGTAAAATCCTGCTATATTTGAGAAATTATCTTTAATTACAGTCACATAGTGGATATGCACAAAGCACGTTACATGTGCAACCTTAACTTTATCATTTTGACCTTTTTGTGCTTCAGTGCAATCCTATAGTTTCTTAACAGTTTTTTTTTTTTTAATGAAACTTCCTAGGCAGGGGTTTTTGTTTTGTTTTTTCTTTTTAAGAGAGAAGAAAGCTACTCACAATTCCTGTGTTCCTGTGATAACATAGAACTATTTGACTGGACAGTGACAGAAGATTTTTAATATAAACGCAGAAAATATACATTTCCGCCACCTTGCAAAAAAAAAAGTTTTGGGGATTTTTGTTTGTTTGTTTGTTTTGCATTTGTAGGTGGGAGAAGAGTACTGAAACTTTCCAAAAAGATTCACCTTTGGGCACAGGTCAAGCCTGGCAATTCAGTCCAAAGGTGGAAGTTCTAACCAGTGAAAAAACAAAGGGTCAGAATAAAAATGCTTATGTAACCCTTAATATATTGCCTATGCCCCCAGTCAAATATTTCCAAGCTTTCCTCTTTCTGGAAATGTTTGTTTTACTCTGGACAGCAATGGAGCTTTCCTATTCTATTTGGTTTTCATGATTCCCTCCCTGGGGATCTCTTTGCAGGAATGGAAAAACATTTAATATACAGATTATAGCCCGAACTTCCTCCCTCCCCCCCAAATTACATCTGCTGCAAGGTTCGCATGTAAACCAACCAAAGCCAAGCAGCAGAAAGGGGAGTTCCCAATGCACCGGTGCTGGCAGGATCACTGCAGGAGTGACAGCCTGGACTGGAACTTGCTCCTACAGCGGACAAGCTGCTGTCTCCCATTTAAACAAGATACTTTACCGTGGCGTTTCTAGGGCACCCCTGCCCCCGCCGGGGTGCGTGTCTGAGTGACACCAGTTACAGACACTTCCCTTCGCGGTGCCAGGCCCAGGACGATCGTAGATCTGGTTACAGGGTGATTTTTGCGCAAACCACTCATATCCCTCAATCTGTCACCTCCCCATCAGCTCCCCACCCCGGCTCTGCCACCCCAGACGCCGCTCGGAGCCCAGCGGGGCCGGGGAAGGGGCGGGGGGCCCCGTCGCCCTCTCACCTGTTTTGAACTCCAGCGAGGGGTCCTTCGCGCCGCCGCCCAGGTCGCCCTGCAGCATCACGTAGAGGATCCCGAAGGAGTTCTGGATGCCGAAGATGGACCCGTTGCACCAGGTGGCGGCGAAGACCACGATCCAGCCGAAGCCGCCTTCGGGAGGCTGGAAGCCCGGCCCGGCTCCCTGCAGCCCCCCGGCCCCGGCCGCCTCGCCATCCTCCTCCGCCGCCTTGGGCCCCTTCGCCTCAGACACCGCCTGCTCCTGCGTGTGCAGCGCCATCTCGGCCGGGCTGGGGCAGGGGCTGCAGCCGCCGCCGTTGCCTCTCGGATCCCGGCTGCGGAGCCCGTCCAGCAGCTGGTCCCACATGCCCTCTCCTCCCCCCGCCCCGCTCCCCCTGCCATCCCTCGGCTCGCCCGCTGCTCCTCCTCCTCCGCCCGCCGGCGGCGGGCGCCTCCTCCCCGCCTCTCCTCCCCCCTCAGCGGTATCCTCCTCCATCTCCCGGGCGCCGCGCAGCGCCCTTGCTCGGTGGCGGCCGCAGGCCAAGCAGACACGGCGGGTCCGTGCGTGAGGGGGCCCGGCCCCGGGCTGGAAGGGGGCGGGGACAGACGCGGGACACAAGCCCTCCGCCCCCGCGGAGGTAGCGCTCCCCGCCGCCGCAGCGCGGAGAGACAGGGTCGGGCTCAGCCCGCCGGGTCCGGAGCCCCGAGCCCAGCCCCGCCGGGCGGATCCGAGTCGGTGCCTGGACCTTGATTTTCACGTGGTGTGGGAAGGGGGGGGTCTTCCACTCCCAGCTTCCCCCACCCCTGATTTCCTGCCTCCCCTCGCTCGGTAAACAACGCGGGAATCGGCGTGTCCCCGGGATCCGCTCTTGCTCCCCACCGGGGGCGCAGGCGGCAGAGGGGAGCCCTGCGCCCGCCCCGCTCCTGCGGGAGACGGGGTTTAAAAACAACCCTCCCCCCCTCCGCCCGCGAGTGTCATTCAGCTGCCCCGGCCCAGGGCAGTTCATTGGCAGCGCCCGCCCGGCGCCTCCCCCTGTGCAAGTCAATCAGGGCATTGTTGGTGGAGCGCAGAGCTGCAGGGCCGGGAGCCACCGCACGGGCGGCCGAGAGTCCCCCTGCCCCGCCCCCCGGCAGCCAGTAGGCAGGGGCTGCAGGTCTGTGTAATGTGTAGTGGTGCCCAGAGCAGGTCCGAGTCCCCCCCACACACACACACACCTGCCTAACGCTCTGGGAGGGAATTCGGGTGCCAGAGGGGTCAGGCTCTAGGTTGGGGTGCAGGGTGTAGGCTCCAGGAGGGAGTTTGGGTGTGGGAGGGAGTCAGGCTCTGGGAGGTAGTTTGGGGGAGGGGGGAGAGGTCAGGCTCTGGGAGGGAGTTTGGGGGAGGGGGAGGGAGTTTGGGTGCGGAGGGAGGGGTCAGGCTCTGGGAGGGAGTTTGGGTGGGGGCTCTGGGCTGGGGCAAGGAGTTGGGGTGTGGGAGAGGGTGAGGGGTACAGCACTTACTTTGGGTGGCTTCTGAAAGCGACCCACACATTCCTCTGGCAGCGGATCCACCAATGGGAACTGCGGAGACGGTGTTGGGGGTGGGGGCAGAGGACAGAGACACCCCCCGCTGCAGGGACGGGCCGGCTGCTTCAGGGAGTAGCGCAGAGCGAGGGCACGCAGGAAGCCACCTTAGCCCTACTGCACTTCTGGTGGTGGCGGCTGGGGGTTCCTGGGTTCTTTTAAATCATGTGGGGGCAGCAGGCAGGGCTTGAGGAGAGACCCAGCCCCCAAACATTGATGGAGCTGGGCACTGAATATTCCTGGAGCATGGGCAGCATGGGCCTATATAACTCATCGCCCCTGGCAGCTGGGTAAATGCCTCATTTCACCACAGGAGACCCGTGGCTTGCCAGGGCAGGGTGCAGCTGAATCCTCCCTGAGAGCCCCAGTTCCCAGCCCCAGTTCCCACCCCCAGTGCATGGGGGCAGTGGAGAGACTGTAGCACCGAGGGGCAAGTGAGGTGTGTTAGGGCCTGCCCAGCAGATGGGTTTGAGGCACAAAGTGCTACCGGGCTGCTGGACTCCTAGCAAGTGATTAGTATTTTGCCAGTTTCCATGCAGTGCCACATGGGTGTTCATGGCCTATAGAGGCAACCATAGATGCTGTAGGCCTCATACAGCAAACAGCTACACGCATGATGTCCATTAGGATTAGTCTCATCAGGAAAGTTACTCCTCAGCATAAGGATTCACAGGATCAGATCCTATCTTTGTTCCCATGCCTAGATTACTATCATAGTAATGTAGCAAATGTAGACATGGAAATCCCTAAAACTGACAGGTCGCTGAGCCAGTGAGCTTACCAACCTAAGCCCCCACTCCTGCAAGTGATGATGGGCTCTGTGAAACAGCACAGAGCCCCTGGACTTAACTGGGCTCAGAGCACGTGTATGGGTCTCTGGTGTTCAGCACTCTGGGCCCAAAGTGCCTGTGTGAGAGACACATTTATACAGTGACAGACACATTTCCAAATGCCTTTGTTTCATCACAGACAGCTCTTTGCAGGGCTCCTCCCTCGGACTTCCTGAGAAGCCAACCCTCTTAAAGATACAGTCCCCAATATATTACAGCTTACTTTCCCAGCCAAAACTTGATAATAGTAACACTTAACAACCTTTGTGTAACACATGATTTCAAATACTTATATCTAACCTACTAACTAAATTTACTAACCATGTTCAGTTGATCTCTGAAGTGCTTTGCACTGTTGCTTTGATATGCGGATCTCCTTTGAAATACCAGTCCATTTGTTCAGGCAGTTTTATGTCCTGGAGCTTTGTTGTCATGATCTGGTTGTTGCCTAACTGAGACTTTTAGGCAAAATTGAAAACTCAGAGCCCCTCTCTCCTTCCATCCCTTCTGGAAGCAGAGGAAGATGTTGCCCTTTCCCCCTCAGCATATGTCTATCTGGGATGAAAATCGTAAGACTTTAAGGCAATCTCATGTAACATCATGGATACTGTGTCATGTTTGTGAAGTGGTGGTAGCACCCAGGATCTCAAAACATATTGCTTTTTTTGTTTGGTTTTATCAGTGTCTATCATTACAGATAGCAGTTGGGTGAGGTAATATCTTTTATTGGACCAACTTCTGTTGGTGAGAGAAACAAGCTTACGCAGAGCTCTTCTCTGTAACTTGAAAGCTTCTCTTTAGCCACCAGAAGTTGGTCCAATAAAATATATTATGTCACCCATCTTGTCTCTGTAATATCCTGGACCAACATGGCTACAACTACACCACATCTATCATTACAGGCAGTCTCATTCTCAGCATTCTCATTTTCAGTTCTCTGTTAAACAAATGTCTGCAGGTGACAAGCCATGTTTCATTTCAGAATGCTAAATCCAGCTCACATGCTAACTCTGCAGTCATTTTCAGTAGTCGCTTGATTATTTTAACACCGCTTTCCACCAAACCAATGGACTCTGGACAATGAGCTAGCACTTACATGTCTAAACCCAAACCTCACTGCAAACTACTTAACTCATGCTCACTGAACTGTGGCCCATTGTCAGATGTTACTATGTTGGATATACCATATCTAACAAAAATAGACTTGACATGCACAATCACCTATTTAGCTATAGTGTCTTTGAGTAAAGCGCTCTCAGATAAGTGAGAAGAATAATCTAGAATAAGTACATAGTTTTTTTCCAATCAGTGTAGATGAATCTACATCTACTTTCCCCCAGTTTTTCCTGAGATACCGCAACGGGCTCTTTTGTTTGACGTGGCCTTATTTTTGGCTTGTGCAACAGGCCTTGATAGGTTTCTCAGTGTCACTGTTTATTTGAGGGCAATATAAAATGTTTCTAGCATTTCTCCTATATTTGTCAATCCCTAAATGACATTCATGTATCCTTTTTATTGTACTTTTCTGTAACACCATAGGGATCACCATCTTTAAACATAGGTGATATCAATAAAATCCCATCTAGGCCTGAGAGTTCACCTCTTAATTGGTGATAGGAGCTGCCGTATTAAGAGCCTTAATCACTTGACACAGAGTCTTAGCCTAAGCTGTTGCTTTGGCAATCACAGACCACATTTTGTCTGAGACTGGGCAGGTTTTTTAATCAGATTGACACATACAAATTCTAACTCTGGACTTTGCACCCTTGCACTTTTGTCAAATGCACTAGAGGGTGTATCTGCATCCCTCCAATCTCTCCCAGGTATGTATTTGATTTGGAAAACATACATTTGTAGCTGAAAAAATAATCTCTGTATACTTTTGACAATGGCAATAAGTGACTGATGGTCAGTTTCAGCTAACTTAGGTCTGAAAGTCTCACCCATTGGTCTCCTATTTTGACCATGCTGTTTGTAAGAGGACCGTGCTAATACCTAATTGGAGCCGTCTGTGGACAGCTTAGCTTTGCACTTCCCATTATAGTACCTCAGGACTAGGGTCTCTTTAATTAAGTCCTTAGGTTTCTCAAATCCTTTATTAAAATTTGCAGTCCATGTTCATTGGACGTCTTTGCACCGTAGCACTCTCAGGTTGCTGGTTTGAGCAGCTAGATTAGACACAAATTTCCCTACGTAGTTCACTGTGCCAAGGAAACTTCGTACCCCTTCCTTGTCTGTTGGGGCAGGCGTGTTGGTGGTGGCTTCAGCCTTACGGTTCTCTACATTTACACTACGCTGGGTTAAGTTCTCACCCATGTACGTTATTTCTGTTCAATGGAATTTACATTTTTGTTTGTTTAGCTTTAGCCCAACAGCTATTACTCTTTCCAGAGCTGCCTGGACCCTCTGGTAAGGCACTTCTTTTTTTTTTCCTCCAGAACAAAACAGCAGCTGTGTAGACTTTAGTATCCTCACTACTATCAGAAATTCGTTGTGTTTTCTGGTGAAGCAACCCAAACGGTAGTTTGTGGAAACAGGAGTGTGCATGGACATGGGCACTGTTTTTCTAAGGGTGCCAGCCAAAACCCCGCTTAAGCATCCAGTATAGAAAAATATAAGGCATTAGTCATCTCCTCCCAAGTTTCTCCCCCTGTAGGGAATGGAAATGTTTCATTTTTATATAATTAGTTAATTCTTTGGTGGGCATTTTTTTACCATGACCAACAAGTATACCTACTCTATGGGTTCTATAATCCCCAGTGTAATGAGATGATCTGGCATCTCTTTTCCATCCTCTTTTTTAGGGATGGCTGGCTCAGCTAGGGCTTCCCTTAGGAAAGTGTGAAAAACTGAAACACCTCAAAATGCATGAAGATGCAACTGATGAAAAGCCCAATTTTTTCCATAGCAATTTATGAACGTGAATTGTGGGACATTAATGCTGCTGACAAGAGGAAAACCAAAGCTTTTGAAATATGGTGCTGGCAAAGACTATTCCATATTTTCTGGATAGCAAAAAAGATGAATGTCTATGTTAGAAATATTATTGGAGAGAAGCAGACTCTAATGTCGGAAATCAGCAGCTGCAAACGTATGTACTTCATTAGATGAAGAGATGGAAATAACCTTGAGAAAGTTATTATGGAAGGAATGGAGAGTCTTCGTAGTAGGAGATGACCTGTGAGGAAATGAATGGATGGTGTGCATGAGATCACTGCTAAGTGCTCAAAATTAGCAATGGATCATGGAGGCTTCCAAAAGTTCAGCTATAGTGACACTAATATTCCAATATGAAAAAATGGATTAAGATGAGAGGAACTTTCTCTCAGATTGGAAGGGTGGGGCGGTTGGGCTCTTTCAGCTCTGTCCTGTACTCTGCTGAGCTCTTCCTTATTCCTTTGAAGATGTCCTCAAACTCTTCCTCAATTGTTTTAGTTCCCTGCCCCACCAATGAGTGCCTTCTCTTGACACACTTGTAATCTAATACTGGATGTTCTTTTCCCTGATACTATTACAGATTATATCGTTTCCAGTTTGTTATTTACCCCTCCATTGAATTCACATATTCCTTTGGTGGGAATCAGCTCACCACTGTAAGCTCTGAGTTTTACCCATTTATCTTTCACTACCTGTGACTTTTCTTCCAGTGTCAATATCACTCTTTCTGGCACCACATTGGCTTGTGCACTTGTATCTAACTTAAAATCAATGAATGGCCCATTTGCTTTCAACACAATAGTCCTGTCATCTGCTGCAATGTTATCTGTTCATGGCCCCTCTAAAAAATTAATCTGAGCTTGTGCTGCTGTCATCATCCTCTTTGTCCACACTGTGTTGCCTCTGCTGGTGCTGGCAAGCTCTTGTGAAGTGATGTAATCCATTGCAGTTCCTTCATCTTTTCTCATATGCCAGGCATTGCCTTGGTTAGTGATGGTTGTCCTAGTGTGTGCAGCTCTCTATGCTGTTCTTCCTTGACTTTGGCCATGATTACACTACCACATATGTCAGCAAAACTTATGTCGCACAGAGGTGTGAAAAAAAGCTGCTCCTGCTGATGTAGCTACTGCCACTCGTTGAGGCGGTTTTATTACGTCGCTGGGAGAGCTCTCCCCCCTCAGCACAGAGCAGCTACACCAGCGATTTTACGGCAACATCAGCACAGCTGTGCTGCTGTAAGTTTGCTAGTGTAGACACGGCCTTTGGGCACCACATGTCTTTGTGCCTCCGGTCTCTTTTCTTGTGGTGTTTGGATTTTCAGTCCTGTCTGTGGTATCAGAGCACTGACCACGCGCCATAAGCTTCATTCTGGACTGGACTATTGCTTGGCAAATTCTAATTGCCTTGTCAGGAGTTATTTCTGGGTTTCTCAGTAGTCTTTAGCCTTAGGTCAGTCACAATATCTTCTATAATTTCTTTGTGTACCTTTTTGTTAAAAACATAGCTCTGAATACGTTCATTTTTGCTTGTTTTCATGGTTAGCCTCTTGTTCCTGAGTTAACTGAAGTCTCTTGATGTGTTTAAGTGCATCAGAACCTGTTATGTCAGAAATAAGCCTGCCTTCTGACTGGCTTCCTTTTCACGGGCACCCGTTGCTTGCAGATATAGAATGAAGTGCTATTTAACTGTTTTCCAGTTCTCTGCCCTAGTTCCAGAGTTTCTGCTCTGATGTAGCCATTAGCAGTTCCATTCTTCCACTCCAGTTATTTTCTTTAATTTCTGTTTATTCTTGGTACCATGCAGTGTCCAGCAATCACTCTGGGCCTAAGGAGCCTGAAAGAGATCCTCTAGATTCCATAATGCAGTTCCAGTTGCTTCTGTATCACTGAAGATGAGGTTCTATACCACCGATCCCACTCACTTACTATCTGAGAAGCTAAAACCATTTAAAGGTGCAGATCCCAGTACCACATGGTCCACTCTCATGGAGCCATTTGCAAGATCTGGGCCTACAGTCCCAGTATTTTATAGGGATCCCCAAACATGGACATTTACAGAGTCCCATTGGCTTCAGTGAAATTGGCTATACCTTTGCAGGATCAGGGCCTAACTTGCCCAACCCTAGGTGAAAGGTAGCCACATAGTGCTAAGTTTTCCAAGTGAAGAGGTACTTATATTCACGATCAGTACAGATAGTTGTGGGCATCCTTAGGCTATAACATTATTTTCTGTATCTTTATGAGACACCATAAGACACAGGCAAACACTCATGTTTTGTTAGGCAAAAGTTTTAGGATACATAATATTAGCAGAAACATTTTCCAGGAAATGAATACAAACAAACAAAAATCAGTGAAAACAGATTTATGTTTGGATTCAAGCATTCCTCGGCTGTGTTTGCAGCCAAAACATTTCAGCCTTGGACTATGGATGGGAGCCATAAAGCAAAATTGACTGTAAACAAAAGTGGCAGTTCTGCATCTTTTTTCATTGTCCAAGATGAGTGGAAAGCAGAAAGTAAAGAAATAGAGCAGAGGGCAAAATGTAACACAGGATGTTGATTTAGTTGTTTTTAAAAATATGACTTTTAACTTGTCAGCGTCTTTTAAAATGGAAAAGTTCTGTGAACTTGTGTAATACATGAGCTGAGTGCATGTGATTGTGTATCCCTCTAGTGGCTGGCCCCTTGCAAGGTCAAGAGCCTGATGCTTAAGCAGAGCTAAAGGAGTTAGATACTGGTCCTAAGGGCTTGGGCTTTTGGGATCTTATGGTCCTGAGTTATTAACGTTATTAGTTTATTTGTTAAACACAAACAATGTGCTGTGTTCCCATGGCCATATGCATGTGTCATGGATCCACAGGGTCTCAACACCTCAGAGACTGGGTGATGGATGCTATAGAATACCAATAGGTTATGGGTGGGTGAGTGAGGGGGTGGGATTCTTAAGACAGCCACCAGTGAGAGAATTCCTGATTCAGATCTCGGGGAAGTTAGATTACGACCAAGGGCACTTCACGGATGCCTCATCTTCAGCAGATCCTGCTGCAACCTCCATGCCCCTTCCCTCACAAAATAAAGAATTTGGAGGTTCTCCTCCTGAAGTTTACCTTCCCCTGGACCTTCTCCCACACTGCTTTTTACCAGACATACAATTTGGGCCTAAATTAGCTTTCCCTCAAGGTCAGTGGAAGAGAAGAGTATGATAGTATTGGACATAATACAGTAATGAAGGAGAGCATCTATTTGTAGGAGCAGCTCTTAATTTGTAAGGGGTTTTTTTGTTTGTTTTGTTAATTTCAGTTATCAATAACTTTAGCAAGTATCCACTTATTGCTTTGGAATCACCCAAGGCAAGAGCATGGTGGATACTCTAGTACTGGTCTTCAGGGAAATCAATGGCACTCATATTAATTCTTGCTTTTCATGACATGCACTATAGAGCTGGGAAGTTTGTAGCATTATTCTAAAAATATGGTGAGAGGATGCCACGGCAATTTTAACATCCATGAAGAAGATAATAATTTCTCCATGGAGCTACTAAGTGTTTGTACAGAACTAGCACAAGGGAGCCCTGGCTGGTACTGGAATAAAAAATAATAAAAAATGTATTCCTGACTCAAATGAGTCGATACCCATTGTCTCCAGCGTCATCAGCCCTTGCTTTGGGATGTTGCCTCTTTCAGGGTCTACCCTAATTTTTAAGCAACAGTATTTATATATACAACACAGTGGGAGGAGTTCCAGGCACAGCAATAAGTCCTTTGGTGTGATATTGGCCATAGAAGCTTACTGGTTATTTGGAAGCCTAATGGTGCAATAACCTTGGCAAACAGCCCTGGTACCACTGTGGCCGGCCTCAGGAGAAATGATTCAAAATCAGGTTGAACCTACTTTTGAAATGTGGCACAGAAACAATGGGATTGTTTGCAGCTTGAACTCTAAACAGAGAGCCTATTTTTATCATAAATTCTTTCCAGGCCAGCCACTTACAGTCAATTCTGAGCAGGTCCCATTTCATCCAGTGGAGGATGTACAAACCTTTCATGCACAGATATGTTACAGTGCAAACATGGAGTTAAGGAAGAGCAGTCTACAAGTGGGAAGGGGATAAAACTGAAGATCCTAAAGCTGGGAGGATGGCAAAAGACAGGGTTCACCATAAGGGTTCTAGAGGGAGAAGGAATTCAGGGAAGGGAGAAGATTCTTTGCTTTTAAATATGTTTAAATGTAAACTGTGGAGCAAAATGGGAGTCTGCAGAAGGGCTGAACTCCTGTCCTGTGTATCAGCAACAATGCGTTGGTGTGCAATGTTCAAACTCAGTCTGACTGTGTCTCACACAAGCATGGTGCAAGAGCAATGTAGGAAGAGTCAGGAATCCGCCTCTGATGCGTTGAAGAAAGCAGTCTGTAACGGAAAGTTTATAAGATCTAATAGTCACTGATTTGCAGGCTGGTAGGATGACAGCTCAGCAAGCAAACAAACAAAAAACACAGCAACAACCAGAAAGAGAGGTTCTTTAAAAACCCAAATCAAGGCAAGGAGGATCATCCCACTCCTTAGAATCCAGTTAGTGCCCCTAGTCTTCTCTCTCTTCTGTGGCCCTGCCTTTGACTATGTTCCAGGAGAGGAAACAGAGAAGCAGGAACTGATGCTGTGTGTATTGCTGTGAGCAGTGCACCCTGCCCCAATTACTATTCCAGACATCATTACTTAGTAAACTGGGGGTAAAGAGAGATCATTATGGGGTTTGAACAGATATCACCTTAATCTGATGGCAGTCTGATTCTGACACAAAAGGCAAAGAAAGCAGAAGTCTTTGCATACACTGAAGTACAAATAACTTGAGGCAAGCAGGCTTAAGGACCTTCTTTAATACTGGCACCGTTGTGTGTAATTATTTAATAAAGGATAGAAATGAGCGGTACTTTTAAAAACTAAATATATGTAATATCAAGCACATCCCCAGCAGGTTTTAATCAGCTGTAATGAATCTGTGGTTGCACACTGTGACAAAGTGGGAATTCTCAGAAATATTTTTATTATTCCTAGGCATGCCTCAGTTTCCCTCCATGCTTTGCATAGCTATGCAATGGGTGCAAAAGGGTTAAAAAGCTGCTCCTGAGGCAGAGCAAGAAACATGATAGATGTTGTGTCTGGGATGGACTGAATGGGTTGTTAAAAGACTGGCAGAAACCAACCTATATCAATGGAAGGTCTGCAATGTCAATGGAAGCCATAGTGGAAGCTACTGACCCTTACCCATGGGAAGCTCCAGCAGGTGGAATCTGTGAACTCAGCAAAGGTCTGCAGGAGTTGGACATGGGACAGAAAGGGTTCAGGTGGCCAGGATAAGCATTAGCTTTTCAAAGAGACTAGGCAGCTCTCATCTGGGACTGACAGAGAGATGGAGAGACAAAGCAAGAAATGGATTCCATGGTAGCTTGGCTAGATGAGGCACTGACTTTTCAGGAATGGACTATATCTCAATGTGTATGTCTCTATGCTAACCTAAGGACTTCCCGCTGTAATGTCCCAGTTGAACAATAAATCCTACTCTGTATTGAAATGCTGCCAGGTGCCACTGCAAATACTTGCAGGGTGCATTGGTCCCTGAAGAGTGTATTAGTCTCTGACCAAGAGTCTCCCACAGTTAGAACAAGGAACGTTGGAGCCCAGAGGCCCAGGTGAATGAGTTCTGCATAAAGAGTTCCCAAGTTTTCTTCATGGAGCCATCTCTGCTTATAAAAGGCTCTGCTTCAGCCCAGGGGGGTTTATGTGTTTTATATTTTGTTTGTCTAAATCATTCTGGCTTTATCCAAGGGGAAGGTCTTACTGCATGCCCTAATGGGTGGCCAGACACTGGGTTAATTTCATCTTCTCTGGAAGCTCATTTCACAGCCAAACCCTTTCAGTGGAGTATTTTTTATCTTTATTTTTAGTATTTAATGCATGAGCTGCATTGTCCCAGAGACAGCTATCTTAGTGGATGCTAATGCAGTGATTGATATACCTGGATCCCACTGAGGGCTTTGAAGATTAGAATCAACATCAACCTGAGGGTGAGGAGATGGGCTGTCTCCAGTATGGAGGGCCTACAGAGCAGGTCATAGAGCTAGGACTCGGATATTTTCAGCAATGTTCCATGTCTCCAAGATTTGTTTAAAAACTAAAAACTGTTTTTATTTATATTTAAACACACATACACCCCTACAGTATTTGGCCTTGTGCTAGAGCCACAAAATGAAGCTGACTAAAAACAAAAGGAAAACCAATTAGTCCATTTTCCTCCACCAAGCTAAGCAAACTACATAGAAGATAGGAGCATTTGAAAGCTGTCTGCTTCTAATAATTGAATACGTCATGAATAACACCAGTAAAGAACATTGTTTTAAACACATGGGGTGAAATCATGGCCTCATTGCCACTGACTTCAATTAGGCCAGGATTTTACCCAAGGTTTTAGCCTGACAGTGTCCCTTTGAGAGCTGTATCATTAAATGCTACAAGTAACTAAAAGTGTTGGTGGAGGGTCTATCTATGCAGGTTTTTGTACTGGCACCCGTCGGTGTAGTGGATATTCATCTTGAGGCAAATCAGCCATTGTCTCACTAGGATTTCCCAGCTACAGCTAGGGTGACCAGACAGCAAGTGTGAAAATTCAGGACAGAGGGTGGGGAGTAATAGGAGCCTGTATAAGAAAAAGACCCAAAAATAGGGACTGTCCCTATAAAATCAGGACATCTGGTCACCCTATCTACAGAAGCTTCCAGAACTCAGGCTTTACTAAGTGAGCACAGCAGCTACACACTGACGCTCACCAGCTTTCTTTGTTTTATCACTTGAGAAAGGGTGGTGCTGAAAAAGAACCCCTCTGCTACAGAGCCAGCCTCCTGCATGGTAGCATCAATGGAAAGACTCCCATTGCATTCAGTGAGAACTGGATCAGACCCAGGAAAAGTCCCTGAAGAAGGGGGGCAAATCAGGGCTATTAGAAGCATGCAGAAGGCCAGGAGTTCTCCGGCCATTGTACAGTCACTAGAGTGGACCAATGCTGTGCATCCACTGTGGTTGCTTTCAGAAATTTCGCCTTTCTTTGTGTTACTAGAATACTTCTTACATCAAGTTACCGGCAGACACAAAAATATGTTGTTTGGTTGGTTGTTCTTCAGAAATGAAAAAGTGACTGCATAGAAACATCTTACGCAAACCTCTTAGAAAGCCTAACAGCACGATGTGTCTGACTAAGAGGAATGCACATTAAAAAAGCATTTTGCCACACAAATTAATTTTAACTGAAGCAGCAGAGACTTGCAACCTGGCACTCAGACTTTATCCTAGCAATAGAGTTGCATTGACCAGACATCAAAAGCAACGTGTTGCATTTGGTCAAGCAGTACAAGTTGTCAGCATTTGGAAACTGATTATGTTAGCAAATGGCTACCAGCAGAGAAATTTACATGCTTGCAGGTGGTTACTCTTTCCCCCTCTGTGACTGTCATTAGCAATGCTTTTCTCTTTAGATTTCAGCTCAAGACTGCCACTACATCTGGCCTGACAAAGACAACAAATACATGATCTCAGTAGAGTGAATGATTTCAGGGGCAGAGGGGGAAGAAACAGTGACAGAGCATTCCTTGGCAGGAGCATTGGAACACACAGTTCAGAGAGCTACAGGAATAAAAATACCCATAAGAACACTAGATCTCTGGATGCCTGAACATAGTGAGAGATCGCCTTTACTTTTAAAGGAAAGATAATGTGTTGCTGTATTGCCCTATGCATATACCATAAATAAAATATGTACTAATGACACCCTTCTACATTTACATTTCCTGACAAATTCTAAATGGCACTGATTTTATTAAGATTTCACAAGATTATACAGTGATATTTTGATGCCACTGTCTTCACTATGAGATAAACAGACAACTTTAAAGGGAGCCTACCAAGTAATTTGGCCTAAACAAACTGACAACTTAAAAGTGTTTGATTCTGATAAACAATGGCCTATGGATTCTAAAGGTGCGAAATTCAAAAGCACTCTGCTAATGGACTTTGATAGGAGCTGAGCAAGGCCAATGCTGAACACTTTGGAAAATGGCACCCTATATAGTCTTGGGTTCATTCAGTCTTTCCCACATTAATTAAAGGCATGGGAGTTGCCTCAAGGATGAATTTAGCTCATGTAGATTTAACCCACAGCTATTGCTTAGTAATCAAAATAGAAAAAGTAGTCACTGTTCAGCAGGAATTATAGGGACACCATTTCCAAAGCAGAACTTTTAGTTTTGCTATAATTATAAATGGGCTTTAATCAAATGAGGTTGAGTTCCCTTTAAAAGGCAGGCCACCATATTGTCTGCTCTCCTATGTATAGCCAGCAGGAGGAGCTATGCTAATATCCTCAGTGATGGATAGTGACACACAATCAGAGAAGTAAATGCGGCGGACCCAGGCAGTCTGTGCTCCATTAAAATAAATATATGAGGGAAATCATCACTGTTCAAAAATCAAGGGGCGCAAGCCCAGGAGGGACAGAAATGTTATTTTTCCAGTGTCTGAGCAATGAAAAGTAGTCAGTAAAAAGAAATAAATATTAAAGCAAATGAAAAGTAAATTGGCTGTGTTTTCTGAATAAATGTGGTATCTGCATATTAACTCTCTCGCTGTAGTGGAGTTATCATGTAATCTTAATCAGACAGAGGCAGCCCTTCTCTAACAGGTGCTGCAATATTTTCAGTACTGTACATTAGGAAGGACAATTTCTGACAGTAATTCAGACATTTGATTTTATTTTTTAAAAAAGATGCATGAGTGCAAAGGTTTTTTTAGTGCAGAAGTAGTCTGGTCAGTTTCATTCTACCTCCCGCCCTTATACACTTTCATCATTTCAACCATTCAAAGTGTCTACATTTTATTTCTCTAATAATAAGATAGTGTCTCCAAAAGATATAGGTACCACAGCTACTCGAGAGATAGAAGGATCTCTAATGACAGAGCATAGGCGACATGGGAATAAAAATACAAATTAATATTTTATAGAACAATAACAATGAAAATCAGAGATGCTAATTATAGAGAGGATGACGATAATCTCAAGGCATTTCAATGGAAATAATTAATTATTTGGCATTGCATTTTCTCTTCCAGTCACTCCATAAAGGAATTATTAATGAAAATGTTAAATAGCATAGGGCCAAAACCCAATCCCTGTGGGGTCCCACTAGTAACAAACCTGTTTGATGTTAATTCTCCATTTACAGTTACATTTTGAGACCTATCAGTTAGCCAGTTTTTAATCCGTTTTATATATGCCATGTTAATTTTATACTTTTCTATCTTTTTAATCAAAATAGCATGTGGTACCAAGTCAAATGCCTTGCAAAAGTTTAAATCAATCAATATTACATCAACACTATTATTAAAAAACAATATTAAATCAACACCATTATTAACGAAACTTGTAATTTCATCAAAACAGATATCAAGTTAGTTTGACAGGATCTATTTTCCATAAACCCATGTTGATTTGCATTAATTATATTACCCTCCTTTGATTCTTTATTATTTGAGTCCCATATCAGCCACTCCATTATCTTGCCCAGAATCGATGTCAGACTGACAGGCCTATAATTACCCAGGTCAGCCCATTTACACTTTTAAAATATTAACGTAACATTAGATTTCTTCCAGTCTTCTGTAACGTCCCTGGTGTTCTAAGACTTATTCCAAAATCAGCATTAATGGTTCAGTGAGCTCCTCAGTCAGCTCTTTTAAAACTCCTAGATACAAACTATCTGGACCTGCTGCTTTAAAAATATCTAATTTTAGTAGCTGCTGATATACTAGTGGACTAGGAAGACCGTTATAATATAATATGACTAAATCATCTGTTTTTCCCAAATAAGAACAGAAATATTTTATTGAACACTTCTACCTTTTCTGTATTATTATTGATAATCCTACCATTTCCATCTAGTAATGGACCAATACCCTTGTTAGGATTCTTTTGTTCCTAATATACTTTAAAAATCCCTTCTTATTGTCCTTAACTCTGCTGGCCATAGATTTCATCTTGTGTCCCTTTGTTTCCCTTATCAATTTTCTACAATTCCTAGCTTCTGATTTATATTCATTACTTTGAATTTCCCCTTCTTCTATTTGTTTTATACATATAAAATGTATGGCTGCCTTCATTTCACTTCTAAATCAGCCTTCTTCAGGTGTGTGATTGTGGATTTTGAGGCACCTAATAAAGTGTTCTTAAACAACTCCCAACTACCAGTCACATTTTTCTTATTAAGTTCTTCCTTCCAACTGATCTGACTCATAATTGTTTCAGCTTTGTGAAACTGGTCCTTTTAAAGTTACAAGTGTACGTATCACTGGTTTGGATTTTATTTTGTTTGCACATTATAAATGTGATCAAGCCATGATCACTTGTATCTAAATTGACATTAATTTTTATTTCTGTGATGAAATTCTTCTTTGTCAAGAAGACCTTTTATATAGAATCCCCCCCTCCATGTTAGATGAAACACTTTTTGAGTTAGGAGATTGTTATCTATAATATTTAGACATTCCAGGGATGTTTTAGTACTGGCAGCAAAAGACCTCCAGCATATGTAACACAAATTGAACTCCCCGTCAACATACACCTCTTTTCCTGACACATTATAGATAGGTAATTAATCACTGGAACAAGATACCTTCAAATGTGTGGATTTCCCATCATTTGAAGTCTTTAAATCAAGGCTGGCTAGCTTACTAAAAGATATGCTATAAATCAAACAGGTGTTATGAGTTTAATGCAAGAATTAGCGGATGAGGTTCTGTGGTTTGGGTTACGCAGAAGGTCAGAATAGATGATCACAATGTTCCCTTCTGGACCTATACCCTTCCAAAATGTGGGGAAGTTCAGGTTCAACACCTACATTGGTGAATAGAGTGTCAGGATGGGCATTAGGAGAACTGGCTTCTGTAGCTGTTTCTGCCACTTACTTACTGATGAGTCACATCTGCTCACCCATCTTTGGTAGGTGTGTTCTACATCTACACACATGTATTCATGTGGTGCCTTCATCAATCAGAGTAATAATACACAGTACTGATGCTATTCAACTCCCTTTCTTAGGGTGTGGGTGGCAAACAGGCAGGGCCAGCCTTAGGCATACACAGCATGCGCGGCTGCATAGGGCACCTGAAAATTTGGGGCACCACGCTCTCTAGCTGTGGCTGAAATCCTCTCTGGCCCCTCTCCCACGCTGGGCTGGTGGGCTTCTCCCTTCCCCAACATACACACCCTCACTTGCTCCTCAGCCAGCTGTCTGAGGGCTTCAGCCTCTGGCTCTGCTGCCCCAGCCCCAAGGAGCCCAGAGTGGTATGGCTGGTCACTGGTGGCACAGCAGCCCAGCCCACTGCCCGCCCAGAGCAGGGGAGAGAGGAAGCGGGGGGACACTTAAAGTGACAATGCGCTCACTGTCTCTCACACTTCCCTAACACACACACACACACACACACACACACACACACACACACTGGTTCTCTCACACACAGACTGGCTCTCACACCCACATACACTCTGACTTTCAGGAGTCACTGTCCCCCAATACAGATTCTCACACACTCACACATTCCCCAACACAGTCACACTCTCTCTCTCTCTCTTACACACACACACACATGCACACATACTCTGTCATGCACACACACACACACACACACACACACACACATGCTGTCTCTCTCACACGCACACACATGCACACACGCTCTGCCATGCAAACACACATGCACACACACACACTTGTATTGTTGTTTTTATTATTGCTTGATACTTCCTGCCAAAATGCTCGGAATGAGCCAGGAGTGGCGAGGGGCTGCAGGAGGACTATGGGTTCTGGCAAGATTCAGCCCCCATGTGACAGTGCGAAGCCTGCCTTGAACCACTGCTGCAGCGTCTGCTGCATACGAAGCTCGGTGTGTGTCAGAAATGAGGGGATTCTGGAGGTCTGCAGGCGGGGGTTGAGGGCTGTGTCTCCTCAACACACTGGAATCAGCGGCACCAGCTAGGGAGTGCTTTCAGTGGAGTGTAGCGGCACCAGTTTAAAGATACTGTGTAGGGCCCCATAAATCCTAAAGACGGCCCTGCACACAGGGCTATATAATAAGTCATGGACGCAGGCCGTCGGTCCAGTTCTTCTCACGCACACTTTATAGTTAATGTAAAACTAAATACATTGGAAAAGAATAATTGACCTGTTATCTTGTGAAGAAGAGAAGTAACCCCTTGGGGGCAATTAACAACTGTTAATGTCCTCGACAGTAACAGAAAATGTATCTTTCGGATCTGGGCTGAGCTGTGCGTGTACGCTTGTTCTGGAACTCCAAAGGGAATCCTGAGCATCTGCTCCTGTGGCCTGGGGATTAGGCAGAGAGGAAAAGCAAATCACCATGATTTGTATCTGTAAAGAGCACATGATTCTGCCAAAGAAAACATATAGAACATTTGGTAAAGTCAGTGCCGACTCTGGACTTTGTGTGACGCTAAGCAAACTAGGAAATGTCTGTCCCTTGCATGAGAACATACGAACGGCCATACTGGGTCAGGCCAATGGTGGATCGAGCCCCTGTATTCTGTCTTCTGACCGTGGTTGGTGCCAGATGCTTCAGAAGGAACAAACGGAACAGGGCAATGTATTGAGTAACCCTCCCCTGTCATCCAGTCCCAGATTCTGCCACTCATGAACAATCCTTCAGCAGTTTGCTGCCCCTGTGACCATGCTGCCGTAGGTACCTGCCCACCTTGTCCATATAGCAGCGCTAACCCTAGTTAGAATGTGTGACGTAGGATCTATACATTCACACAAGTTTTCTGGAAAAGCCAAAGAGAACATAAATGGCCCTGCAGCCAAAGCTAGATCAGGGCCTAATGTCACGAGGGGCTGAGTTCTCCAGCTCCCAGGGAAGTAATTGAATGAGAGGTGAGGGCACGCACCACAAAGCAGGAGGTACTCAGTAGCTCACAGTATTAGCCCCTTAGCTAGCAGACCATCTGCTACAGGACATGAAACCTGTCTGATCAGCTGTAGGTTCAAGTCTAGTGACTTTGGATTTGTCAATAATATCCTTGGGCATTTCTACAGTTCTTTCCACATGAGAATCTCAGGGAGCTTCCCCAGGTTAGTTTTCACTCCCAGCACCTTTGGAGGTTAGGCGGCATGATTAGTACCCCTGTTTTAAAGGGAGGGATTGGGTGACTTCTTTAAACTCCTGCAGGAAGCCTGCAGCAGCACCAGAGCTCCTGACTTCATAGCCTGGGCCTTGAATCCCTGGACTTCCCAGGAGAATAGACCATTGCAGTGACGTGTCACAGCAAGGTGAGGTCAGCTAGGGAAGAGCTGGTAATCAAGCAGCCCATCCTTGAGAGTATGTTGGTAAGAGGGGATAATATTTCTCCTGGAGTGCAGGACTAATTTTGGCAAGTGCATCCCACTGAATCTGACTCTCCTGGGACACCCTCAATCCAGAGTTTGGGGGTCCCAGAATGTGGATGCTTTGCAACATGATGACATTTGTGACATCAGGGTGCTGGTTCGGATCTGCGAGCTTTGTGGCTAGAATATGGCCGCAAACATGAACTTCATCTGGGGTTGGCTTCCCGATGATGTAGGATCAGGGTGGCCAGACTTCCTGATATTAGGGGCTTTGTTTTACTTAAGCAACTATCTCCTCTTCCCCTACCCCTTCTCCTCGAATAAAGTGTCCTGCCTTTTTGCACTTGCTATTGGGTCATCTAAGTAGGATTAACATGTCTCATTTCTGCAGTAGATATCTTGTGGCAGAATAATACATCAAAGGTACTTCCAGGTCTAAAAACTGACCTCACTGCATCAAGATCCTTACTACGCCTAAACTAGTAAACTATTTACTAACTAAAACTCACATCTTTGCTGCAGGAGTCACTGCACTTTGCTATACTAAATGTATGATCACAGAAAACAAAACACAGAGCCTGATTCTCACTTACACTGGTGCTTCTCTGCTGATGTCAGTGAAGTTCCTTCTCATTTAACCCCCTGTAAATGAAATTAGAATCTGCCCTGCCAGTATGCGTTTTGGACTCCAACTGCTGTTGCCGCAGTGCAAGGTCTGCTTTTATTATATTGCAGCAGTGCCACCTACTGACACAGTGTAAGGATTGACTCTACTGCCAGTTAGGTGCCAATCCCATTCTTCAGGCATGTGCACGTTAGTTATAGAGAGGCACTTTGGGGTGAAACTTTTAAACACGCTGTCGGCCCTGGAGCACATTTTACACAATAATATTTCCTTGCAATATTTTTATTTGTACCAATGGTGGGACAAAGACAATTGATTGGCATTAGATGAACAACCAAAAAAAAAAAAGCTTTTAATCAAAACATAGAAAGACATTTAGCCTAATTGAAATGACAGTACAACCAGGCCATAAGTATGCAAAAATCACATCATTCAAGGAGGCAGTGGAGGCGAACATCAGTCTGGGAATCAGGTCCTGTGATCTATTTCCAGCCCGCTGACTTACGGTAAGACTGGGCAAATCAGGTATCCTCTCAGTGCCCCAGTTTTCTCTACTTATAACAAGGGAAATGAAACTTACTATCTAATTCCCTCATCTTTCTAATGAGACATACAGATTTAAAGGGGTAGGTATTATTATTGATTTTATTTTCATAAGACCTTTACGGAGTTCTCTTATCCCAGTGCAACAAGCTACAATCTTTGCCTTTGGCAAATCCCTTTTCAAAACAGATGTCCACAACCCAGCCCAACCACCCTTCTAAAACTGTGCTCTTACTCAGTCAAAAAAGTGCAGCACAAAAGGAGACTCTCTCTTTCTCACGCTTTCTCTCTGGAAATGACATCTACACGTGCATCTATTATTGCATTATCTGTATGTACATGTGTTTATATGTATTATTATAAAATGGTTTATATGTCTTAATTTTTATCAAGACCACATTCCTTTTATCCCCTCACATTGGCTATGTATAATGGGTTAGATGGTCAAAGCTACATGCGCTCATTGTTTATGCATGCGGCCTAATTTGTGCATGCAACAGCTCTGAGTGCAGGTGTGACTAGCATTTGCCTGCACTAGTAGTGAGTTTAGGGTGCCCAGACAGCAAGTGTGAAAAATCAGGACAGGAGGTGGCGGTGGGAGGGAGGGAAATGGAGCCAATATATGAAAAAGACCCAAAATTCGGGACTGTCCCTATAAAATCAGGACATCTGGTCACCCTAGGTGAGTTAGGTGCCCTAGAAGCCACCTGCATGAACTAATAGCTGAACTGTGTATACAATCATTGCCCTCTATGTATATCTGATAATGGACCATTATTTTGCTTCCAGAACAAGACATGTAGGAAAAATGAAGCTAAATAATATCACATAATACCGTATGAAATGGTGCATAATGTAATTCATTCATTATTCTTGTTATTTGCATATATGAGGCTCTGCTCACTATGGCATCTGGGTGCACATACGTGTCACAGAGGAGTTCACAGCTAATGAAGCTGGCCTTGCAAATTCAAATAAACTTTGTGGTTGTAATGTATACTTCAGGAGGTAATTTGTAAATGCTGTGGGCAGAGGCAGTGAGCAGAATAAGAGTCAATTGTCTAGTTTTAGAGGGAATTAATAAAACAGATGTTCCTGGAGTGGGAACAGGCCTGGTTTAGTTGCAGACATGGTGTTATGTAGGCTGGACTTTGTATTTTCTAATTACACTGGTGATCACTGCCGAGAGCATGAAAGAGGTTGGAAACTAGAATCAGGTAAGGTTAACAGAAGAGGTTTGCACATCTTCATCACTCATGCTGAGGCTTCCAGACTTGGCTATTCAAGATGGCAGCAGTGTTTTTCTTAAGACAAAGATTTCACTGAAAGTGTCGTATGGACACTCCCTTCTGAAGCATCTGATATAGACCCGTCAGAGACAGGATTCTGGAGTGGGTGGCCAGTAGGATTGTTTCCATGCAGGTATTTCCTTTGGTCCTGAGACTACATTTTATCTTGTCTCTTTGAATGGCTACTGGAGAGTGACGCACTTCACTGCGATCTGAGTGTTCCCAAACAGTTACTGGAGTGAAATGTCTCCCCTGAGGAAGGTACAGAGTTCAATGTGTACTTCACTGAGGGCCTTTTTCTCAAGAGCACTTCCTCAAGCAAACAAATAATGAGATGGATTGTTCCAGTCTGAAATCAGGAAATTCCCTGCTCAGGCAGACAAGGCCTTCGTGGAAGGTCCTTTCAAATGCATAAACAGGACATTAGGCCTCTGGACAAGGGGTCAGAGTTTGCTATTTTTGCTGATGCAAACAGAACAGTACAAATGTGCTCTGGGCAGACCCTGGTCTCATTCTAACAAAGAAGCCTAGGTTTGGCAAGAGACAAGGTGAATGCTGATATATGTCTTTGAGCCACTGCTTTGTGAAATGTGTAATACACACATGTGTAGGGTTTATGTTCATCAGATAAGGTGGGTGCTGCAATATGTGTTTTATATTACTGTGAGTGAAGGTGATCACCAAACCTGCCCAACCTGAGGCTTTTGCCCAACTTGCAGGAGACTTTCTCAGGCTCCAAGAACTGCCTCAATATTCTGATGGTCTTTCAGAAGTTCCACTGTGAAAACAGAACTGAACAGAATCAGAGGGCTGGAGAGATGATGGGGCCTTTGTGGGCCAGCTTCAAAGAAGACACTTCTTGAGTTAAGGAGCCCCTGTTAAAATAATGAACATATGGGCAAAATGCTCAAACTTGGTTGGATAAAATCAGTCACCTATATTCATATTTAGACACCCAAAGTGTTAGGGGAAAATCAAAAGGCGCGTCTCACCCTTACCTGAAACCCCGAGCAAGAGTGGAGTTGAAGGTAAAAAGCTCACAAACAGTCAGAGACCACGAAAAATTAAACCAAACAGCTTTGATCAAAGGGAACATTACAAGTCACCCCGGCTAGCAGGGGTGATGTGATGTTCAGTTTATTTAAGGCAGCATGAGAGCTTTATAAGGGACAGAGGAGGGGTGAAAAGCAAAGTATGTCCCAGAGGCATGTGTAATGGCAAGCAGTTACATAAAGCAAGGGTCCACGACCTCTGGGTCAGCATCTGTCTCAAAACAATTCAGCATTCAACGAATAGCAACTCTTAACAGCTACAATATTCTAACAGAGTGCGAATACAGCACATTCTTTAAGCAAATACAGAAGTAACTTAAGATAAAGACACAGGCCAAAAATCAGCAATCTGTGTGAGAATAGAACACAGAGTTTAAAAACTCAGAGAAAAGAGATACTAGCAAAATACAATAACCCTACAGAAGCAAAAAGCTTTTGCCTAGCTGAATACTTTTAACCCTTAACAAAAGTGATGGCTTGATTTTCAGGGGTGCTGAATCCCATGGATTTCACTGAGTGTTGTCAGTGCTCTTCAGCTCTGAAAATCGAGCCTTTTTTAATTAAGTACCTAACTATGGATTTAGATGCCTAATTTTAAGCACCCATATTTGAACAGGGTGGAGATATATATATATATATATATATATGGAGCTATGACAATTTACATCAGTTGAGAATCTATCCCCTAACGTTGTTGTTGTGTTGGTTGTGTTGTGTGGTTGTGGGTTTCCCAAATGACAAATAGCAAGCACAGTGAAAAGGCATAGAGACTTTTCAATTCCCCTTTGCAGGCAGGTTGGTGACCAGGCAACTACCAACCTGGCTGTAGCGGTACTGGAAGATTGTGACAGTGTGTGCTGTTCTGATACAACCATTTCCATCTATGCTGGGGTGCCTCCAGGATGTTGCAAGATTCACAAGAAACTGCACTCCAGAAATTACCTGGTGAGGAAGATCAGATTCAATGAATTTTCTGACAAAATGCATTTGGATCAGGGACTGCAAAGTTCTGATTTCAACAGTCTGAGTGGTATCTGAGATTCAAAATAACTGGCCAATCAAAGCCATCTCTGGCCAAAGCAGTTTTGTAGTAAAAATCTTGAGCTCCCGTCACAACATTTCAGATAGATGTATTCCCAGCTGAATCTGCTGGTCACTCGTGAGTTAGAAGCCGTAATTCACCACCAGCATTACTCATCCGGTGGAGCACGGTGGAAGCTGTAAAGCAGATGGAGTTCCAGTGTTTCTAGAATGCCTCTTGGAGGCCTGTCTAAACAACAGTTACACCATTCAACCACAGCTGGAGCTAGACCAGTGGTAAATTAGGCGTTGTAATTTCCCTAGTGTCCAGATGGCCCCTTGTTGGCTATGTCAGTTCTGGAGTGGAGAGGTAGCGGGGAGGAGACTTTAGTCTCTAGTACTGAATTCTGGCACTTTTCACTCACTAGGTGAAATCCTGGGCCCATTGAAGTCGATAAGAGCTTTGCCACTGACTTCAATGGGGCCAGGATTTTACCCACTAACTTTATTTTTTAAAAGAGAGAGATCTGTGAAACTACAAGCTCAACTTCAATAGCTTCAAACGGATCAGAATGTTTCTTGGAGAGAGGATGTAGATGCACAAAGAGAGTTAGAGCTTGATCCAAGGCATCCAGCAGGACCGCATGCAAAAGCAAAGCCAGGCCTTACAAATCTGATAGTTCTTTTAAAGGAAGTAAGTCAAAGTCAAAAGATGGTGGATGACGGGGACCGAACTGACTTCCATAAAAGCCTTATTTCAAGACCTGCCACAGATCTAATCTAGCAGGTCAGCAAGGATGGTAGAGAAGTAGGAAGGAGCTAGCTATCTCGGTGAGGGTGGCAGAGTGATCAGAGGAAGAGGAAACAAAAAGAGGAGGAGGGGAATGGATATCATTCAAAAGGCAGAAAGGTAGCAACTGACACACAATGTTATGTATTGGTGACCTGGAGCTGAAAAGCTCCACCACCCATCCCATAATCATCATCATTATTAATAATGTACATGTGTAGGTCACCTTTTCATTTGAAAGATTCCTAAGGGCTTTATGATTGGTGGGCTTAATATGAGATTGTTTAGGTACTCCACTCACAAAATGAATGGAAAATTCCCTACTGAGTTTATATATGCAATTACCACTGTCAGAGCAATTAGCTAATGAGATACATTTGCATGTGCAATTACCAGACTTATGCATGCAGTGCTAATAATTGTAAGCCCAAATGAGCAACACCGCCTGTGCCTTTGAGTGTTACTAAACTGAAAATCAGGCCTTGCATATATAAAATGACTTGTCACTAAAATGAGTAACCTTGAGGGTGGAATACGACAGATTAGTAGTGCACAGCTATACTGTACAACAGGGTACTCTGATACAGTTTCATTAGGAGATGGTGTCCTCCTTCTCCTATCCTGTGCATCAGTATAGGGTGAGGAAGAAGGACATCATGTCCTATTGCAATTACAAGCAGATTCCAAAAGCTCAGGACTCCTGAGCCAACTCTTGCATAAACTGCACAGGATCTTTGTGGTCAAGTGGTTGGGACCTCTGGATCTCACTGAGAAGTCATTGCATCACTAGCACAGCACCTCCTAGCCCCGCACTGGAACATTGCTTCAGCGGGAGAAGTACCACTGCCTGGACCATCAGGGCTTGCCTTCTTTCTAACTACATGTCAGTCCAAATCCTGCTCAGTCTGAGAGATCGAAGCCGAAGGTGGCAAGATCAGTGTCTTGTGAGGTTTAAATATAAAACCGAGTTAGAAATATTTTTTTCCTCTGAGTGATGTGATTCAGCATTTGCCTTTCTAGACTCCACATCCATAAAGGAATCTGCCTCACTCACATTCCTTTTGCACAGAGCAACGGGATAGTACAGCCTGTGCTTACAGTGGCAGAAGGCTATGAAGTGGGCACAGACTCCAAAATGATAATCATTAAAAGTCAAGCTGGGTTGCTGAGGAGTGCACTCTGAGCAATTACCAAAGCTGCTGCTCCCAGATTATGATAGATCTCTCCCCGCCCCCTTCTTTCCAGACCTCTTTAGCACTGAGTACTGCTTTTGCCTAACAGAGAAATGTGTCACTAGGTCACTCATACTGTCCTCTAGCATCTTCATTGATTCTACATTGACTGCCTCTTAATTTTGTGGGGTAATCTTTCCTTTGCAAATGCTGTGACAGGGTAAAAAAAAGAAGGACCCCCCCACAAAAAAACAAACCCATCCAACCAAACCATAGCCACCTCCCCCAAAAGGTTCCAGCAGAAATCACCCACAGTTTGTTTATGATGTAGCAGCAAATGAACACGCAGTAGAATGACTGTTCTAGAATACAAAGCAAGTCTGAAAATCTCTGTTCTTGCTTTTTATTGTAATCAATGCTGCAAATGTTTGTATGCTCTTCACTTTTACTGCTGTCATCCTCAGTCTGTCAGAGGCCTGTACATCTAGAAAGCTAATACCTTTAGTAATGCCTTTAAAAAAATTGATAATGTGAAGACAGCTAAAGTTAGAATCCTGTATCTAACTAGTTTTAAATTGACTGAAGAGAAATCACACTGAATTTTACAAACCTTATGTAAAATGTAGTTTCATGATAACTCAGCAGCTTTTAAAGGAAAGAACACATTGCACATATCCCAGATTTATAGTCCAAGATAACAAAAACTGTTGAGTTACCTGGTCTATTCTCCTGGCTGATACTATACATCTTGGTCAAGATGTCCCCATGAGACATTTATTTGTGGGGCAAAGGAAAAAAGAGATTACAGAACAGCTCCACTGTGTCAATTCAGCCTCAGGTCAGAGATCATATGTCTAATGGCTAGAGCAGGAAGCTGGGAGTCATGTCTCCTGGACTCCATATTGAGCTCTGTTGTGGTCAGTCATTTAACTCTTTGTAAGAGTTACTCTCAGCTATAGGTTATCTGTTTTTAATCAAACACACCCATAGGGCTGGAACAAGGGGCATGGGGAGGGGGTTCTGCAGCACCCACTGGCTTGAAGTGGTTTCCATTATATTCAAGGTTTACAGTTTGGTTCAGTGGCTCTCAGCACCCCCACTATAAAACTTGTTCCAGCGCCCCGGAACTCACCTACAAAATAATTGTCCTAAATTTCCGTTAGATCTGATTTAAGGTATCTTCTTGCATCTCTCATTAGTATTTATTTTTCAGTTTGGATTCAGGAAGCATAACTGAATAGAAAGCAATGGCTTCTTCGTGGAGGATTACCTCCAAAATATGAAGTTCTACAGGATTGTGTTTATATTATATATGTTATGTATTATGCTATAGTATAGTTATTAAGTTATATCAGGGAGGGTCTGATCCTGCAAAGAGCTATAATAGCACCTATTGTTACCTAAAATCAATAGGACTGTATGGGAGAAATTGTAGCCCTGATTTTGCAAAAGAGGCTGATCATCCGTGTGACCTGATCCTTATTCCTGCTTGGAGCACAAAGGTCTGTGGAGCCCTTTGCAGGAGAAAGACGTATAAGAGTGGTCTAAATTCTATGCAGGATTGGACCGCTAGATGTTAAGTGTTTGAAGTAGGGACCAAATTGTCTTCTATGTCTTGTATGGTTACAAACACATTGTCCAGGTGGAAATATAAAAACAGCAAAAACAATACTGTCACCTTTGTGTATTAACAACAACTGATCTGCTCCCACAGTACCCCTTGCAACTCCTTCTAATATTAATGGGAGTTAAGCGTGTATAATATAAAATAAGCAAAGGACAGCTTTGAGCTAAGACAGCTGCTTATAGCTCACCTGAATCTTCATCCAGCTACCTTACAGATAGGGGGGAAACTCTGGCTGACATCAGTGGGAGTAGGATAGGGGCCACAAACTGTACAATAAACACATGATCATAGTAGTACTGAGTCTTTTTTTCCATGGGAGACTGTCCTGTTGACTCGCTGGGTAGACCTGCTGCCTCTAGACACTCCAGGTCATAGTTCAAGTCGATGACCTAGTACCATGCAAAGAACATGCACACCCAGCATGGCTTAGGTTTCCAACCAGCTGTCCCAGGGCAGAATAGACACTTGAGATATGAATGGGAGTGGAGGATGCTGAGCTGGCATTTTCCCTGGTGTCTGCCTCCCGGACTGGTGGCTTACAGGGACGCCACCGCGGTGAAGGTACATTCTGGTTACCGCGACCAGCTCTTTCCGTTTCTAGACACCGGAGCCAGTTGTTTGGTCCTGCAGGTTTCGCCTTCTTCGCACCCCCGTGTCTCTCCCCAGACGGAGAAGTTAAGACACTAAACGGCCCGGCGGGAGCCGCACCCCGGCCTCCCGGGGACACAGACGGGCGTAGCAGAGGAATGAGCCTAATGCATGAGGAGGGGAAGAGACGAGGCGACCCCGCTGGTACGGTCTGATCGTTTGAGCCCCAGGGACGCTGCTGGGTTTTCTCTACTCAGCGGCGTTTCCCCTGCAAGCTCCCCCCGGCCCGCGCCCCATGGCATCCGAGGGCGTAACAAAGCGCCACTCATCAATACACAGGGGAGAGGCTGCCTAGGCGTGCGGAGTCCGGGGGGACACACACGGGGCGGGGGGGAGCTAGGGACTACCGGTGGGGGCGGGAGTAGAGGGGATACGGAGTATTTTGTGCTTTGGGATCCTTGTAGGCTCTGGGGAAATACGCGGAGGGGGGGGGGGACCCACGCGGGAGCGCTGGTGCGGAGCGACGCGGCTGATGCGGAGGAGCTGCGGGGCGGGGGGGGGG
>ML677377.1:19214150-19372940 GCA_007922305.1 Dermatemys mawii | reverse complement strand
CCGCGTCCCCCCCCCCCCCCCCCCCCGCAGAGGTCCAGCCCCAGCCCCCGCCGCCCGGCGCGTGGGCTGTCCCCCGCCGGGGGGTGCGGGGCACATGCGCCGTGCGAGCACTGCGGAGTAGTGCCAGCCTGGGCGAAGCTGCCGGGCACACACACGCGCAGAGGCAGCCGCCCTCGCTGCGTCCCCGGCCCCCGCCTGCCCGCCCGCGCCGCGGCCATGACCGCCCCGGCCCGCCGCCCGGGCTCGCCGGCCGCCCCGCGCTGAGGGCAGCGGCCCCCCCCCCCCCCCGCCGGAGGTGAGGGCGGCCGCGGGGCTCTACCCTCCCGGCCCGCGCCGGGAAGGGGTGGCGGGGCGCGTGACGGTGCGGGGGCTCCCCGGCCATTTGCGGGGAGGGCTGGCGGGCTCCGCTCCCCGGCGCGGGGAAGGGGACGCGCCGGGGCCCCCCTGAGTGGATGAGTTGGGGGGAGGGGTCGGGGGTTCCCAGCCCATTGCAGGGGGGGAAGGGGCGCTGGGGCAGGTGGGGGAGCAGGAATGTCGCGTGGGGGAGGGGGAGGATCCCCCCAGAGCCCGCCCGCGGGGGACAGGGGTGTAAGGTGACCAGATTGCAAGTGTGAAAAATCAGGATGGGGGTGGGGGGTAATAGGTGCCTATTTAAGGGGAAAAAAACCCCAAATCAGGACTGTCTGTATGAAATCTGGTCATCTGGTCACCCTAGGGGGGTGAATCGGGGCTGGGGTGGGGATGCGGAGTGACTCTGGTTTCCTTAGCCCGGAGCGTCTGGAGCCGCTGCGGAGAGGGGAGGGGGAAGGAAGCTAAGCTGCCTTTGGGTGTGTGAGGACTGCCGACCTCCTCCCAGTATTTCCCGGGCACCGATCCGGGCCCACGCGCAGAGGCTGGGTAGATCGCTGAAGAAACTCAGCAACAGCTGATCCCCTCCCAGCAGCAGCCTGGGACTTTATAGATAAGATGCCGGTGATGGCTGGAGGCTGGATAGCTCCGAGCAGGCTGCAAGGGGCGGGAAGGCTGCAAGACGCCTGTGAGAATGAGAGACTCCGTTCAGATCTATGGGGGGTTATTTAATGGGAGCTTTTAAGGATGGATTTTCTCTTCTAGCTGTGCTGAGAGCTCTGGGGTTTGGGCTCAGGGCTCTGGCCATCGTTAGGATGGAGGCAGAGATAAATCAGCATTGATTCCACTCTCTGTTGCTAATCTGCCAAGGCAGCAAGAGCTGGAAGCTTGCAGGTGAAGTTGACATGCTGAGGGCAGCTGACCCCAAAATGCCCATCCCATTGGCTCCCCTAGGCAGATCACTTCACACTTGCAGACACTGTTCCCTCTAAACTGTGCGGATGTGCGCACGCACACAGATCCTAAACCCTGCGCACACAGCGAAACACCGTGTGCACAAAAATTTGCACAGAAGCACAAAAATTTGCACAGAACTTTTTTACGTACACAGCCTGTCAACAATTTGTGCAGAAGAAATGTTTTGCACGCACGGCCTGTCAAAAATTAGAAGGAACATTGCTTATAGATGCTTCCTCCCCTTCAGTCCCTTGGGGATTTGGAGATTGATTTTGAGAGACCTGGAAGATGTGATTGGATGGGTGGGTGGGGATGAGGATTGGGAAAACCCAGCTAATCAGAAAGAAACATCAATGTTATTACAGCTGTCAACACAGCATGAGATCTTGACCTGCAATCAAAGTACACCTGCTTAAAGTGTTAGTGAATCTTAAGGCCATAGGTCTGGGCAGGTGTGTGCCAGGTTGTGTGATTTTTAATTTCCTTGGAGTAACATTTTTACTAGTGACTGGTGGGTTTATTTGTGTGTTGTTTTCATCAGGCCTTTCATTAGCACAGTTTCACTGTTCAGCTGCACCTGCTGTGTCAGTGATTATATTCTGTGTAATAACATGTCTGTCCTGAGAGATCATGGTCATAGTGTGGGCAGGGGGCAGTGTTGTAGGTCAGATCTGAAATTGCTGGTTGCTGGCTTGTGACTGGGGCATGCTAGGAGAGTTTTTTTCATTTCAACCTGGCACGTGACCAGATGTAATCAGGCAAAATGTACAGGCATGTGTTAACTCTTGGAATCAGTACCTTCCTGTGGGAAGCGCATTTAACCTGTCTATTCTGTGCATTTCCAGTGGGTCCATCATCACGGTTTCAGAGTGACAGATACAAGTCTAAATCAAAGTAGAGATTACCCATGAAGAGCACCTAGGATTCAGCACTCTGGGATTCAGCCACTCTTACTTATAGGGGATTTTGATTTTATAATTACAGTCTCAGGAGAGTCTCTGACTCCTTGTAATTGTTTTAATGTGCTAAAAATGCTGCTGGTTTACACAGTTCAAACATTAATTCAGGCACATTTCAGTGTAATTCATAGGTACTTTATTTGTTGCTATATTGTCTACAATAGCTCTACCGTCAGCTATGATGGTAATGGGCACAGTGTAAGAACCTAGACAAATATGTAGATAGAACAACACTGGAAGAATTGATTCATTTTGTAAGCCAGAAAGGTTAACTTGTACAGTGTATTAATGCTGTCTGAGAACACAATGATGCCCACTATCAGGAGAGAGTTGAACTGTATCTAATTGATATTGGCTGTGGGGTTTACATAGTACAATCCTTGGCTGCTGTCTTCTTTAATAAGGAGATGGAACCTGAAGAGAGATCATGTAATGGCTGCTGAGATCAAGATGAAGCATCTTTTACTTGGAGCTGCTGTTTACACATGCCGCAGCTTTCATCTGAAGATGACATTAGCCAAGATGATGGAGCCAAGTGGATCCTGAGATCATGGCAAGCTGAAAAAGTGGCCCTCTACTGGAAAATGTTTGGATGGCCCTGCAGTGCTCTTCATCAGTAACCATGCACTTGATTTCCATATAAAGCTTTGTGCCCAGTGCTACCAGGTACTGAGTGCCCTCCATTCCCAAAATCAGTGGAAGCTGGGTTGCTCAGCACGTTGCAGTTATGTCCCTCAGTTGGATTGACTGTGACTGAAGAAGTTGCATTGTTCACACTCCTCAGTAGTGATCGCAGAGAGACAGACGAGGTTTTCCTCTGGGAAGCTAACAGCAATGAAGTTTGTCCATAAGAGCATCTAGTATCCTGGAAGAGCAAGGTAACCAGAATAAAAGGAGTTACACCTGATGATGACCTAAAATAAGGGACAAGAAAGGCATTTGGATGAAGGAAAACATCAGATTCAGTCCCCTACTGTTCAAAGATTGTCCCTGGGGTTATCAAAGTCTCTTGGATATTGTGGGAGAATGGGTTAGGTTCATTGTGACAATGCCTTGCATCCCATTGCACAAATCGTATAGAAGGTAAAAATTGTTGTGGTGCTATGAATCCCAGTGGCAAAGCTTAAAAGAGGAATTAAAATAACTAACAGCTATTATTATTGGACCAATTACTGTTACTGTTCGGCCAAAGTAGACTTCAGTATTTGGCTGCTGGATTTCTACAGCACCATATATGTGCCAGTTGCTTTGCAGATAAATGAAGAAGACAGATCCCTTTTCCAAGGAGCTTACAATCAAAATTCAGCATAGGACAGGTAAAGGCTGTAGAGGGGGTAAAGGAAGGAAGAAGAGGGTTATGTTAAAAGATCACAAGATTTTGTTACAACCTCACCTTGTTGGTTCCATGTCAAAATGTGAAGGTATCTTAGTTATAAGAGTACAAAGCGAGCTGAGATTTTTGATCTGGAAGGGGATCTGAAAGGGAGTGAATCTCGAGGGTTGGAAGGAGAAGAATGAGGCTGGATGGTGCAAAGAATCAGGGAGGAGATTGTATGCATGGCAGGTGATGTGAGAAAAATCCAAGGATAGGAGAAATCCAGGGGAGTGAGCAGATGAGTGGTGGTTGAAAGGAGGCAAAATGTAAGAAGGGATAAAACTGTGCTCTCTCTAGGCAACTTGCGCTATGACCACTGCTTATCGTGTCATTGACAATCATCTTTCCTTGTTTCCCTGTTTATTTCACCTATATGTTCTCTCCCATTTTAGACTTACGTTGTAAATATTTTCGGGCAGAAACCATTGTTTGGTAATGTGTTTGTACAGCACCTAGCACCGTGGGGCCCTGACCCATGACTGGAGATGCAGGTGACAATACAATTGGTCATGTTCTGTAGCTGAGTTGTACTTTTAATAGCACTGTTGAATAGTAAACATTAGATATTTCTAAGTAATCTAATGGAAAAACCAAAATACCACAAAACCTAAAAGCACGGGGAAAATAGCTAAGTGAAAAATTTGATCTCCAGTTATGTATTAGGTTTTGATAGCTTTCATCTGTAAAATAACATTTAATTTTGTTCTTTCTGATTTAAAATAAGAAATATATAATGAACCCTGAGTGTTTTATGTTAGATATACAATACAAGTGGTGTCTTGCAGTGATCAAGAGGTAAAGAAGCATTTGAGTTTATTACATTCCTTTTATAGATAGGCTTCTTGGTAATAGTTACTATGATAGAATAGTTACTATGTTTGATAGCCTTCAAACAAATTTGTGATTTAAAAGCAATTTAGTCAAGTGTAATTTCTAGATCTTAAGCATTTTACAGTGAAAGAAAGAGAGACAAAATGTAATGTGTATTAATGAAACTGTGCAGTAATGGGAATATTTATAGGTGTGATTTAATGTTACATTGAATTTTACAGGAAAAATTTCATTTGGAAAAACCTACTCAATGATTATTGAAGTTAAGGATGTCAAATTTTGTTTAATGAACGAATTTAATATTGGTAGAAGACGACATATTGAGTGTACTGAGACCGAAGTATTCTCTCTACCAAGAGGCAAAACAAGTGTAAGCCTCAAAGATGTCTCATCCAGGCCCTGCAAGGGCTTTAGGGTTTGATATTTGTGGCTCAGCCTTCGTGGCACATTCAGTTCTTGGCTTCTCTGCTAGCAAACATTTCAGCAATGTGGAGACCTAGGAATGGGACTGTTTCTTATCAACTCATTTCACATATGTTGTATCACCAAGCAGCCTTTACATTGTAATGAAGTTTGGAGGCTCCCGATCTGGATATTCTTTAAATCAGTGACCAAAAAGTGAAAGGCTCTGGCTCCTGTTCCTAATCACTTTTGCGTTCTAGTTCCTCTTCCTTTCACCTTTGCATGACAAATGTTGACATTTATTTACAGCATTGGTACCAGTGTTCCACAGCAATGTCTCAAGTGCAACATGTGCTGATTTCATTGAGGTCGTTAGAGCTCAGCTTGGGTTTATGAGTATAAAAAATCTTTCAGAATTCAGTATATGGGCCAGATCCTCAGCTAGTGTAAGTCAGTGTCTAATTTTAAATAATGGTGAGGTTCAGCAGTAGTTCTGAAGTGTAATGTAATCTCTGATTGTTAAAGCTTTTTTTTGTGGGATACATTTTAAATGGAGACATGGTATTTTTTCCACATCAATATGATTTGTGGTCTAAGTGATCATATCAATCACTAATAAAAAACTATCACAACTCAATTGCACATATCAGACCCATATGTTTGGTTTGCCCTTTCTCTGTAAATTTTCCCCTTTTTAGTCCAACATTATACTTGAGTATCACAAAAAGCTACCACCACAAATTACTCCAACTGGCATTCTCAGTGGAGGGGCCAAGGACTGAATTCCTCTCTGGCTCCCTATCTAAGGCGCCTACAAAGCCCCTGTTACTACAGCACCTCACAATCTGTAAGGTAGGTAACAAGCTTCTCTGAGTACCGTTATTTGTATTGCAGTCATGCCTAGAGACGCCAGTCCCATTGCACTGGGGACTCACAACACCCCTGTGAGGGAGGGAAGTCCCGTTATCCCCATTTTACAGATGGGGGACAGAGGGACACTATGTGACTCACCAAAGGTTAAACAAGAACCGTGCATTAAAGCTGGGAATTGAAGCTTGCCCAGTCTAGCACTCTAACACTGGACCATCTTTCCTCTTCGGAAGTGCTCTGTTTAGATCAGAGATGGAGCACATCATTAGGGCTGCTGCACTGCCCTGCCCATATCTGTCCTTTCATCAGCACTAGGGAAACAAAACAGCATCTAGAGATGACAAATAAATAAATAAAATGTACTTTACTCTTTACTGACTTAACGTTGATGGTGCTGGGCTAAGAAAGCGACATGTTAACTTAATGAAGACATTTATATATTTGTCCTTCACATAAGTGGAGAACACGTTTAATTATATAAACCATGTTTAATAATGTGTTGCCAAACGTTGAGTTTGGAAAAAAACCACCCAGGGGGTTTTTTCTCTTTGAACTTGAGTCTTAGCAGATTTGTAGACAAATGGAAAATAATAACTTGCATGGATGTTGATCAAAAGTACTTAAAAAAATGAAAGTAAAACTTCTTCTGCCTTAATTGTTTACTGAATATTCAATCGTGTGCTCTTTATTCAGTTCCACTGATCATTTGGACATGTGTCCTCATCTCCAAAATCACCACCACCGTTGACGCCAGCTGGCACCCTTGACTGCAGTCTCAACAAAGAATAAAACACAAGGCCAGCCATTTGGCATGGAGATGAGATCCCCTGATCCTTCCACGTTAGGGTTGAGACATGTTGCCAAGAGATGGTGAGGAAAGCTTAGCTGCTCATGCCTGTCCTATATGTGGTCTGTGGATAAGCGGAGGCCTTCTGTTTGTGGGTCTATCAGTCCAACACCTTTCATCAGGCTTAGGACTTACTCTTAGTGAAACTTTAAATCATGACTCTTCTTTTAAAAGTAAACATCCTCTGGGTGCATTATGGGTTGGTTGAAGAAGAAAATATATGTTGGGTTCCTAATGGGACTAAGTTAATGAACTAAGACCCTTGACAGATAGCAGCTGGCTAGTCAACTTACATCCACCAGTCTCCCTTACCCAGCTCTTCTGATAGCAGCACAGGTCTGGTCTCCTTCTGCATTGCTGACATTTTTAATGCCTTTCCCCACCCTCTGTCCAGCAGTCTGCTCCTCAGCTCTGTACAGCTCAGTCAAGGGTCAGTATTGGATGGAAAGCCCGGCAGCATGGGCTGTACTTCTGCACGTTGCTATCACTAGATCATAAAGGCCGTGGAGGGAAATGAGGAAAATGACAAAGGGGTAGTAAATTAAAATATTTTTTGTTTTAAGCAATGCAAAAGTTGAGGCAGTTTTGGGTTCAAGTGCTGTGAGTAGTGACTCACATTAATTCTCAGGAGGTGTCATTTTTCTGGGTCTAGCACCCTGTAACTTCTTTTACAATTGGTTTAATATCCCAACTGCTCCTCCCATGACTTGAAAACCTTTCATATTTCACTTATTCTAGGGGTCCTTTTTGTCTCCACTATCCAGCATGTAACCTTCCCTCAGATTCCCTTGCGAATGCTGCGGAGGCAGAGATTCCAGGCAGGCTCCCAGGAGCTGGTATCATTCTCGTCTCCCTCTCCTGTCCTTTCACTCACCTCACAGCCTGGCTTTTTAAGTCTTTAAATATTTAAAGACTGTCTTGTGTTTTTGCTTTCGTTTAGAGCCTGATCCTGCAATTCTTACTCACCCAAATACTGACCTCGCTAGGATTGCACATGTGAATGCAGGCTGCTTATGTGAGGAAGGGCTGTGGGATTTGGCTCTGAGTCCCCCTTTTTTTTGTTCTTGCCTTGACTTTTATTTGCGAGTTTTTTCACTTTTTCATTTCCCAGGATTATAGATATTCAATATACTGCTTTCATTTTCTTGAACTACTCTGGATTCTGGCTTTAGTCCAGTACTCCGGGTTTTTTTAGCACCATTCTACTGCTCTGGTTCCCGGCAGTTCTCTGATATTCTGGGTTCAGCAGTTCTCTGATATTCCGGTACAATAAGTGGCTAGTCACCCTGGGCAGATGCAATAATAATTAAGGATGGGCCAACTGAGAGCTCACCCCACAGCCTTGGACAAAACTTGAACTAAAACCTGTGTTCAATTTTTGCACCCCCATTTTGGGTGAATCAGCTTTTGGGCACTGATATGAACCTTTGGTGAGATCAATGCATGGTTACCAGGTTGCTCCCAAAATGGACTGTCTTCAGTTATGCTCTATATATTTTCTTCTCCTAAGCTAAAAATGTTTCCCATCCTTGTTTGGTGTACATACTGAATGAGAAAACAAACTTGTACCTGGGCCACACTTGATCACCTGCTCTCCTCTGTTTGTTGTAATGTCATTAACCTCTCCTATTACTTGCACTTTGGCTGCCTTATAAGCTGGTATTATAAATGCAATAGTTGGGGCTCCCATTCTAAGGCTTAGATGGTGTAGTGCTTTAGTGCACTATCCGTTCATCTCCTATCCCAGTTCAGGGCTGGGCTTATCCCCATTTCTCAGTATTGCAAATCCATTATGCAGTTTGGAGTGATCCATTGTACCATGCTGTCTCTCCTTAACAGTGCCCCATTGCTGGAGCAGTAGGAGGTGCTGTTGGTCATGACAAGGGGTATTGTCAGAGCAGACTCAGAAACTCTGCATGTTATCTGTGTGTATTATGTGTGACTCACGCGGTGTGTTTCTCACTTCGGTGAACACTCTGTAGGATGGCAGATTTTTTCGTTGCCACATCTTTCAGAAATAGTGGTGTACATTTCTAAATCCCCTTGCAAACATCTCCACGTAAATCCACTCTGCATCAATCCTCCTCTTTGCCAAGCCATCTCTGATAAATAAGGCTCAGCCTTTGTGATTACATACCTCCCTATCTCATGAGCTACATTTATCCATTGATGTTAGCAGCCAGGCTCCAGGCCACACCAAAATGATTTCTCCTCTTTACATCTTTACAACATTGTCTCCAACCTTCTGTAACCATCAACACCTTCTGTTCTCTCTCTTCTTCTGAAGAGTTTGCCAGAGCTTCATCTGTTTCCTCTGCCAGGATGAAGACAGAGGTGATTTCTTGCTAACAGGCTGAAGCAGTGGAAATACATTTGGAACATCTGCATCCTGCCCAAGGAGGACTGGCAGCATGCGATGGGGATTAAAACTTCATCCAACCTGAGGCTGCACTGACAACTCACCAGCAGCCTATAGCTGCATCTCATTAAAATGGAATGGATGCCAGCATACAAACCCCCGGGGACTACCACTCCCAGCGTGTGATGCTTTGAGTGACTTGCTTTTTGATCAGGGTGTAGCACAATGGAACCTATAGTCTTCCCAGGCTGCACCTCAGCATTGTGGACCATTCTAGGTCTGCTGGCCACACGCTGGTTATCCCTGCTCTGTATGAACAAGTAATGAACCAAGGTTTTTACAGAAGGCAAAGCTGTGGCACCAGGTAGCAGGAGCAGAGGGGAAGTAGATCGGAGAGTTAAAAAATAAGCACAAGAAGCCAGGTCCTCAGCTGGTACAAATTGGCTCCGTTAAAGTCAGTGATTTATGCCGGCTGAGGATCAGACCGTAGGGTGTATAAAAATATAGTTAAGCAGAGGAATTAAAGGGAAGGAACATGTAGTGGCAGTGGAAATGAGCTAATCGTAGCAGACTAAATCTTGGATTAAAGGACACATACAGGGGATTGTAACCAAGCAGTGACTCTCACTGTGGCGCCTCTTGCTGGTACATCCAGGGAATTAGCTCACCAGTCTCTGGAGGCACCCTCTGCAGGCCGATGTCCCACTTGGTGCTGGCCCCGTGTCCCTTCCAGACTCCAGTGCCCTCTTCCCTGGGGTGCTGTCCCCTGCAATACCCCCACAATCTCACTGGGTGTCCCCTCCCCAGGGAACCCCCACCCACTATCCCACCTTGCCTCAGCCTATGTGCTACTGCCAGTCACCATCAAAGCCCCGTTCACTGGGGCCGACTGCAGTCTGTAAAAGACAGTCATCATAGGCAAGGAGGGTTTGGCCTGCTGCCTCTGCCTACCCATGGACTGCCCCCTGCAATCCCAGTACCCCTTTCTGGCCATCTCCTAGGCCCTGCAGCCTGGGGGAATTTCCAGGCCGGAGTTCCCCCAGCTCCTCTAACCTTCCCCCAGCCCTGCTCCACTCCAGGTCCACGGCTTCATCTCCCCTTCAGCCAGGCCTGTCTGCCTCTATAGCCAGAGAAGACTCTCTGCCAGGCCCCTGCTTCTCAGCCCTTTTATAAGGGTCTGCTGGTGTGTTTGGGGCATGGCCACCCATCTGAGCCTGCTTTCTAATCAGCCTAGGCTTTGAACTTGCAGCCCCAGCCCTCTTCCAGGGTTGGCTTTAACCTTTCTGGCTGGGAGCAGGTAATGACCCTGCTACAGGGATATAATCTGAAGAGTAGGAGGTTATTTAACGGCCCATAAAGCATCAAAGGATCTCTCCTGGACATTCACGCATAGAGAGCGAAGACACGATTTTTCAGAGCTCTGATTTTGGGAGACTCAGTTCATGAGTGCCCAAATCAAGACACCTTGGACCTGATTTTAAGAAGTACTGAACCCTTACAAGTCCAGTTAAAGTTCAGTGGCAGCTTTGAGAGTGCAGCGCCTCTGAAAACTAGGCCATAGAGGTCTCGAGTTGGGCACCCAAAATCAGAGGCCACTTTTGAAAATGTGGGCTTGTGACATTTCGGCTGTTTGATATTCATGGCCAAGCTTCCAAAGGAGACATGGATTGAACTGTAGTGCTGGGTGGCATCAGCTGATTGAATAGAGTGCAAATAATTGACCAGTTGTATGGAGCTGACCTGAAATTTCAGGATCCCTAGTACATGAGAACATAAGAACCTCAGTATAGCCCACTTGCTGTGAACCCTTCAGCTTAACCTGTTCTGAGCCAGACTCCCTTCCTTCTTTGGTCATGTCTTAGTTAGGTGCTATATATCTTACTCCTTTGATTTGTCGTCATGTCAAATCCACCAAATTCCTGATCACTTTTGTTGCTCTTCTGTGAGCTTCTTCCTTTTGTCAGTCAATATCGTCCTGGCGTGCAATGTCTGGACACGAATGCAGTATTCTAAGTCCAGTTGCATCAATGTCGCAGGAGGAGCGGTCTGATTAGCCTTACCTTAGCATGTACAACTGCTATATAATTGTAACTGAACTGTTGTCATTGTGCCTTTGATCTTACATGTTATTATGAAATAAGAACTTGCCAAACCAACTCTCAGTCTGGTTAGCTTTTTCTCCATTGTCTTTGATGTTCGCTTATCTGCACTTCTTAGCCATAGCCAGGATCTGAAGCAGAAGTGCAAAAATACAGAAAGAAAGGCCTCTCTCCAGGTGCCTGTGTCCAGATTTTGACAAGAAAGCCTGTTCTTCCAAGATTCCCAGTTTTGCAGACCTAAGTGCTCTGGATGAGGATTTAAGCTTGTGGGTGGTTACCCGAACTGCACTTCTGAGGTTCGCTCATCACCAGGACCCGTGTGGTTTTACAGCTTAGGGGTCAGATTCACTCATGGGTCAGCGCTGGTGTAAACAGTTGCAGAACAGTGGTGGTGGAGTTCTTGTCAGGAGAGGAGGAGGCTGTGGTGGTGGAAAAGGGGAGCCAATGGGAGTCAGTGCAGCCTGGAGAGTGAGTGATGCTGGATGGAAAGGGGGCATGGCTAGGCTGGCAGAGGGGATGTGCTGAAACAACACTTCTCTTCCCTGGCCTCTGCCAGCAGCACTCTGACTGGCTGTGCCTGAGATGTGCTAGTGTAGGGAGCGAGGGTGTAATTTACACCTTCCTACCCAGATTCAATGGTTCTAGCCCAGGACCCATCACAAGCTCTGTTGCTAATGGAGGGCAGCACTGGGTACAGACACCACTATGCAGCTGTAATGATTCCTTTGACCGCTCCAGGCCAAAATCACTTGTAGGAAATTAGGCTTGCTTTGTAAACAGTGGCTGAATCCCTCCTGGTCAGGGTAAGAGGAGAGGTGGCTTTCAGGGGCTCCTGAGGAGGCTGGTGATAAAATCATGTACATAAAAGGATACTTTGGAGAATAATTAGAAGTGATGGCTGAACATGGAACTACTTGTAATGGTCCTCTCCAAATGCTCCAAGAGGCAGCTTGGAAAATGCTGTCTGCACAGCTTCTGGATGCAGCAGGAACTGCTCAGTGCATGATGTAAAATGAAGGTGGTCCAAGTGTAGATGCAGTGATTCCATGCAATGGTAACATGCGCAGGGCCCCATCCAGCTCTCTTTGCTGTCTGTGACCTGTTCCTCCCTTGCACATATTTCCAAATGCCCAGGCCTACATCTGCCCTCATCCTGCCTACCTGTGACCCCTTCCTCTCTCCTGCTTGTGAAGTTCCATTGCCTCAAGTGGCCCCTTTCTAGGTACTGTGAAGCAATGAGGTTGAAACACTAGTGTCCAAGAGAAGAGTGGGACAGGGCAAATTGAGATTTCCATCTTTGCAGCCCAGGAAGGCCAAAGTTGGTTGGGACCATGGCTGGGGATGCAAATGAGTATGTGGTTCTACTCTAGGGCTCTAGGTGGTTGCTTAAGTCTAAGGCCACCATGGATGATGGCTGTTGAGCTCAGTGACTGCCATGAACTCTTTCACTATCCTATACTGGCTTCTTGGGTGGAGATGACCCTAAGAGAGTCTCTCTGGATAAATGTGAGCCAGTGTCCCAGCAGTAGCTGTGCTACCTACAGATGCTCATGAGTTGTGTGTGGTTTCATTTTTAGGCTTGCAGGGACAGCGGCCTCTGCTCTCTGGCATTGTTGCCTGTTTTCATCTCCACTTCCATGGTCCTTCCCTGCAGGGTTTAGAGAAATTCAGAAGGAGAGAATGTAGGCTTAGGCCTTCCAGCAATCTAAACACAATGCATGCCAATATCATGCTACCTCTTCTGTAGTTCCATGATCCTTCCTTGGGGATTGCGCAGTGTGAAGCTCATAACTTGTTTACTCTTTATTCTTCTTACTCGCTGAGTCCCTCTGTTGTTGTGGGCTTCACTCTGGCTGTGTAGAATTGGATGTGATTCTCTTCAGAGTTCATCCATGTTGCTCAGAATGCTGGTTGGTAATGGTGGGAGGGGTCATTCAAGGTGCTCTCCCCTCTTTACCCTTCCCCAGATTCTGAGTGCACAGCTTTTGCAGCACTTCAAGATTTGGATGGGCAGTGGGCAGCTTGTGGATTTTTGCAGCCTATGAAAATGCTGAGGGTTTTGTATTTTTTACCCTGAAGAGAGATTTGTGATAATGTGTCTGGAATCAAGCGCACTCTCTGATGTAATTGCCAGGCCCTCTGTTAGATTTAGGAAGTGCAGTGTATGCGACTGAGCAAACCAATTCATCTCCCAGAACAGAAACAGCTTGGGGAGGTCAATGCAACTGACACAGCTGAGATGCCAAAAATGTTTGACAGATGCATTATGGAAGCCGAAATGTGCTATCTGAGGAAGCAGTGATGTGCTGCTTAGAAGCAGGCAGTCTCCAGTAAACGTCAAGAATGGTGATTCTTGTCTTGTCATGACAGCTCAGTGAAAGTCAACAGGACTCTCTTCTGCTCAAAACATTTTCCAGTATGGGAAGTTTTCAGAGTTATTGATCCATTCAACAGAGCCGAGAGAACTTTGGGGTCTGCGTGCATGTGTGAAATGTATCATTGTTTCCACACTTCTAAGGAGGCCAAACCCTAAACTGCGTATTCAGTTTTTACATAGGCTAATTCCTGTTAAATTCAGTGGGCCTGATTCTTCTCTCACATTAGTTTTACACCAGTGAAACTCCCCTGGTTTTCATTGGCTTACTCCTGATTCACACTGATATCAGCGAGAGGAGAATCAGACACAGTGGATTTTAACTAGCGTAAATGACATCAGAAACTGGTAAACTGGTAATCTAGTAACCACCCCTCTCATAACAAAGCTCTGTGTTCAGACACATGTTGAGCTGCAACCAGTGCTTGATTTATAATGAAAGAAGTACTGGGGCTCCAGCAATTAGGTGCCGGAGTGCAAACAATTTTTTTTTACTTTCCTAACTGCTGCAGCAAGCTCAGAGCAGCTGAAGCTATGAACTGTCAAGTCTAGAGGTGCCCTGGCAAGCCCCGGCATGAATTAAACACTGGCTGTAACCCTGGTGCTTTCCACACTCGCAGCCACACAAAGGCTCCTGGGCAGGTGTAAATATACAGCTGCAGCATCCAAAGAACGTGAACAATTACTTCAGAGTAACCAAGTGGCACATTTAAAGGGCAGATGTGGGCCCATTTTCAGTGACATTGCCTGCAGTGGCTGGATTCTGTAGGCATCCCTTGATAAATAAAGCCTCAAACCCTCAAGTGCATGTTTCCTAATCTGAATTACCAAATGAGCCTGAGGAGAAAAGCAGGAGCCATAAGGGAGGAGTGGGATTCCCTTTCTTCTCTTCAGTGGAGTGAGTGGCTGTGATTGTTGGTAATGAACAGCTGCTTGGTCTTGGGGAGAGGATATTAGAGCCTCCTTTTCACTCTCTGTATCTTCTCCTTTCACCTGGAAAATGTCTGCCAGCTGACAGCCTTTTCTTCTGCTAAGTCACAGCAATCTCAGCAGCAACACACACGTGTGTTATAGGAGGGCTCCAGTAATAAACACAGTCAACAGATGATCCCATTCAAGGTAAGCTGCTCGTCCTGTCCTCTTAGGCTACGGTGACCGGACAGCAAGTGTGAAAAATCAGGACGGGGTGGAGGGTAATAGGAGCCTATATAAGAAAAAGATCCAAAAATTGGGACTGTCCCTATAAAATCAGGACATCTGGTCACCCTATCTTAGGCTCTGTCTGCACTAGGCAAAAAAACATCACAAAAAGTCATTGCTAGGAACCCCTCAGGCAGCACAGCAGGGCACAGATGGTGTGGGGGGGGCGGTGCTCTAACTTGTTGCAGTCTGATCTAGCTGTTCTGGGATGCTCTGCTGCCCAGAATTGCCAAAGTGCAGAGTGGTCCGGCTACTCTCCCTCTCATTCCAGCCCTGCAATTGCCAAGCCCTTATTAAGGAGCGGGCAGCATAGTTCTATATACATTGGCCTTGCACTGCTTCTCTGTTTGGGTGAATATACCCAGGGGCCACTGCAGCTCCTTTGCAACCCTTTATGGCACTGGAGTATAGAGGGACTGTACCAAGGGGTGGAATTTGACCCCTTGTGTTCTCACATTACAACGATTGCATGTCCATTATAAGCATTATTTATACTGATTTGAGTGCGGGGCCTGCATTGGCTAAACCACTGCTGCCTGCTATGATTTCTATTCAGTATGGAGAGCAAGTATTGCAGCTGACTGGTTCCAGTGCCTCTCTTCAAGCACAATGCAATACTTCCCATTTGGAAATTACCCAGAAGGCCATGCCCCCAGAAACTGTGCTAGAGTTAGAGGTGGGTATGTCAGAATACACAGGTGTGTCGAGGCAATAAACATTCGCTGAGACAAGCAAAACAGCTGGCCTAGTCAAGCAACTGATGACCTTGGAAGGGTTTCCTTATTTAGATAACAAGTTTTTAAGCATGTGCCACTGGGAAAGAGCTACTTTCCCTTCCCCATTAAATTAGTTTCATATTTGAAGAGCTATGCATTTCTGCTTTCTTCTCTCTTTGGGTATTTGTAGCAAGATGTGAAGTAAATTAAAGATACGACATAAAGATGCAGGACCATCAAGTCTAGTATCTTGCCTCGGGGAGTGGCCAGTACCTGATGCTTCAGAGAAAAGTGACTTCCCACCCTTCCTACAAGACCAGATTTACAATGCTCTACAGAGCGGAAAGATCAGGATTCCATTTTGACTGCCAGGTTATGTCCTATAGCTTGAGGTTTCATTCCTCCTAGATTAGCATCTTCAGCTTTATCATTGGTTTATAAATAATGTTGTGCCAGAGGGTAGCTGTCTTTACTCTGTGGAAGTGACATTAGTTACATGGTGAAAGAAGCTAAGGACTGTAATGGGTCAGTTGTTACTATAGTACAGAAGAGGCTCATAGAGAAGTTGTTTAAACTCAAAGAACCTGTTGGTGAAACTTGAGTCCTAGCTCTACAGGCCTGATTCAGGTCTCATATGGGAAAGTGTGGGGAGAGTCAGGTATAACTCCAGTAAGTCTATAGACTGGTGTAACTGAGAGGAGAATCAGGGTTTCAGCCTTTATGTGTCCTTCCACTGCATGTGACACACCAAACCAATAGACAAGTATTTCATTACATTAGCCTGAGTTGGTAGCATCAGTCTGTAGGTTCATTCAATCTTATAGGCATGAAACTGGCCACAACAATGAAAACCTTCTGCTAATATGATTCTGTCAGGTGCTAAATACTCTCCACTCCTGTTGACACCAGCAGGCGTTGAGGGTGCTCCAGACTTAGCAGAATCAGGCTCATTGTTTCCAGTTTCCCAGCTGCCTGACCCTGACTCTGAGAAGCGTGTGTTAAGAAGCATGCTGGGAAATTGCCTTAAATGCCTGAGTGTAGTGTAGCAGCTTCTAGTGTTGACTAATTGCTGTTTCATAATGTGCAATACAGTTACAGAGCTTCTAATGAGATTCTGAAGGTAAACAAAGCCATCAGGTTAATTTGCAGGATAAAAGTGTGCAGGAACAGGTTGCTGAAATATCAAGTGTGAAATCATCCTGCCAGGCTGGAATCCACCCTGAAGCCATCTCGGAATGACAGCCATGTAATGATTGCTGGCAGAGCTGTCACCTACTGGCCGGATCCTGTGCTGGATTGGTACAGCACCACTGACCAAAATGGAACTATGCTGATTTACATCAGTGGAGGGTCTAGCCCCTTTGTATAGTGCTCAGGGGTGTGCGTGGCATGGCACTAAGAATATGTAGATGATTGGGTACAAATAGCCCTCAGTGTAAACGATGGACTTGAGAGGCTGATGAGGACGCAACCTACACTAGGAGTGGGGAAGGATTCAGAAGATGGACATGAGGTTAGTCAGTTTAGGTCTCCATGTGACTTAGTAGTGATGTCTGAGGCATCTTTGCTCAGCGCTGAGGGGAGACTGTTCAGGCTTGAAGGGAAATTTGGATTTTGTTTCCTCCACTTCACTTTCTGACCCTCCCCCTCCTTCATTGTACCTGTAAGGCAGTGTACTCGCAACTAATAGCACCTCTGTGTCAGGGTTCAATGCTGCAAGGGGTCCTTGTCTCCAGACCCTCCTGCAGTCCATCCCATCTACGTCTCACCAGGCTCAATATATAGTTCAATCACCTTCCAGGGTAACAACAGGTCCAGCTGAAAATTCACAAAACATTTCAGCACAAACAAGTCTTCAGTCCCCCTCTTGGGCTGTTCCTCAGCCCATCCTTCGGGGTCAGTCTTCAACTCCACCTTGGACTCAGTATTGCTTCCCTAGGGCTTGCATGCTCCTTCCTCTGGGGCTAGTAGGGGAACATAAGCCTCTATCCTGGCTTCCATCCCAGTGACCCTGTATTAACCAGCTAGGTCTGTTTCTTCAGATACACTGCTAGTTCCCTGGGCTGTTTCCTGCCTCTAAGCCCTCTTAAGCTGTGCCTCCTTCCCCGAAGCCTGTGCTTAACACAGCCTCCTTTTGGTTCTCAGCCTCTAGCTTCTCTCTAGATTTTTCCAGCTTCTCCTGTCTCTGCTGATGTGACCCCTCTTCCGCCACTGAAGTGCCTTCAACTGATCCTACCTCAGGACCTCCCCACAGGAGCCTACCTTGCTCCGTGGGGATCCTCCCACTTGGCTTCTTACCTATTTACGCTCTGTCTTGAGGCTCCGCCCTCTCCAAGCCTCACCTGCGCTCTGTAGGTACATCTATACTGCAGGAAAAGACCCACGGCACTGCTGCGGCTGTGCTGGGTCAGCTAACTCAGGCTCATGGGACTATAAAATTGCAGTGCAGATGTTCAGGCTTGGGTTGGAGCCTGGGCCTTGAGATCCTGTGATGTGGGGGGGTCTCAGATCCCAGACCTGGGCCCGGGCCCAGATGTCTACACTACTATTCTTAGCCCCACAGCCCAAGCCCTGCAAGCCAGAGTTAGTTGCCCTGGGCTCTTAGACTCAGTGGTGTGGGTATTTTATCACAGTGTAGATGTATCTTTAGGGTATCTCTCCACAGGAGAGTTCTGTCTGTTCTGCAGTTTCCCTCCTGGTATGTCACTGAGTTACATAAGAATGGCCATACTGCATCAGACCAATGGCCCATCTAACTCGGTGTCCTGTCTTCTGACAGTGGCCAGTGCCTGAGGCTTCAGAGGGCATGAACAGAACAAGGCAGTTTCAAGTGATCTGTCCCCTGTTGTCCAGTCCCAGTTTCTAGCAGTTGGACATTTAGGGACACCTGCACATGGGGTTGTGTCCTTGACCATCTTGCTTAATAGCCCTTGATCTATCCTTCATTAACTTATCTAATTATTTTTTGAACCTACTTATCCTGTTGGCCTTCACCACAACACTTGGCAATGAGTTCCACAGGTTGACTGTGTGTTGTGTGAAGAAGTACTTCCTTATGCTTGTTTTAAACCTGCTGCCTATTAATTTCATCAGGTAACCCCTAGTTCTTGTGTTATGGGGAGGGGAAAATAATATTTCCCTATTCATTTTCTCCACGCCATACATGATGTTATAGACCTCTGTCATACCTCCCACATCATCATCTCTTTTTTAAGCTGAACAGTCCCAGTCTTTTTAATCTCTTCTCGTATGGAAGCTGTTCCAGACCCCTAGTTGTTTTTTTCGCTCTTCTCTGTACCTTTTCTAGACCTGAATGCAGTGTTCAAGGTGTGGGTGTACCATGGAGTTCTTCTGTTATGTTTTATGGGGAAGCAACTCATCGGCTGAGTCTGTAACTGCCACCTACTATATTCTCGTACATTCATGCCACTACACTTTCTTACCCTGCACTATAGCCTTAAAATAAGTAGTAGAGTTTTTTAATGTGATCAACTTTCTCGTTACACTCACTATATCCCTCATATTCTGTTACCTTAAAGCAACTAAATTCTTCTCTAAAGAACCTATTTTTCAGGAAACAGTCCCTGCATTCCATATTAGGCGATCAGCTGTTTCTTTGACCTTACATAACCCATCTTTGTCTCTATTCAGTAAAGATAAATTACTATTCAAACCATAGTGACCAGTTATTGGTCTAAATATGAGTACTTCACTGAACCTTTCATAATTTCGGAGTAGAGCATTATCCTCTTTTGAGGCATAATTCATGGAATCTTCTTCCTCTTTTCTCCTTAGTCCATAATTCTTGCCCTTCCTATTTAAATTCTCTTTGAACCAAAATTTTAAGTCCCTGCTTATTCAAAGGAATCTTTATATCAATTTCTCAATTTTTTAAAACCATTTTTCACTTCCCTATCCACTATTTCTTTGCCAAGTATCCCAGCAAACTGGAATTCATGCTAGCATTATGTTCACGTCCGAGCAAACTAAGTGTTGTCAGAAACAATATTTCATTGATTAGCTCACTCTTGCTTTCAGAGGTACCCATCTGAATTTCCAGTATACCTGATAATGAATCCAAAAAGAGAACATATGTGATAGGCCACATGGCCCTGATCCAGTTTCACACAAATATTATTCCCGCCAATTCAGCTGTCATAATAGCTAAAAAATTAGACATTCTTTTAGATTTCTTAAATCCAATCACAGGGAGTCAAAAGGCTGCTCCCACTCTTCCTGTTTTTCATCTTTCAAGCCACCAGTATATATTTGGCTATTGTGACTCCATTTACCATACATAAACTCAAATGTAAACTTTCATATAAAACAACTCTTTCTTTCTCTTTATTTTTATTATATAGTTCTAAATCCACAGTTTTCCAGGTATAATTTATTGCCCCATAAGTATAGATTTTAATATCTTCTCATACTTCCTTTTCACTTAAGTTTTTTACCCACATTTTAACCCTAGGAGTTCATGGGTGTTTATTTTTTCAGGCTAAATTTTGTCTGGTTATTTCCAAACATTCCTTCTATATTCGACCTGCATTCTTATCTGCACTATTTCCCTTGTCTTTAGGGGAAGAAAACTTGTCTCTTTCACCAGCAGAAGTTGGTCTAATAAAAGGTATTACCTCCCCACTATTAGCCCAAAATGTCAAGTCTCACATTTTTATTCTTAAATGGATAGGCATTCATTTCTCTGGTAGCTACCTGCATTACGCACAATGGAGTTGTAAGAAATGCACTATGTACAATTTGTAGCACTTGAGCTTGAATTTACTCTAACTTTTTAACCTCCTAACTGGATGCAGAGCTCAATGCTTGATACCCATAATCTGATTTTATTAATGCTGGATATAGCTTCATCAGGACTTTCTTATCTGTTCCCCAATTAATCCCAGCAATATTTGTAAGTACATTACTCCTCCTTTATATTTGTTTGTAATACTTTTCATATGGCCCTTCCAAGTAGGTTTATTATCAAACAATACACCTGGAAATGTAAAACTGTTAACTACATGTGCCTGTTCTCCACAAAGATATGAATGATACTGCTTAATCTTTCTTCTAGTGAAGATCATCCCCTTTGTTTTAGTGATTGAAAATTTGAGTTCCCAAGCAGGTCCCCATTCTGAGACACACATGCCCCCCTCCAAAAATAGCAGTTATCCCCTATTGAGTTCCCTCCTCCTGAATGTTTATATGGCCCAGTTGCCCAATGATCCTTACCTAGCTCCGCCCATTTGGCCAGGAGCAATCAATCAATCACAGGCAATCAAGCACTAATTGACTCTTAGCTTCTTGCCTACCAGGTGAGCCCCATTACAGTTCCCCTTCAAACCCATCCATTTCCCCTGTCCTTCACCTCCCTCCAGCCCTGCCAGTGCCTTCAAATGGCCTCTCCTTCACTTCATCCCCTCATCAGCACTCCCCACTCTGCCTCAGACAGAGCAGAGCGAGAGTCAGGCAACATGTTCAGCAGAAGGACTATTCCCTGCCCTGGCTGGTGCTCATCTCTCTGTTCCGGCCATGTCAGGACTCAGGGGGCAGTCGGGGGAGCAGGTCAGCACAGTCTAAGCAGGTTGTGAGATGCGAGGGGAGAGAGTGAGAAAAAAGTCCCAAATGTCCAGGGTTACTACAGTTGGGAGACTTGGCCTAGGCCCGCATGCTGCATGCTGAACCATTGGCAACACTGGAGGTGTCACTGCTGCCCAGTTGCACCACACAAGATGGCTGAAGGCAGGGGGGCCTGTGCCCTGTGGAATTTTAGGGGTAGAGGAATTTTGGCTGGTCCAGGTAACAGGGGGCAAAATAAGGATTTTTCTTCTCTTGAAAAGGAGCTCCATGCTCATTGCATACATCAGTTAATTAATATTGTGAGGTAGGTCTCATTATATCCATTTCCAGATAGGCAGACCGAGGAACAGAGAGGTATGTGACTTGCTCAAGGCTGCATGACGCTAAACACGTTCTGTCCTTTGCATCTAACTCTCTTCTCAACATTTTCTGGTGGAGACACAGTGATTTAGGACCAGCCCTTCTCCAGCGAGGCCCCTTCTTTCTCCTGATCGGTATTCTTAGTCCTGTCAGCACTGAAATAACGAAGGATCACAGTGTGTAAAGCTATGTCCTGCCACTGTCCCAAACAAAATCCTGCTGGCTTTGCATGGTATAAGTCTGCAGGTGATATTGATGGCCTGCCTGGTTTCCTTTTACTTGATCTTCTTGAGAGACTGACTAGCAAGGTCAAAAACCCACAGCTGTTGTTTTCAAGACAATTTTCAATATTAGCTGGAACAGCTTTCTTAAGAGAGAAGCTTAAAAGCAAGAGGAGAAAAAATACTGTTGAAAAGTCCAAGATCTAGGATGGGTTCCCTGGAGCATTTCCCCTCTAACTGGGGTGCTCTGATGATAGTAGGTCTTCTGTGTCAAGGAGGTTGGCTTAAAATGAGCTGGGTCTCACCAGATTGCAGACAGCCCGAAAAATGGTGGGTTAGGGACGACTGATGGCAAGAGGGCATTATAATATTTCAACAAGCTCTCTGGGCACGAACATGCTATTAGGAACTAATGAAAATCCATGGTGCACAATGACGCATCCGACACTTCTCTGAGACCCCTTTAAAGTGTTCTACTCTGAAGAAAAAATTACAATGAAATAGCACATTCTTACTAATAGGTCTGCTCCTTGTGTGTATTTAAAATCTGATCTGCTTATTTTAGGCAAAACAAAATAAAAACTAGCTACATTTTACTGCTGTTAACCCGGCTGCATCATGGCAGTTAATGGGAGCACAGGCTGAATTCTATTTCGTTCAACTGAATTCCAGTTGCAGAGACAAATTCTGCTCCACCTTGGACCGAGGCAACTTCACTGAAGACAGTGGGGCTGGAATGCAGAATTTTACCTGCCGAATCCTTATAACTACTGATCATGTGGATATGCCCTGGTGGTAATAGTATGCACAGATAAGATCTATGTAAGCTATGTGTAACCCTTGCCTGCTCAGTGCTGCACTCTGTCCTGCTCTAGTGACTGGATTAGAAGTTTGAGTCTGGACAGCCTTTGAGCTAATTAAAAGGAGTCAAAAAGGTGATATATCTGACATCTGATCTGCGTTGTATGCACTGGGCAAAGCTGGACTGGATCCCAGCAAAGGAGCTTTGGAAACTGTGTGAGTCTGATCCTTAAACTGCATTTAACTGTTCTTCCTTTGCAAGATGGTCTTCACATATAGTTTAGGCTGGGCTGCAGGACTATCAAATAGCATTCCTCTCGGCTTTAATACAGAAATGAGCCCTGCAACAGCAGTATCTGGCTTCCACTTGTCCCAAGATCACAAGCGATCATGGTCTAGCCTGTAGGAACTGCCTGCAGCTGGAAGTCACCCTTTGATTAGTGTACACAGAGAGAGAGAGAGCAGTTTAATGAGACAGCGCATAGAGCTTGAAGGCCAGAAGGAATCACTGGCTCATGTAATTGGACCGCCTGTATCGCACAGGGCGTTACATTTCTCCCAGTTACCTCTGTATTGAGCCCAATAATTTGTGTCTGACTAAAGCGTACCTTCCAGAAAAGCATCCAGCACTGAGAGCGGGAGAATCCATCACTTTGCTGGGCAGTTTGTTCCAGTGGTTAGTCACTTTTACTGTTACAAATTTGTGCCTCATTTCTAATCTGAATTTGTCGGGCGTCAGCTTCTAGCCATTGGTTCTTGCTGTGCCTTTTTCTGCTAGACGAAGGAGACCTTTAGTACCTGGTATTTTCTCCCCGTGAATTTACTTATAAACTGTGATTAAAATCACCTCTCAATGATCTGTTTGATAACCTAAACTGAAGGAGCTCTAGGCTTCTCCCTGTAAGACATTGTCTCCTGCCCTTGAATAATTCTTGTGGGTCTTTTCTGAAGTGTCTCCAGTTTTCCAACATTCCTTTTAAAATGTGGCCAACAGAACTGAATGGGATTCCAGGATTGGGTCTCACAGGAGCCACATATAAAAGTAAAATCATTTCCTTCCTCCTACTCACTACTACCCTGTTCATACAGCCAAGGATTGCGTGAGCCCTTTTTTTGCCACAGCATCGCACTGGAAGCTCATTTTGAGCTGCTTGTCCACAATGAGCCCTAAATCCTTTTCAGAGTCACAGCTTTCCAAGATACAGCCCCCCATTATGTGGGCATGGCCTACATTCCTTGGAGAGCTCTGCCTTTGGCTGTATTAAAATACATTTTTATGAGAATAGACCTAGGTTACCAAGCGATCCAGATGGCTTTCTAGGTCTCCTTGTTCTCATCATTATTTACCAGTCATTTGTGCATTGTTTCCTCGGACCCTTTGTTGACTTGCTGTGGGCCATGAAGTGCTATTCATGGCAGTCAATTAAAAGTCTGTAGATACATGGCCCATGGCTGGCTCTAACCTCTTCCATAACACTTGCCCAGTACCAGCCTCGTTTGCTTTTTCTCTTTCTGGCCGTTTAACAAGGGAAAGTGCCACTTTTTAGGGTGATCCAGTTCAGCAGAACTGTTACCTGCTAAATAAAATTCATTAAAGTCAATGGGAGACTTCCACTGACTTCAATGGGCTTTGTACCAGGCCCACTGTGCCTTTTGTCTGTGTCCATCTTTGTGGGAACCCTGCTTCCCCTTTCATTCATTGTCTTCCTGCTGGTGCTCGCAGTTTGTGTCAGCAGGACAGAAACGCTGGCTGTTGGCACTTGGTCACCATTTTCTTGGCCGATGCTAAGACTCCCTCTTTGTTTCCATCTTTTAATTGTCTGGCTCAAGCAGCTCATTAAAGGCTTTCCCCCAACCCCCCCTTCCTGTCCCGGTGCTGGCTGTGGCCCAACTGGACTTCAGAGTGAGTCGAATTGAGGACTCTGGAGAGTTAGTTGTATGGCACACAGAGAATTTTGCTTTTAGCTCACCCGCTTGAATCAAGTCCAGGCTGGCGGTGACTGGCAGCTGTTGCCATCTAAACAGCCTTTTGGTGGTCTACGTGAAAAAGAACTGATGAGTCTCCGTCCATTTGCCTGTGGAAAGGTGCCTTCTGGTTTCCCTACTAGGTTAGAACACAACCAGCTACCATGAGCGGAAAGATGCCAAGCTGTGTCTACACTTGGGGCTAAGTGATTTTTTTCAGTCATGCTAGCCAGCTTGAGACTGAAAAATAACCTTTTCTCCTAGTCTGGACAAGGTCATAGACTCAGAGGGCCAGATACACAGCTACACCCTGGCTGCTTCGACCCACTCTAGGAACAGCTGTAAACTCAGCTTAACTAAGCACTTAACCAAGTTTACAGCTCTTTGGCATCACTGCATTGGTGCAAACAGGGTGACCAGATGTCTCATTTTTAAAAGGACAGTCCCATTTTTTGGGACTTTTTCTTATTTGGCACCTCTTACCCCTCACCGCCTGTCCTGTTTTTTCACAGTTGCTATCTGGTAACCTTAGGTGCAGAGCATCTGGCACATACCAGCCAATCTGACCAAGACTCCCTGAGCTCTGGTCTAAACTTGGATTGGTGGGAGGGATTGACCTAAGATATGCAACTTCAGCTACGAGAATAGTGTAGCTGAAATCAACGTATTTAGATCGACTTACTGTGGCACCTTCACAGCCCTGAGTCGAATGCTGCTGCTGCTCCCCATCGACTCTGCCTGTTTCTTTCGTGGCAGTGGAGTACCGGAGTAGATGGGAGAGCGCTCAGGGATCGATTTATTGCGTCTACACTAGATGCGACAAATTGGCCTCTGATAGATCGCTCGCTACCCGCCGATCTGGCGGGTAGTGTAGACTTACCCTTAGGCTCTCTGGGTATGTCTACATAGCAGTTAAACACCTGCGGCTGGCCTGGGTCAGCTGACTCTGGCTCCTAGGGCTCAGACTGCAGGGCTGTAAAACTGCTGTATGGACATTCGGGTTCAGGCTGGAGCCAAGCTCTGGGATCCTGCAAGGGGGAGGCTCCCAGAGCCCAGGCTCTAGCCCAAGCCTGAACATCTACACAGCAATGTTTAGCCCTGCAGCCTGAACCCTGCACGTCTGGGTCAGCTGACCAGGACAGCTGTGGCTGTGCTGTGGGTCTTTTATTCCAGTGTAGACCTACCTGCTGCATCTACTTTGCGCTCCCAAGTCCAGCCTTCTGTGAGTTGCTTTCCCAGTTATTCTCCTCTCTCAGACCCCATAGTATATAAATTACACCAGTTTAGACTGAGGGGGCTGATTTCAAAGGTGATATCTTAGGGGAGGTGTAATTTACATGCCAGTAATGGGTGTGGGAGTATGGCAGCTTAAGCTGGTGTACCTAGGAGGCTGGAAGAAGGTGCAAGTTACACCAAGTTTCTCATCTCTGCAATTGATCCAGAGAGTGGGAACTAGGAAATTAAAGTAAAATTTTAATAGTGATCCCCAACCCTTTGCCCTTTATTACAATAGTTCCTGCAGATGAGCCACTGGCATGCATTAAGCATCCCAGTCCTTGTCACCATCACTACTGAGAGCCTGTATTGTCATCGATTTCTTACCTAGCATATTTAGACCGTTCTGCTCACATTCCTGTGATTGTTGCTTTGCATTCACTATTTACAGTTTACCTCAGACCTTTTGGCCATGTGTGTGTATGTAAAAGAAAAGGGATACAGGTGTCTAAAGCAGCCAAGTGCTTGGAAAATGGGTTTTGTTTCTCCTGTGGGTTCACACATACCAGCAGACACCAAAGGTCTCCCATGAAAATTGTGTCCCAGAGAAATATATTCATTTCAAATTCAGGTGTTTGAGGGAAACCTTCTGAAAATAGTTTTGAACCGAGAACAACAATGTACCAGTGTAGTGGGTGGGAGGGAGAGAGGGAGGGAGGGGGAGCAACGTTGTGGCTCCTGATCTATAGCACATTTTGGCAATTCCTGTTAAGAGTCACACTAAGCAGCATGGCTGTTTAGCACACCAGTCATCTGTTCTTCTTACATGACAGGAGCACAATTTGGGCCATATTAAAGTTTAGGATTAATTATTTAGAAACAACGTTGTGGTGCTGCGCAGCCGCTGATCTGCATTTGAAAACAATATCGGTGTTTGCACAAAAAGCAAGCTGTAAACGGGGACTGTGAGGTATGGAGTTCACGGAAAAGTTGAGCATGTGGTTCCAATGGGATGCTGTTTTGCTGTCCACACCGATGGACCAAAAACCCCCCAAACTTTGCAGGTATCTGGCTTCTGAAATATCAAGAATTACTGGCTCTCGTTAATAGTGCCTAACTACTCTGCTCTGAATTATTAACATCTGACTTGGTAAGCTGTTTTTCCTTGACTGCAGAAATCTAACAGGATTTAGTTAAGGACGCAGGGCTGCAATGCGTTTGCACGGGGTATAAAATGGCAGGATTTAGGCTCATTGATAACAGTGGGGTTGCCGGGGTGTAACTGAGGGGAGAATTTGGACCACATGTAGCAAGCTAACCTAGATTACTTGGTGCTCATTAGGGCCAGCCTTAATCACAAGCAATATAAATAGTTGTTGGGAGCTCTGCACAGACACTCAGCTCATAGATTGGCTTGATCCTAGCAGTGGCACTAGAAGACGTCCTATTTCCTCACCACCCTCCTAGCAAGGAGTGGTCCCTCCTTGCTCTACTCTACTCCTTAGGGCTAGAGGAAGAAATAACTTGTAGCTAGAGCTACCTCTCTGGCAACTTGGGTTCATACCTCTCAGGAGGTGTTTACAACCTGAATGATTCACCTTAATCATCCTCATCCCACACTGGTTTTAATTCCTGGAGGAGCTGTGGTAACCCTCTCCTCTAGAGTTTCATACAGTCCCTGGTGCACAGTGATACATTAAACTGTTCCTAAACTTGATACAGTATGGTCCCCAATGATATTGCATGCAGTTGCAATATCTATCACAGCTAACTAGGCTGTAAGCTGCACTGAAATTTGGGGTGTTGTAGCTTCTTACTCACGTCTGCCTGGGATGGAAGTGATCACTGAAAAATGGGAATACAGTAGGCCTCAATCTTGCCATGGAGGCAAAAGGAGAGTTAATTTTCGATGGCCTGTTCAATCTCTGGTCTCTTGGCTGAAACTGTGAGCAAGGGGGTCCAACCATTGCCAGTTTCAATAGTGTTTTTAGCACTATGGATATCTTACCACTGGGAAGAGAACTGAGACCCACCAAATTCATTTCACGGGCCTGTTTTGTAGAGGTTCTGGGTCACTAACAACATTGAGCTGGATTTGGGCCTGTGATCTAGAGGTGAAAGTCACTGCAACGCAGCTCCTCGAGCTCCAGGATAACGTCACATTTAATAAATGCTCATTTCTGTGTTCCTCCCTGACATTGCTTGGAGTTAGCACACAACTGTGCGCAAGGCAGCGGTAGAACTGCTTGAGCTTTGGAATGATCGCTGTCGTATGAATTGCTGCTAAAACTGCAGCCTCTGAGCTCCGGAATGCCTGCAAGTGCCCCACCCCACGGAGACATCTTCTGGGTGTCTGTAAGCCCCCATCTCCCTCAACTTCCCCTGCCCCAAGAAGAGTTAACAAAATAGCTGGTAGCAAATATTAATTAAAAATCCCAAACAAAAAGCAAAAAGCCTAAGGAGACAACAAAATGCCACTGGTCCATTACTTTGCTCTGTGTTGCGTACCCACTGGTTGTTTAGGGACTAATACTCCTCTTCTGTCATTTTTGTATTAGGGTAACTCCATAGACTTCAGTGGAGTAAGACCTGACTTACCCTGTTGTAAGTGAAGTCAGGATCAGGCCCTTAGGTTGTAGCTTTCTGAGACAGGAACCTTGTCATCTTGTTGACTGTAAAGCAACTAGCATATGGTTGTACTAGTTAATAATGCACTTAATTTGCCCATGCCCCATTGATAAATGTCTTTTCATTTGGCTTAAATCTACTATCTGCTCTGCCCCATTGCTAATTTTTGCCACAACAACCAACCCCCTCATGCTAATGGAGGAGTCTGACTGAACCCCATGAAGGTATTGGTTTTTCCAGGCCTTCCGTCTGTGAATCAGTCCCATGTTATTTCAGCTAGTCCCTCTTAAGCAGGTCCCAGCTGCATTAGCAAATTTGGAAGGCAAGAATTTCTTTGGCAATGGGGAAGGGAGAAGGAGGCCATGGGAAGTGAATTCATTAGGCTTGCTTAATATTGGAATCTCCCAATGTTTCACTGAACCTGTCAGAAAATTAAATGTCCCTGGATTCTTCTGCAGTCCCTGGGTTTTCTGCCAGTGTGTGATGATAACCGTTAATTGAGTGGGCTCGCTGCTCCGGGCTGTCACGGAACTGGCAGCCGGCGTAGGCAGGATTTGTGTGCTGCTTTTCATTCTAAGCAGCTGGGCCCTTGTAACTGATGGACAGTAACCCAGTTTCGATGCGCAAAAGAGGGAGTGTGTGGATTTGAAACACATACAGAACAATTGGGAATAACAGACACGCACAAAAATGCCTTTGAAGGCATGATTTCCTGGGCAGGGCAGAGCGGAGACTGGCACCTTTGTACTTGGATGGCCCGTATCAGTATATCACGGTGCCCCCAAATTAAAAATCAACCCCAAAGAGCTTTGCACTCTGCTGGAGATAATGGAATGACTGGTTTCAGTTTTGTAATTTTGGTTGGAAAAGGCTCCAGTCAGGGGATTTTCAAGAGTGGAGAGTAGGAGGCTGGATGGCTCAAGAGACTGGTGATAAGATGTGGAGCTTTAGAGTGCCGTGTCTCTGGCTTGGATCCAGCTTAGGTGAGGTAAGTGACACACCAGCATTACCATTGGCAGGCGGGTGGCTTGTATGCAAAGAATTGGTGAGGGGGAGGTGACTCAGCCTGGCCCTTAGCACAGGTGACTCCACAGCACAACTGGTACGGCATGTTTGTGACCTCCCCAGAGAGGTGGAGAGTTGAATGGGCCAGGGTGTCTTGTAGATCTCCTCCTCTCTAGAAGGGGCCCTTGGAGGCCAGCGTGGGGGTTGATTGCACTGCTGCTGTCTGCACAAACCCGGCCTGGCAGAGAGAAGTGCCGTCTCCAGGACTGCCAACCTGGCCTCTTTCCCGAGTGCCAAACTCACTTACCACACGTTTCCGAATGTACAGTCCCCAGACCGAACCTTCTCTCTGTGTGTGCACATGATGGGGAGGGGGAGCCGGGTGTTTGAGCTCACAGGTTTACCTCACACATTTAGCCGCATGAGATGAAAAACTGTCTTGCTGGGGAGGTGCACAGCGAAGCGGTTGCTGCGTGCTGCCCCTCAGATGCATTTTATTTACACCCCCACTGCCTGGAATACCATAGCTCGCAAAGCGAAAACATTAAAAATCCACAGGAAGGTGGAGTCAGGGCTTCCTGCATTGTAGAGCTTAAACCTCCTCTCAAGCAACCAAATGGCAGGGACCTATTTTAAGAACTGTGCTGGAGGCAGGTAAAGAGCAGACTTGTATTTCCTCTGTTAAAAGGGCAGCTGCTAGAAGCATCCCCTGCTTGGTTAGAGATTTCCAGAAAAAACGATTTCTCTCCCTTTCTGCTTCATCCCAGGGAAAGCTGTGAGACTCCCCTGGAAAGATGCCTCTGGTGAAGAGGAACATTGAACCTCGTCACCTGTGCCGTGGCACTCTTCCTGATGGGGTGACCAGCGAGCTGGAATGTGTAACCAACAGCACCTTGGCTGCTATCATCAAGCAGCTGGGTAGCCTCAGTAAGTTGAAAACGGGAGGGCAGGTATGGATCCTCTGTGGGCTTCTTAGGCAAAGTGGCTGTTTTTCATCATCAGATCAGAAAGCTACAAAGCATAGAGTTTCCTGTTATTGAAGAGTGTCCATTTACATGAACAATTCCTTGATTCTGAATCTGTGGGGATCTCTTGCTAGATGTAGTTGCAAAAAATACCCCCAAAGAGCTCAGAACTGTTATCCTAAAGGCACCACATTTTAAACTATTATTTTTTGAAAGGAGAGCGAGGGAGAGATCAATCCAATTAAGTCAAGTTACCAGGATTGAATTAATATGATTCTCACCTGCAGATGTCAGTAGAGCTTTGATAAACATTGTGATATTTAGACCTTTCCCACGTTAAAAGACTAACATGGAAATGCGATGAACTGTGAAATAATATAAGCAACCTTAATTCAGAGTCTTTCAGCTGCCTCAGAATGAATAGTGAATTTTTTTTTTTCTTCTGAGCGGCTGATTCACCCCTAGTACAGTTTTTGCTCATTCAAGACTGAATTCTTTCAGGGCAGTTTAATTTGAATAGATGGTATTAAAGTTTACATGGACTGGGAACAATAGTGAGCTCGGCAGTCCTAGAGATCATTAACAGGTTAGTTATAGTGAAAACACACACACACACACACACACACAGCTATTCCATTTCAGTCTGTATTCTCTCTCATAGGAAGCAGGCAGTTTGATCCAATGGACAGAGCACTGAGTGGAACATAGGAGACCTAGGTTTTATTCATAGTCCTCCCCACTGACCTGCCCTGTGAAGCTGCTTCTTGTTCCAGTTTCCCCTCTCCCCGAATCTTTGTGGTGTCTCCCTCTGGGAGGGGCTGTCTCTCTGGGATGTGTGTGTACAGTGCCTGGTGCAACAAACCCCTGATCATGCTTGGGATGTCCAGATTTCCCACTCCCGATATGACTCTTTTCCGCTGTGACCTCAGGGTGCTGGCTTCTCCCCAGGTCATGAAGGACCCACTGTCCATGCCCAGAGACTCCTTCCAGGCACAGTTTTATTTTCTAATGTAGTCAGAACACAAAAGCAGTCTCCTGGGCCACTGTGGACTGCAGCTGCCAGAGGATTTTTCCCTTTGCCTCTCTGTGCCTCCTGCAGGATTCTTCCTGGCCCTTTCCACAGAGCACTGCCGCCCAGGGCTTTCTCCCACGAGACCCTTTTCCCCCAGCCGGTTCCCATTGCCTCTCCTCCCCGGGGACTGTGGCAGCCACAGATGCACCCCATTCCTTCCTGACAGCTTGGCTCTTTATAGCTCCAGGTGCTGCCCCATCCTCTTAAATAGCTAAACTGGGAGCACCTGTTCTGGGGCAGGGGTGTCCAACCTGTTGCATTTGAAGGGGCCAACCACCCACTGTCCGTGACAAAATGGCCATTTTCTGCATTCAAAAACATGCAAACATGTTGATGTTAAAGCCACTTAGAATGAGGGTGCTGCAGAGAACCTGTGCTCTCGATTATATAGTGTAACAAATCCATGGCCGTTCAAGATGTCCCCGTTGTCTCTGGTGCTCACCATGGCTGTTGAGGTCTCCATGGCAATAGCAGGTGGTAGACCCAAGCTCCTGCTGGTTCAAAAGCAGAATTCTCCTTTGAGCTCCAGGAGAATATCTCCTCAACGAACAGCAGCCTGCAGCAGATGGCAAACCTCAGAGCCGTTCTGAGTCTGTGCAGCCGAAGGCAGTGCCGTGCACAAACACATCAGCTCATTACTACATACACACTTAATGCACTTGGCCAGCTATATAATTTAGACATGAAAACGACAGTTAAAAGGAAGTCAGTTCCATCAGGTGTCGTCCTGTCTTTCATTGTCACTTGCTTTGGCCGCCAAAAGGGAACTCTTTACAGCACCCACAAAACATGGAAAGGTTTTTGCAAACAAGCAGACCTGTAATGGCTGAGCATGAGGGCTGGAGACTTGTGTTCCCATCTTTCACATGTCTCCCAGGCCCCTCACGAGGAGTGCACTGCACGTGCTTGTGGCTAGTTTGTGCAAACGGAAGGCTCCGCAGATCTGGGAAAATAATGGCTGGGAATATCATGGAAAACAAATGGGAAGGCCAGGCTTGCTCTGGCTATGCCTGGCTTTTGCAGCGGAGTCCCCATGGGAAAATCCTTGCATTTGCCTCTGTCTCTAACTAAATCATCCATCTCTCAATTGAGCTGCCATGGACACTCCCCTTTGCATTTTGTTCTTTAAGGCAGACATGCTGAAGACATATTTGGAGAACTGTTCAATGAAGCCAATAGTTTCTATATGCGGATGAACTCCTTGCAGGAGAGGGTGGATCTTCTGGTGATCAAGGTCACTCAGTTGGACTCGACTGTGGAGGAAGGTAAGATGGGGCTGGCCAGCAGGAGTTGGCTTTGTTCATCTCTGTTGTGTTGGTTGTAGAATGTGGAGGTTGCAGCTGGAAGGAATTTCAATTGTAACTTTGCTCTACTAAGATTTTATTAATATGTGGCCCTCTCCTTTCTCTCTCTCTGCCGTGGAGAGTCATTGCAAAGGATCAGGGTGCAGTGTTAGACTGCTAGCCTGCAAGCCATTTAAAAAAAACCCTAATTCTTATTTCCGCTGAGATTGTGAATGCCACAAACAGCCAAATTTAGAGGCAGTTTTGAGTGAGGAAGTTCCCCAAAACCCCTGGGAGATTTAAAGCCAGGTTGGAGGAACGTAGCAATTGCCAAACCATGACAGTGCGCCATCTAGCGCAGCATCCTGTCACCAGCCAGTGCCAGAGTCTTCAGAGGAAGGTGCAGGGAACCGTGCAGAAGTCAGCTATGCACTAAAGTGCTCCCAGGCAACATGTCTTCCTAACCCCCTTAGCTGGAGGCCAGCTAATGCCAGAAAGCAGAGGGGTTTGTATCCTTACAAAACTCCTTTGTTTAAACTCTTGCTCTTCTAGCCTTGGATAACATAACTCATAGCTGTTCTCATTAGCAGTTTTCAGCTCCAGGAGCAGCTCCTGGGTCTAAGGCAGCTGAGTGTCAGTTAGAGCAGCCCAAAGGGTTAAGGAAAGATTACCACTGTGATCAGGATCATGGTATATTCTCCAGTCCGTTCAAGTTACCAGTGTATAAGTGGCAACAGGATTTGGCCTCCAGTGTTGAATACTGGCTCCAGCTGGCTGGAACTCATTCTGGGGACTGTGCCCACTGGAACACACGTCCTTCCCTTGGAAATATTGCTGTGTGTTTCTTTAAGAAGATCGTCCTTGTGCTGTCGCAGAGGTAGCCCCGTGCATTGCCACAGTTGCTATGGTTATTTGTTCATTAAATCCCTGAAATGCAGGTAACTTATCAGTCATGTCTCAGTGCTTCTCATGGGCAGCCTTAGGTATGTGCTGATGTGGCCATGAACTGCCCGTCACCCGGGATCACAGTGGCTACCCATCTGCACTAGGAGACTTGGTCAGTCTCTCACTGCCACTCCTTAACCCCTGCAGACTGAAGGCAGCAATCTCTCCCTTCCACACGACCACTCCCTCCTTGGGTGGCATAATTGTTGCCTTTGCAGCCCTCCATACAACATGTGTTAAGAGAAAATACCGCAGGCAAACATATGAACAGTTACCTTGTTTGGGAGCAGAGAGGACACAGGCAATTATTTGCTCAGCTCACTGCATGAGATTAGCCTGAGAGAGGAGCAGAGGATGGCGGGGAAGCAAGAAACCTGCCTAATTAATAAATATGACTGATGGACAGTCAGACATATGAAGAAGTGCTACAAACATCCCAGTGGAGGCTAGAAACATGGTGATCTATGCCCTGAACCACAGACAGCAGGCACTGGCACATAGGTGCATGAGTGCAGGACGTAACACATACAGAGCCTTTCTCCTGCTAAACAAATACTCAGTGTGTCTGCAGCTGAGAGCTTGGAGAGAAATGATTTTCCCATCCTAGGAAAATTTATGAGATACTGAAAAAAGGTCCCATCCCGAATCAGGGCAAGAAATCATTCTCCAATCTTTTTAGACTGAGAAGCAAAAAAAAACACATTTGGCTCCAGATAATCAAAATGTTTCATTCTGACAACTTTTAAACTTTTTCCCAAACTTTTTTTTATTAAAAAAAAAAAAAAAGTGTTGAAAGTGACCCTTTCCTGCGAAAAGTCTGGGATTGAATCGGCATTTGCTGATGTTAAAAAGTTTCATTGAAAAATTCCTGGCCAGCTCTATTGCAGACACTCACAGCCTGGCTACAGGGCAGGTTCAATGAATATAGGTCCACTGAACAGTCTAGGTGACAGCCATGACTGTGCTGGGCTATTTGATGTGGCAATTTGATGTCTTTCTGAATACTGGCCGTTCCTTGGACATTTTGCCTCTGTGACATCCAATGCATTCATCCAGCTTACACTGGTGTGGGGAGCTTCTGCTTCTGCTTGCCTGACACAAATCCTGCCATGAGTAAAACTTCATGTAGGTCCCTTTCAATTCGGTGAGGAGAATGTGCCCACTTCCCATCCCGGGAGGGAAGCCTGTCAGCAGGGCTGTCACACCGTATGCCTGTGTGCGAGCTCAGAGTGGTTGCTTCTTCTGGCAAACTGCTGTTTCCCATCCGGCAGGAGCTCCTGCAGCACAACTCTTAGTGGAGCTGGCATCTCAGGCAGTCAGCAGGAAAGCTTTGGATGGCTCAAGCTTTCAGATGTGCCAGAGACTGGATTTCTGCCTCCCTCTCTTCCCACGCACAGCTCCGCCTCATGTGCCCAGAGGAGGCCGGGGCAAATGCTCGCTGATCAAAAGGGCTGGATGGATTGGGGGGGAAATGCCAGAAATTCTGCTTGGTGCCATCAAAGGGGCCTCGATTTTAATAGTGAAATAACACAGAGGTGGAAATATTAATGCCTAGGCACCACTGGCATCCAGAGTGACCTGGGACGAGTCTCTAGCCTGCACAAATAAACTCAAATTGAATATGAGCCAACCTGTTAGTCTAGAGTATCAAAGTCTGGTCCATGTCTGGAATAGTTGTACATGTGCATGCTGGGTATTGGGTGAGGCCGGCAGGCATGCAGCATGAGTGTTGGGCACAGGTGGGACTGGCAAACACACAATGGGAGTGTTAGGGCTGCCGTGCTCAAATGTGAGGACATAGTACGAATGGCAAGTGTGCTTTGTTAGTGCAGGGAGCAGAGAGCAAAGGCCTGGCACACGGCCCAGTGGCGAGTGAGAGGTGCAGGAGCTGTGCTGAAAATAAAACTTGCAGGCCTGGAGCCTTTCCCCTGGCACGCTAAGGTTTCTTTCTTGTGTGGTCACAGTTTCACTGCAAGACATCAACATGAGGAAAGCGTTCAAGAGCTCGACTGTGCAGAACCAGCAGGTGGTCTCTCGGAACTCCATCCCTAACCCCGTGATGGAGATGTACCAACGCTGTGACAAGCCGCCGCCGCTCAACATCCTCACGGCATACAGGTAAGGCGTGTGGGGGCTGGACCTGAGGAACATGCCTCATGCCCACTGTGCGACTACGATGTGTGGTTCAGTGGAGACCAAACAATCCCTAGCCGACTTTGGAAGAGATTGCTTCCTATCAAATCAGAAGGACCCACTTCTGATCAGCCTTACACCAGTTTTGCTCTAATGTAACTCTGTTGCCTTCGGCAGTGTTACTTCTGATTCACATCAGCATTAGCTAGATCAGAATCAGGCCCCTTATCTCTTCGCCTGTACGCTCTGTTCATGCTGCTGTATGGGGCTTCCTCTGGAAGTCCATTGGTGCCCTTGTCCTCAAGTGCTGTGATGGAATCAGCTTGAAGTCACAGTTGTTTCGAGTGGTGTTACTGGGTGGTTACAGGAGAATATTGGTCCACTGTTTGGTGACGGTTCAGTAAATGATGCTCTTTTCTTGGCTGTTCAGCTGGCTCGGCATTGCAGCTACACCGATCGCATCTCTCATACAAGTCAACCGAAACCACGCAGGGGTCATTTAATACAGCCAATAATACTCTGTACTTGCACAATGCCGATCATCCAGTGATAAATGTGATGTGAGAAAGCATCACTGATCACTAACAGGTTGAAGCTAAATATGGCCTGGATCATCCAAACAGGCAGGAACCCAACCCCCACCCTCATGTATCTCTGCGGGGTAGGAGGGTATGGTAACTTTTGGAAGCTTCTTGGGGAACTTAGAGGGTCTCCTGTAATTCTATTTCAGCCTGTATGTCAGACAAGCCTTAATAAATCACTGACTTTGAAGCCAATAGTATTTTCCATTTTTAGCAATTACTCCCGAGTGTCCTCTGTGCCAAATCCTTAAAGATCTATTTTATAGTGAGAGGGGAATGGGAGGAGAGCAGGACAGGGGATGGGGATGGAACAGTGAGGGGGATGGAAGGTGCAGCTAGAGTGAAGGGAACAGGCAACTGTAAGCTGCAGCGAAGAGGTGTCTTGTCACCAGCCAGCAGAGCTTGTCGGGGTTCATTTCCCAAGTGCTGGGCTCATTGACATGCCTTTGTTTTTAGCCATTAAGTTATTAATATTCCACCCTGTTGCTGAGAATTTCCTCTACCTCTCCCCAACTCCGCTGTGATAATTTCAGGGACGACAAGAAAGATGGCCTCAAATTCTACACCGACCCTTCATATTTCTTCAATTTATGGAAGGAGAAGATGCTGCAGGCAACTGAGGATAAGAGAAAGGAGAAACGCAGGCAGAAGGTAAAGGCGTCAGAGAGAGTTCTAAACTTGGCCTAAGATGAGGCCGGTCTGGACTTAGTTTGGTAGTCTTATGCTGTCTGGTTACAGTGTCCTTCGGAAATGGGTGCAGTATCTCTTACTCTCTCTGTCATTTCTAAGGTATCCTTCACCGTACTATCGTTCTCAAACTTATGTGCAGTCAATGCTGCTCTGGTGGTAGTCATTTTTGAAGGATGCCTGCTAGGTTCCCACCCTAGCACCTGAACAGGTTGACAGCCCAAGGAGCCTGGGATGCAGCTTGAGTATTCTTACCCCATGTGCGCCAGTCACCAATTGTGAGGTTTTTACATTCAGGAAACATACTGATTTCCTAGTGTCCAGACCAGCAATAAAAGAATCATGAGACAGTCTGGTGTTAATGAGTTTCTGGTTTGTTGCGGTGAGTCATATGACACTGAAACCTTTGGAAAACAAATCCCGCTTGGCTATTTTTGACATTACACTACCTTGATTTAAGTCCCCTATGTGCCTCTTAGCTCTAAGGCACTCAAGGGATTGGCCCTTGAGAACAAAATATAACAGAAATCTGGGGTTTCAGTGGTAGGTAAAGGATACCCCATTGCTTCTCTTTTTAAAGAGCCCAGGGACAGAAAAGCAGGTCTTAAAATAAAAGCAAGCCCTGCATGTGGTCAGAGGACATGTTTAAGGCCTGGGCTGAAGAGAAACAGGCTTATCCCATAAGCACCAGTGGATTCTGCTGGACCTTGTCTTATCCTGTTTGCTTTGGCTAATGCCTATTCTGATGGAAGGTGTCAGAGCAATGGGTGTAGGAATGGCCCACTGGAATCCAAAGGCTCACGTGGACTGTGCAACAAAGGGCTCATGGCACGAGCTTGAGATTCATCCTAACACTATTACCTCCATCAAGTGTGTCTGCAGACTTGAATTTCAATGTTCTCATAGACTCATAGACTTTAAAATCAGAAGGGACCATCATGATCATCTAGTCTGACCTCCTGCACATTGCAGGCCACAGAACCTCACCCACTCCTAACCTCTGGCTGTGTCACTGGCGTCCTCACTGAGTTGTCAGTAGTTTGGCTCAGGCTTCCAAATCTACATGGAAATCATATGGAAAGTCTCTGGAATGTATTCCAGATTCCAATGATTCCATCCCAGCTGATTGTAACCAGTTTAGAAGGTGAAGACCCTGGCTGAACCTGCTGGTGCTCACAACCTTCCATTCCATTGTTCGTGCTCTAGACTGCTCCAGAACCAGTTTTGTGATTGGTGTTTAGGTCAGCACAACCTTATTGCGTAGCTGAATGAAAATCAGGCAGTGGTGGTGCATCAGGACTCATCATTACAGGCAGGAAAAGGAGCGTGGAGTGGCAGTGCTGACAGTTTGTCCTAGTGGTTGGGACCCAGGATCTAAAATAATATGTCCTGAGAATTCCATTGTTTGGTGTCCCTGTTACCTTTATATACATAACCTCAAATCCTTACTTGAAGTCAAGCTCAAACAAACATTTTGCTATGTACAGTCAGCAGGCAGCCATCCTGCGGTCGTGCTAACAGGACAATGCTTCTCTGCTTCCAGGAGCAGCGGTTAGTGGAAGATTCCACCCGGGAGGTGAAGAAAGTGAGAAAAGCCCGCAACCGGCGCCTGGAGTGGAACATGATGGCATATGATAAAGAATTCCGGCCCGATAACAGGTTCTCACCATCCCCATATCACATGGCCTCATCGGAAGGATCACTGTCCCCAGATAATAGGCAGGTTTTCTGAATTACATGCTTTTGTTTTTCTTTGCTTTTCTTCGCCTTTCTTTTTTCTTTTCAATTTTCTGGGTGAACTGGTTCCTCCTGGCAGCAAAGGACTCAGGCCTGGCTAGGAAGTAGGTGCAGGGAAGGCAGGCACTGTGCAAACTACTGCCCCCGCCTGCTGCTTAGCACATGCACCTGCGTTCTGATGTGCAACACCCCTGCGAGGTTGGTCCTGTGCCTGCCAAGTCATGTCTAATTCCGCATTGGTTTTGTGAGCTCTGTGCGGAGCTGAGATGAGACCAGAACATTTTCATTTGGGACCTAAGCTAGGATTTCCACCCAGTTGAAGTGAAAGGCTAGTTCATTATCCAGCAGGGCTATCGCCGCCTCTCTCCCCTCTGCTTGCACCATCCCAATACTGTCTTGCATGTTTGTATTTTGGTGGCTACACATCATGTCTCCCAGTGTTGATGCGTTGATCCCAAATGCCAATAGGTGCCATCATACTCCTCCCTGACCTGTGCTCACCTTGCCTTCCATCCAGGCCCTCCATACAGGAATACAACCTTTGGTATTTTTGTGTGCAATAGATCTTATGCATCGGATGCAGCTGATCACTCATACCCGGCCAGTCCTAACCACCCTGCGCAGCAGATATTAGCTCCAGCCTCACACCTGTCAGCAGACAACAAAGAGATCATCCTGGTCGCTAACCAGGCCCCGGAACATGTCTACAGGCCCTCAGCAGCAGGAAGCCGTCAGAACAGTCTCAACCGAGTCCAGCAGCCCCATGTGCCGCAGCATCCAGACACTATCTTGAATGGACCAAGACCTCAGATAGTCAAGGAGTATGGGTATGGATTTCAACCTGCTTTCTTTCATCCAGTGACCTGTTTGGCCTTTTAAATGAGTTTAGTGCTTGGGACAGGTGCCACATTGACAGCCATAGAAAGTGAGATCCTCTGTCCACAGAACAAGTAAACGATAGGCAGCCGCTGTCCCAGAGACAGTCCTTCTATAAGTGCGCCTTACCATTCACGAGGTGAGAGATGGTAGTTCAGTCTCCATGGCCCATTCAGTCTTTTAGCCATGTGATCAGGCTGCCAACAAGAACAGCAGTTGCTGCCATCCATGAGGGTGCTTTGTGGGAGATCAATACCTGTCTATCAGGAACTGCACTCAGAAAACACCATCTCCTTTCGCATCATGCCACAGTTCCAGTGGTGATGACTAAACCAGTACAAGTGTGGTCCAAATTCGATCCAGTAGCCTCGATAGGTAAAGATCCCTCTCCTTGTCCCAACTCCCTGACTCATCCAGCCATCCCCCTGCTACTAGCCTTTATTGTCACACAAAGATAAACTGATGTCAAAAAAGTTCAGATTCTGCCCTCTGTCATCCCATGAAACCCTGTCCGTGGTTACTGTAACCCTGTCCATGGTTATTATAACCCTGTCCACGGTTATATTTGTGGGCAGAATTTGGCCCGTGATGGTTTCTGCCAATTAGAAGGCGGCAGGGGAAGGGAAATCTTTAGTTCAGCACCTTGGACAGTTTCCTGTGTGCACTTGGCTTGGGGAGACCTTATTCTGCAAGCATTCGCTTTCTCTTTTTGGTGCCCTCCAAGTTCATAATCGCACGGGAGCTCTTACACCAGAGTCACGAGCAAAAACAAAAGACTAAAAAAGAATTCAACCCATTCATTTGAGAGGGTCCTTTAAAGGGGCCATTTGGGTTCTAGGCTCAATTCTCTCCCCTCAGGGGATGTCTGCGCTGCCATAAGAGCCCCATGGCCTGCATCAGCGGACTTGGGCTCCCAGGGCTCAAGCTGCGGGGGCTATAAAGTGACAGTGTAGATGTTTAAGCTGAAGCCCAGGCCCCGAGACCCCGTGAGATTCCAGCTCGAGCCTGTATGTCTGTAGGTCTAAGCCCTACAGCCTGAGCCCCTCTTTCTCTGTCTGGTCAGTTTCACCATCAAATAAAAGGATTTCAGTCTTCAGAGATCATTATGTAACACGTTGTCTTCTGTGCCTGGCAGGATCCTATAGGTTGTCCAGGTGCTCCTCCTAATTCAGTATCACTTTGAATAGCTAAAGTGACCGACGCCAGAGGCTTCAGAGGGAGGTGTAATCTCCCCTGGATCCTCCCAGAAAAGAACCTGAATACACAGTTCTATAAAACAGGAGGGAGATTTCATCCTGACTCCAGCAGTTGGTCAGATCAGCCTTGACACAGAATAATTGGTAGTCCCTTTAACTTTCTCCCACCTGGTGTAACTTCAGATACTGTTCCTGGGACTTACCTGGCTTTTCTGAAGGAGTCTGAAGCGCCTCACTGTTACCTGCCCTTTTGGCATTGCGCAAGGCAAAGACATTTCCCAAACAATACCTAGACAATTTTTTTCTTTCGGGTGGACCCCTGGTGTGTCAGAAGCTGTGGACCCTGTCACAGCGGTTCCCATACAGAGGCACAATGTACTGACGTAAGGATGGGGATTCAGCCAGATCTCTCTGTTCCCCTTACTTTTTGTACATTTAAATGATCAGTCACTCAGTAGGACTCCAGCATAGTCTTTCAAGGTGAAATACAGAGGAGAGCTGTCCCTTGACTAGAGGGAACATGAGCATCCTGGCCATCTACGACCACGTTCACCAGTGTCTCAGCTCTCACTCAAGATTTACAAGCTCCCCGGCCCTCCTCACTACTTTGCCGTACACCCTCCTTCAGTTGCTGTCCAGCCACTGCCTCTCAGCATGTAAATCTCACTTGTTTTTACACTCTCACTGAACAGCAAACTGGTCCAGGATACAGTATTTTATAGCTTACATCCATTGTCTAATCAACTTCCCTGGCCCAGAAACTTCCTTGGCAGTTACACCTGCTGGAACCAGGCCTGGAGTTGGTCCGATATATCCTTTCACAAGGACCAAGTTCCCTGTCGTTTTTGGTGTTTATGTCTTTTCAGGTGACACTTTAGAAAACTGTCTGCTTTTGTTACCAACGTGAGTTTTTCTGAATATAGAGGAATCATTTCAAATGCAGCCAGTGCTGGTGTGGAACATGGGAGCTATTTACCAGCACATAGCTGAGCTACGCAGTAGTTTAGGACAGGCAGTGGAGATAAATGCTGTGCCCACTTTAAATTTCAGGAGGAATTGAGCATGTGCCTTTCCCAAAGCTGGACTTTATTTGGGATATTTTTGTTGCCACTAGGTGACCCTGAGTGATGGGTCCTGGATGTTCTGGTTCACGTGTGGTATTTCTTTAGCAAGCATGAGTTCTGCTATTGCCATTGATTTGCTTTCTGTCCTTTCATTGTCGCAGTCCCCAGCAGATGCCCCTGGCAGAATACTTTGTGCCTCCTGCTCCTCCACCGCCGCCCCCTGTGATACCCTCCGCTCAGACTGCCTTCGACAGCCCCATCTCAGCGCCTCCCGCCATGGCGCCCAGCGCTGCAGCCTCCGTGGCTCACTCGTCATACGGACCTTCCCCGCCTCCGGCTCCACCCTGCCCGTATTCTGCTTCCCCCCCTCAGACTGGCCCCATGGGGCCCCCTATCGCACCTCCTCCACCTCCACCTGGTCCTCCAACAGTCACTGCTTCACCGGCTCACTCAGCATCACCCACAGCGGCGGTGGTTGAACCTCGGAAACCTCAGATCCCTCTGATACCGATGAGCGATGCCAGGAGCGACCTGCTTGCGGCAATTCGGAGGGGTGAGTTACAGCCTGGGACACTGGCAGTGGCTAGCAGTGAAGGGGGGGAGGTCTCAGCTCAGCAGAGATGGAGAGAACAGAACACGTTGGTGATTCCAGCAGAGACATGTGCCCACACGCACTAGAGGCCTGATCCAAAGCCCACTGGTGTCAGTGCAAAGTCTCCCGCTGATGTCCAGGTCTGGGATCAGACCCTGCATGCTCAGGGGACTGGTGAAGAAGATTTTGTTGCTAATGTTACTTGTAAACACTGAAGAGAGGGGAACTATTGACGGGGGATTAGAAATAGGAGAGATGGGATGAAACTGAGCAAAGGACCATTCAATCTGGATACCAGGGAAAAAATACTGCATGCACTGAAGCCCGACGTCCTAGGGGACGTTTGGGATGTTGAAACCCGGACTGCACAGAGCACAAGCAAATGCCCAGTAGGGAACAAGCTCACACTAGGCACTGTGGAGAAAGCAGTGGACAAAGTGATATAATAAGCCTTTTCCTTCATTTCTGCTAACAACGCCGGGTTGAACAGCAGGGAGGGAGGCAGGCTGTGGCCGTGCAACCCCAGGGGGCCCAGTGGTGGGCGGGCAGGTGGGTGCTTTACAGGTCCTCCTCTGTGCCAGATCCACAGAGGAGATGAGTCAGTGACAGCACCAGCAAGTGCTTTTAGTTCCGAAGGTCTCTGGTTCACTCTTTGGTATGTTGGCCAATAGGTTGCCCATCACACATGCTCATATAGACAATGGGTGTAAGCTGCTCTTGCTGACCTTGGAGATTTCCCATCCTCTCTACTGCAGGAATTCAGCTCCGGAAAGTCCAGGAACAGTGGGAGCAGGAGGCAAAGAAGGAACCGGTTGGCAACGATGTAGCCACGATCCTGTCCCGCAGGATTGCCGTGGAGTACAGTGAGTCTGACGATGACTCAGAACTGGACGACAATGAGTGGTCAGATTAAGAGAGCTCAGGGGGCTGTGTTGGAGTGTACTCCCCACTCCCTGCTTCTCCACAAGAAGGTGTGTATGGCTGGGCTTCCCTGAAAGCCAATGCTGACCACCGTCAGCAGTGAGTGTGACTTATTCAGGAGCTTTGCTTTTACACCATGTTGCACTGTTGAAAAAATGATGGTAATGTTGTCAGGGGAGAGTACACATTGGTGGGACATGCTTTAAAAGCAGCAATAGCAGACATCTGCCCAGAATCTCGCCAGGTGTGGCTATGACACTTGAATAATGCTGAGAACACAAGGCGAGGATCAATGGGGTTACTCTGGATTTACACCAGGGGTCAGCAATCAGAAACTGGCCCCATGCATGTGTTTTCAGAGAAACAAAACTGCAGAAACAGCACTGCTTATTTGGCCAGATGTTAATTTTATAATGAAAAGCTCCTGAAAAAGCATCCAGTTCCCATAGCAAATACAGCCACGTGGTTATAAGTGTCTAGAAACCACAATTCACTTGTTTGTATTTTCAGCAGATGTCTAAAATTATTGGGCTTTGGATCATATGAGCCAGGGACAAGCTCTGTTCATTGACCTGAAATTTACATGCAGAAGGAGTCTGTTTTCCCTTTAAAGTAATGTTGTTAGCTTTGTGTTCTGACACGCAGAAAGGAAAGTTCTCTGCTATCTCCCAGTTTCACTGTTAAGAGCACTTTGTAGGGAGGCACAGAGGTTTGTGGCACAATTATATTTCATCTCTGCACTCAGATTCCCTGGAGAGGAGCATGAAAGGAAATTTTAATGTAAACCTGCTCTTCTTTTGCCATCAACAGAGAAACAAAGCAGTTGTTACTTAGTAGAAAGGAATAAAGTCAGTTTAAAGAGAAAAGAACCTCTCAACAGATTTAAGTTGTCTAAGAAAGATCCTGAAGGCCTAGAAATAACTGGCTGGCAGTGCTGTCCTGTTGTGTTATCACCTTATTATTATTTGAAATAAAATTAACCAGGATAAATATAACTCTCAGCTGCACCGAAGCAACCCCATTGGAGTTGGGAGGGAACAATATTTGTCCCTTCTGGTTGAATTGTGATTTTCAGTTTCTACCATCTGAGAATCTCCTTGTACAACTGATGTGTATTTGGTCTTATTTCCAAAATAGTTATTGAGGAACAATTCTTCCACTGTTACTCCGGCTGAATAGTACTGTACTCCATGAGCAGTGGTACTGGTTCGGGGTGGAGTACAGCAAACCTGACAATGACTCTGAACTGGGGGATAATGAGTAAGATTGGCAGGATCAGGCCTTGAGTTAAAATGCTGAAAACACCAGTGAATGCTGTTTGGTTTATTAATCCAAGTGGACAGTGATTCATAAAAGCATTTTCATGTATAGTAAGGGAAAAGCCCTGAGAATCCAGAAGGATCCTATGGGAAATATTGAAAACCCACAGTCAGTCATGAAAACTACAAAAGAACAGGAAGTGGATTCTGACCAATAGAAAACTGGCCAATGTCAGCCTTGAGTCTGTATGATGTGGGTGGTGAATGAAATTGGATTCTCTTATTTCCTTCCCATTAACAGGAAACTTGTGCTTTGGCTCTGCGCTCTGGCTTCTTTGTCCATGCAGGTGAGTGAAAAACAGCCAAAGGAGGGATACAGGCAGATAGTGGTCTGAAAGAGCCTTGGGTGCCTCAGGCAGGGAGATCTGGTGAAAAGCAGGGAAGATGTTGGCTGGAGCCCACAAGTGTTACTTAGTAGGGTGCCCTATTTGGCTAGTGCCACCATTCACCCTTATAGAGAATGCTGCTATTGAGCCAGTCTGCTTTGCAGGGAGAGAGGGTGAGGGGGGGTCGCTATTCAAACCAAGCAGCAATAGTCCCTGAAAAACTGCTGCTAGACTTCATATGTCAGACCACCAATGGGAAAGGAAAAAGAAAACAAGACAACAACCCAGCAGGATGCAACACAGATTCTCAGTGGCATTGACAGAGGACCTGATAGCTCAGCTGCAGCTCCTGGGACAATGGACATGTTGAGCAGACATGGAAGGAGCTGATGCTGTGTTGCTGAGCTGGGAATTCCTGGTGTGCAGTAGTTACACCAAAGGCTCTTGCTCCTTCCATCGTCTTGTCTCTGTTTAGAACATGCAGGCAACCCCCTCCCTGAGAAATGGAAAATACAGAGGTAGGAAGCTGCAAGCCAAACCCTGCTCTCTTTACTCAGGCAAGTAGCGCCACTGAAGTCAATGATGCTGCTTTCCGCGGTGAAGTGAGTAGGATTTGAGCCCTATTGCAAGATCAGGAAAAGCCTTAAAAATAACACATTCCAAACCACCTGAGTGTTTCTGACATCTCCTAGTGTGGTTAATGTAGGCATGATGTTGCTGTGCCCCACAAATGAAGCGAAATCCCAGACTGATGATCTTGATGTGTAAGATTAAAAACATAATATAGTCAGATGTGAAAGGAATGCTAACGAGATGGAGTCATTGCCTCTCTCTTTGGTACTGATCATGGGTTTATATCAGCTGGCCCACATGGCTGTGATAAAGCAGTGATGGGATTGGCGACAGCCCCTGAGCATTGGCCCGGTTGCATGTGAGTGCAGAGGAAGGGGGATTTTGACTTGAGGGCTGCCTGGCACCTTGCATGCCAGGAAGGGGAAAGGCTGCAAGGAGACATCCTCTTATGACCTTGGCGGGGGCCTGGGCACAGTCCCTGTCCTTGCACACTGGATGTGCAAGGTCTGGAGAATCTAATGCAGATAAGGGTATTGGTGTCAGGTGAGGCATTGTAGGCACAATGCCTGAGGGTCTCCAGAGTGCAGCCCGCCTTCCTTTGCAGATGTGAGCTGTGTCTTAAAGCCACAAAGCCTGACTCTGTTCCATTTACACTGGTTTCATACCTATGCAGCACCACTAACTTCAATGACTTACTCCTCTGACTTATAACATCAGAATCAGGTGCAGTCTTGCCCACCACAGAGTGGCTCCTAACAGTGACAGGGCCAGACTCTGCCCAGTTTACTCAAGCAAAACTCATTCAAGCAGAACTCAGGGGGCCTGAACTAAAGGATGATATCTGGCTCTACAATGGGTTTGTTGTCATTTGGATAACTCAAGATGTTAGTTGATCATTTTCTCCAGCATTGTTGACATGGCCTTTCATAAGACATCATGACAAACCAAAGCTGGGGCCTTTCTCCAAACTGGAACACCTGCTTTCAGGCATAAAGTGGCCTGGGGATAGGATTAAAATTCATAATGATGTGGACCAACTAGGAAATGACTGCCTAGGAAGGAGAACTGTGGAAAAGGATCTGGGGGTAATAGTGCATCATAAGCTAAGTATGAGTCAACAGTGTAAAACTGTTGCAAAAAAAGCAAATATTCTGGGATGTATTAGCAGGAGTTTTGTAAGCAAGACATGATAAGTAATTCTTTCTCTCTACTCTGCACTGATTAGGCCTCAACTGGAGTATTGTGTCCATTCTGGGTACCACATTTCAGGAAAGATATGAACAAATTGGAGAAAGGCCAGAAAGAGCAACAAAAATTATGACATTCTAGAAAACATGGTGTATGAGGGAAGACTGAAAAAAATGAGTTTGTTTAGTCTGAAAAAGAGAAGACTGAGAGAGGACATAACAATTTTCAAATACATAAAAGGTTGTTACAAGGAGGAAGCAGAAAAATTGTTCTCGTAACCTCTCAGGATAGGACAAAAAGCAATGGGCTTAAACTGAAGGAAGGGCAGTTTAGGTTGGACGCTAGGAAAAACTTCCTGTCAGGTAGTTAAACACTGAAACAAATTGCCTAGGAGGTTGTGGAATCTCCATCATTGGAAGCTTTTAAAACAGGTTGTACAAACACCTGTCAGGAGTGGTTTAGTTTTTACATAGCCCTGTCTTGAGTTCAGGGGACTGTGGTTTTTAAGGTCAGGCTTGACAAAGCCCTGGCTGGGATTATTTAGTTGGGGATTGGTCCTACTTTGAGCAGGGGGTTGGACTAGATGACCTCCTGAGGTTCCTTCCAACCCTGATATTCTATGATTTTAGGACCTCTTGAGGTCCCTTCCAGTCCTACACTTCTATGACTCTATGATTCTATGATCCTGCTCCCTTTGACGTCAGTGGCAAAACCCCTGGTAGATTCAGAAGAAGTAAGATCAGTCCTCAAAGCTGTACACAGGAAGACATATCTTGGTTAGGAACCCTGGGGACAGACACACATGGAGACAGAGGCATAGCCCAGAGATCACAGCCCAGGAGCACATGGCTTTATGTCAGCATTGCACTGCCCAGATTCTGGCCTATGGGAGCTGAAACAACTCCTGGCGTGAACCAGCAGAGGGGCTACTCTCACTTATAGCACCATCTCCGGGGTTGTCTATAGGCTGCGCGGTAGCCCACAATAGTGAGTGATATGGGAACACCCCTTCCTACCCTGGCATGCGATGGCCAGAGTAGAAGGGGGCCCTTATGTACTGCTATTGAGGAGGATAGCGTATTGGCTGCTTAAGTTGGCCCTGTATTGCTCTTGCATTAGGGGGATTGATCCCCAGCTGTTCTGTCTCCTTAACAACTCCAGTCCATTGCAGGAGCACCACTGGCCTCTCTCTTTTGTGTTTATAGCAGCAGTTGCATTATGTGTTGTGCTAAGCAATCCACTGAGGAGTAACTGTGGTAAGATTTATCAGGTCCATGCCAGGGTTGATCCCGCAGTATATTTCCTAGCACACAGCTATGGAGTGTTTTGTTCTCTCTGGGGTCACACCAGCCATCTTTCTGAAATGCCATTTGGCCACATCGTTGTTGCACAGCAGCCTAATGGACAAAGTCTTTTGAATGGCGGGGTGTTTATCAGGGATGCTTTTAAAGCTATGTCTACTTGGTGTGTGCGTGTAAGTGCACACTTGTGCTGTTTGCAGAGACAAGATGCCACCGTGAACCCTCTCACAGCAGTCGAGTGGACTTGCTTTTGCTTTCATATCTATTTACTTGTGCCATATGCTCCCCTCTTCTCCCTCATAAATACCACCTGACTCGTAGCACATGTTGCTGTCCTTGTGCTGCAGCTCTGTTTAGCACCATCACTCCCCCTCAGACAGAAGCTCTCTCCCTGCAAAGTTTCCCAGGCAAAGCAGGAGACTCGCAGCTCACTAAGAGTTTATGGACCAGATCCCCATAAACTGGCTCAGCTGAACTGACTTCTGTGGAACAACACTCAGTTGCTCTATCAGACCATATATGTTTTCTATGGGCCTGATCCTACAAAGTGGGTGAGCATCCTCATTTGCTATTGACTTGAGGGGCTCAGCTCCTCACTGGATCGGTCTTTGTATAGTTTTGTTAGGCAGAATTAATATATTTTTGTCCCAAGTCCTACGTTATCTATCAAATCAAATTGATATAGGCCCAAATCCTCAATGGGTGTAGACTGATGTATTTCCATTTAAGTCAAGGGTGCTATATAATTGACACCAGCTGAGGACAGGGCCCATAAACTCCTTGTTTTAAATATTTTGTATATGTATGCCTGTTTCCACATACTTTGCTAAAAGTAGGCCAGGCTACATTATACAACCGGAAACATTCAATCACCAGATGGGGTGATATAAAAGTGAATCTTTAAATATTTTATCTAGCTTGGCAGCCAGTAAAAAGTACAATCCAGGTAACAGCTGATTGAATTTCTCCTCTCTTTCTAGTACATCAGAAACAGCCTGAGCAAAATCCACTATATGTTAAGGTGTAAAGTGTCATGTTAAAATAGAGCCTGATAGTTTTACTGCCAACGCACAATCTCTAGTGAGAGCTCCTATTTCCATTTTATGAGTCTTGTCATGCCTGCCAATTTATGGACATTGATTAAAAATAGTAAATAAAAGATTGCATAAAGGGGAAACTGTATTCAGTTTATTTACCACACGAAATATCCTGTAGCCAGTTAGAAATAAATACATTATTTTGAGCCTGCTATGGAGTATCAATTGAAGCTTCTACTCGATGGAGTCCACAAGGGACTTGTCTGTGCAGATCTTCCTGGGAAGTGACTCGTTACTATGGTGATGAGTATCCCAGAGATAGGTAGATAGATCTTCCATAAATGAGGTCTGTTCTCCATGGCTAATTATGTTACTGGAGGCTGATCCAACTCCTGTTGAAGTGAATGGAAAGTGGAGTGGAAGGCAGGTCCAGATATCAGACCCTGTCTTTCTCTTGACTTCAGTGAGAATTGGATCAGGCTCTTGGGGCTAGCGGCTCTCACAGGATCATTACCTGAAAGACAAGGGATTAGCTATTTTCCAACCTTCCACTGGGGATTTGAAGAATCCTGTTGTGATGCAGTGAACTGGGAAAGAGCTACCATCATATTGCTCAAATTCTCCTACTTTTGAAGATGTCCTGCCCCTTGAAGGTTTCGCTTTTGGTGACCAAACATAATATTTAGTTTGGATTATCCAGAGACCTCTGTCCTCATAAATCTTCTAGCTTTAGCTCTCTTTTAAGCTGCCTGACAGTGCAATTGGTAGCTGCTTGTTTTAGCTGAGAGAAGGCCCCTCCCCCCATTTTTGGCACACTGATGCTTTTACGTTTGAGTGATGTGCTAGCAATTTCTCAGAACAGGTGACACTTCATGGTACTGGGGCATAAATGTTGTGCAGCTGTGGGCCTGGCCCTGCAGTCCTTACTCACACCCACTGAAGTCAATGAGAACCTTGTCTGAATAAGGGCTTCAGGATCAGGCCTGTAATAACTTTACTTAGGCGTTAGTGGTAAGTGCCATGTAATTACACACTGATAGAATCATAGATATTAGAGATGAGTGACTCATGGGGCTTTTCTTAGTTCATATGTCCACCTGCACTGGCTGGTTCTCTCTTGAAGTTACTTGTTCCTATGGATTAATGTGGACTGAATCTTCTGAGCCAAGTAGGGACTGTAGTAAGGTGTTGGACACAATGACACAGAACAAGAGGGAGAAGCCCTGCAGGGTGAATGAACGTACGGCCCTGTCAGCGCAAAGCTGCCTACAGCAGCTTTGTGAGGGGAGTTTACAGGGTGTGGCCAGTGGAGCCGCATGCTGGACAACCCCTGGTCTTGGTGTTGCAGCGACTCCAGGGGCTGCCCTGTGCCTAGCGGCAGCAGCTTCCCTACCATGCCGTGGTCCCAGGAGAGGCATTCCAACCCTACGGAGCTTTCCTCCGCAGAGCTCTCAGGCTCTATGCACGGGAGCGGCTCTGGTCCTGTGTCACTAGATCCAAGCAGCGGGATTGTATTTATCGTGATTATTTTTTATTTCTATGGCATCACAGGTCAACGTGGCACTTTACGGACCAAAATAAAAGGCCGAGACGCTGTCCTGAGGACCTGGCAGTTTAACGTAAAGATCATAGAACCTGCACTGCACTTTAAAAGATCAATCGTTTACACATTCATCAATTTGCCATCTAATTAGATGCTATTTGTGGTGTCATTAATTACCCTGCCACTACACTGTAATTACTCAACAGTGCCTGAATAAAGAGAGAGCAGGAGTGAGCTGGGGTTTGGGTGAGATTGGCAGCTTAGGCTTCTCAGCACCTGTTCAAGTGATAGACGTGTCACGATGTACTTTTACAACTGGTATCTGCTCCCAGACATATCTGCCCTTTATTTGTCTTCCTTGCTTTGCACTGAATGAGACAGTCATGCTGTTCTTTCATCCATCAGAGCCCAAAGTAGAGAGGTAAAGATGTCCATGTCACGAACACCATCACAGCTGGCACTGATTGCCAGATGCCTGGCTGGGGGCTTCAATAGTGAGACTAACTGATTAGGCCCTGGAGACTGAACAAACCTATCACCCCCAGAAGGGGTCTATCCAGGTGAAGGTTGAAACACATAGGTGGTAAGTTGGGACTGTTCATGCTAACGCTACTTTGTAGACTCATGAGTACCTCCCCCGAACTGGCCCCAGAGCTGCCATTCCAGCGCTGGATAAGCAGCACTAAAAAATGGGCTCTTGTTTACCAGGTACCACTAGCTCTTCCCTTTTTGGCATCAGTCCATACATGAATCATGCCTAGCTGAGAAGTATTCTACACATGAGTGATGATGATGTGTAGATTTGCTGTATATCCTAGAGCATGGATAATAAGGGGTGTGCAGCTGGATGTTGTAGTAAACAATTCATGTACTTTTGATCATGTTGACACTGACAGTTGAGAATAAACATATGGCCAGAGGATATGAGAGGTAAAAGGCTCACAGCACAGACTAACACAGAGCATCCATCACATTCTAGTCCAGTGTTCTTCAAGGTTTTTAGTACTTGGGACCAGATTTTCAAAGTTAATAAGGTGCCTTGCTTGCTTGGGTGCATTATTTCCTTTCCAAGAATGTTCCTCATCATACTCACTGCTAAGAATAATAGATTAAATGTAGAGCTAGTTATAGACTCATTGGTCATAGGTTAATCTTCCCCGCCAAACAATATGACTATGTACACATGGCCAAAGATAAGAAGGTAAAGACCAAGGGCCAGATTTTCAAAGATATTCAGGCCCTCAAAGATGCAGCTAGACATCGAGTGGGATTTTCAAAAGCACCCAAGCAAGTGTGGTACATAACTACCTTTGAAAATCTGGTCCCAACTGCTGAAGTCTGCTTGTTCGGTTGCAGAAACGTGTGTCAGCAGTTTGATTACATGGACCATGCACATCCTGCATGCCTGCTTCCGTACGGGATTTTCAGAACTGCCTAGTTGGGGGGTTCAGTGGCACATCCCCCCAGTTCTTAGTGGCACACTCAGTAGATGAACTCCATTGGCCTGGTTAACCCCTTCCTACTATGTGTTGACTGCCTGCTTAGTGTCTTGGGGTACTTGGCAGAGTATATATAACCCTTAATGAAAAAGAACAATTCGTACATGAGATAATGTAAGATAAATGTGGAGAAGAAACCCTGTGTTCAGTGCAATTAAATACATGCTTTCTAGTTGGCTTTTTTTTTTAAATAAAACACATACATAATGCATTGCACAAGGCCAGGATTTGATCTCTCTATTGTTCTGGATGGTCAATAACATTAGGATATTTTGCATTCATCCAGAACATGACAATTTAAATCACATATTAATTTAATATCTAAGGGAATTCAAGGATTGTCATGGTCTGCTTTGTTTAGCTTTCTGAGTTTGCCCAGTTGGCTGCAAGATTTCACTCCATAGTTTCTAGACCTGATAAATAATGATCATGCTGCATTAAATGTACACAGGGTTTCCTATTAAGGCTGTATATCAAGAGATGAGATTGGTTCTCACTGAGATTCTGTCTGTACATTCACGTTTGTTCTGTTAGCCATAGGGAATGTTTCTCCTTGGGCATTCCAGGTAAGGTCAGAGTCAGATATAGCTGACCCCTCATATCTTTATTTAAGATCCACAAGGGTCTTTAGCCAGGTCTGATTTTCCTGCAGTGATTTGTCTAGGATTGTCTGTCCAGATTGAGCCATGCCCAAGTAACTGATCCTGCAGTCATTTGCCGAGGCAAAGTGTTTAATAGTTTCAATGGGCCGTTTTCCTTGAGTAAGCTCTAAAGACTTCAATAGCTTGAGGTTCCAGAGATGCTTCCAAAGTAAATAAGATGAGAGACAATTTGATCTTCCCTAATCATCTCCTTCTGTGGTGTAGGAGGCTCTGACTGGGGAATCCAAGACAGAGGAGAATGTGTCACAGGAAGGAAGGGAGGATGAACTGTCACTCCATGAAATCCGTGGAGAAAATCTGGCCAGGCAGATGGAACTCAGCACACCACAATGTCCCTGGGAGGCAAAACTGGCACATTAGCTGGTCTAATCTCTTCTACATTAGTCAGCGTTTGCACAGAGCTCTGAAGATGTAAAATGCGAATTGTTAATAGATCGATGGGTTCTCACCCTTTCCCACATAATGCACCTTTCCTTTCCTCTTATGGGTACCTCCCCTCAACTGGCCTCCCAGAACTAATACTAAACCTCCTTATGGAAACTTTTGGCAGTTAGTTGCATGAGAAATTATCAGAAAGACAGATATAAAGAGACAAGATGAAAATACTCTTGTCTAGTGTATCAATTTAGTTGTTCTTCCCCCGATTTTGTATCTCTCCTTATTACCCTTCCCTGGGCGTGAGATTTTATATTTATTAGGTCCATATCTCTCTTTGATGATTACAGCCATCGCCTCACCCAATGGTTTTTTCCAGCCTTCTTTGTGTTTGCTGCCCCTCTCTCATTTTGACGTATTCTGCAAATGTGATAAAGATTGACTTTACCCCCAAAGAAACACCAAACAAAGGAAGATACGAAGCAGCTGCAGAGAAGCAGAGATACTTAGAGATTTTTTAAAAAAATTTGATTGGTTAAAAAAAATTGTTTTTTTGGAAAGTGGTTGCCCAAAGCCAGTGCTGGACGAGGTGGTAGCTTGTGAAAAATGTTACTGGTTGACACGTGAGAGGTGTTTTAATAGGGAGAAGAATGGACTTCTGTGGACCACTTGCAAGGTCATCATAGACCGTCCACAAGTCACATTGTATTAGATTATGGCTAATGTTTTCAAAAGCGGCTGCTGATTTTGGGGGGCTCAGAATGGGGTATCCGGTTTGAGAATTTTCAGCTTCATTTTCAGAAGTACTGAGGATCTGCAGCTCACACTGCCTTCAGCTAGAGTTGTGAGTTCTCAGCATCTCTGAAAATCAAGCCTAATGTTCCCAAGTTGGCCTCCAAAAAGTGCGCACACCTAATGAGTGACCCCTTTTGGAAATTGGGCTATAAATAATGGGGAAGCAAGAATTGAGGGAATTGAGCAGACAGTACAACAAACTGTGATTCAGGAAGAAATTCTGTCCATCCCCATGTTAGCAGATGTCTTACTAACCAGAGGCCCTGTTGTGAGTGAGCGGTCTCAGTTCCCATTGAAGTTCATGAGCAGTAACTTTTTAGCCTGTGATCCGTGCTTGCATATACCTGACATCTGGACTAGATACTTTTGGTACAAAGAGAGACACTTTTTCCACAAGACTGTTCATAAAAGAACTGTACTAAAAAAAAATTTGACTGTCTAAGCCTAATGAAGTTACCATGAGGGGAAACTGAGGGCGTTAAGATTTCTTCTACGGAATATGCTGTGGTTGTTCCAGAAAATGACTGGGAATCAAAATTCCAGGTCCTAATTGTTGCTCTGCCACTGATTCACTTGATACTGTTGTAGCTGTAGGCAGCTTATTTCCCTGTGCCTCAGCTTACCCATCTGGAAAATGGGTCTGATGCTTATTTCTCTGACTGAAGTGTTATGAGGATTAATCAATCAATATTTGAGGTGTTTTGAGATTCTTAGAAGAAAGAGGCTACACAAAGGTCCGAAGTGTGAGACACTGCAATATTAAACTCCATCCTTCCCCCCAGCATATTGAGGTGGGCAAAATCCTTTAACGAAGCCCATCTATTTCTCTTGACTTTATCTCCTGTGCTCTCACAGCAGTGTGATAGCATTTCAGGAGGACTTTACATTTTATTGTTTTACTGCTGATTTTTTAAAAAATCTATATTTTTAATGAACATGTTTTTCAAAGTGGAAAAATACTCACGTATACCATGAGATTGTCAAAAGCTTTGTGCTGCTGCTGCTTTGGGAGTGAGTGAGAGGTGGAAAAATGAATGTTCAGAGGCAGGTTCCAAAAGAGTGAAATTTACACAAGTTCCTGTGCCCCACTTATGTCCCTTCAAAACAGGGCATAACAGAGTGAAGTGGTGCACAGGCTTTGTGAATTTCCTGCAGTTAGATCCATGCATAGATTTTGTGCTGGCTCATCGTCAAAGGGGTAAATTTCATCTAATTCTTGCAATGAGATCCAGGTAAACAGACCCTAAGCCTTGTGAAACCCAGTTCAGACAATGGGGCTCCATTTAGGCACCAGGGGTGGATTCCATTTCATGATCAGGCCGTTGTAAGTAATTGTCTACAGAGAAAGAACGAAGTGATTATAAATATGTAGGGACAAAGTGTTCCCCTTGCTGAGGCAAAACTTCCTAGAGCTTTGGGTGACAGGATGAGACCTGCAGTGCCTGACAGAAAGGTCACTGTCATTTGTTCAAGATAGTTTTTCTGACTCTACATGACTGAAATCCTTTCCTTGTCATATAATCATGAATAAAATAGTGTAAAGGGGGCCAGTTAATATCTGTTATTGCAGCATGTGGATGAGACCTGTAATAATGAGACTTTCTGGATTCCATCTGTGCTTAACTAGACTGAAATTTTCTTCCCTGCTCCTTACAAAAATGTCTTGGCAGCTCTCTCCACATCCTAGTAAATTTTGACCCAGAAAGTGACAATTTCAGTGCCTACAGGGAGAAAACTACACTGTGCTGGCACCAGTTATTACTAACAAGGGTTGATATAAACTGTAGGAAACCAATGGGGAGCAGAGAGAAAAACTCGAATGAAATGGAGGCAGGCAAACAACATGAAGCTTTCAAGGCAATACTTGCAAATTATATGGCTCACACTTCCTCCACCTAGAATGAAACTGACAATAAGCTGCCTACGTGTTTGACTCCTTTGTTAAACGCAGTATGATACAGCAGAATCCTTGAGTAGCAGGGAATATACAGAATAAAAGTTTCCATCCTTTTTTTTTTATCATGTCTGCATTTTTATGTGGTTATCCATCTCTGTGAGACTCTCATCGGAGCAGCGGTGGAGAATACATGCTTAGTGTCCATACTCCGCTCACTGTGGGTAAAATTCTTTCCTGCGCAGAAGCCCAGCCCAAGGAATCACTTATATCCCACTTCAGACTGCAAGTTGGGAGTTTAGGTGTTGAGCCCTCCCTTTGCACAGGTTTGAAATCCAGGCTCCCTTCATATTTTTCCCAGGAGCACAGCAACATGCACTTGGTTACATTTCTATTACTTGTTAATTCAGTGCTGGGAGGGGTGCTGTTTGCCGGTGCTTGCATCGTCAGCACAAAGCTTCAGTGTCACTGCAAATAATATCATTGCACTCATTAATTTTTTTCAGTACAGTAGTTATTTCTGTATGGGAAAGTTTAAGATTTTCATTCCATTCTGGTCAGGTTCATCACCAATGGAAACTCTCTTTTTATTTGGTTTTGATTGGATATTAAAATAGCTAAAAACCTTTCCCTGAAATGATTTTTTTAGGAGTGATTTAGCCTTCCCCAAGTTAATAACCTTTCTCCATTTTTAAGCACCTTGACGTGCCGTGGAGAATTTGGAATGATACTATCACATAATGCTAGTTTGACCATACTATGAGACTTTTCCGGCTGCTTATTCATAGTATTGTGAGGTATCACTGTGCTAAATATGATTGCTAGAACTCTTGTTTTATATTCTTTTCGTAGCAAGACATTGGGAAATGCTGCGTTAGCAAAATTCATTATTGACACAAGTGCCTTTTATGGAAACGTACGTTACATTTCCAAGGAGGACTAGGGTGGGGGAGGGGATATATAATCAGCAGTGACATGCAGAACCAGGAAATGCCATGCACATACATAGTATTGTAGGGTTCTCCACTAGCATGGGTGGGGCTGGAGAACTACATACAGAGCCAAGGTAGAGCCACATTGTCAGTCTAGATTAACTCTTTCTGCTTTAGCTATCCCAAGGGCTGCTTTTGACTATGCCTACGTGGGAGCTCCTCATGTGACTCTTTAAGCAAATAGGAATTTTACCATTTATCTCCTTGGTACTGGGCCCGTATCACTTACCTCGAGCTCAGCTTGCCAGCCTGAGACTTCCTGTTATTTTTGCTTTGCCCTGAGCCTGTCTCCTTTTGTCTCTGTTACGCCAGGGTGATAACAGGAACAAACAGAAACTGGTAGCTGCTACATGGGGGCCTGGTAGGGCTGTGGTGAGCACCCATTACTGTGAAGGTGTCTGCAGTTCTGAGCAGGGTGCTGTGTTGTATTAGATGAGCTGGAGGACATTTGGGCTCTATTTTGACTGCTCCTCAATCTAGCCCTTCAGAATTAGCCCAATATAATGATGCTCCTGCATAGGTTAGCTGCAGGGATTGAATCTGGGCTCTCTCTATTTACTAGCATATGTCCTCAATTCTTATGCAAGAGGACCAAGACTCATAATCCATGGTTCATGGTCCCGCCAGTAAGAGTCACACTTTGCAGGTGAGGGTTACCCTACAGTCCCCAGGAGCACTCAGATTTTTACTTTGGTGGAAAAGTTTTCATTTTTGTTTCCAGTGGTTGTTTCCCCAGGATTTAACTTTTCCTTCCAGTACAGATGCCAGGAAAGGGGAGCTTTGGGGGGAAGAAACAGCCCTGCAGATGGCAGTGAAACCTCAGCTCTCCCCCACACAAAGTGTTGTCATAGCCTCACGAACTATGACAACACAATATCAGCCAGGATTCCAGCTGCGCACCAAAAGTGGGTGTAGTTTCCCACACCAGATGCATGTATGTGGCACAAACGTAGCATCACGCTAAGCTAGTGGTTCCCAGACTTTAACAACCCGCCAGCCTCTTTCACTAAAATGTTGTCTCGTGAACTCCCTCCTAAAAATGAATATTTCCAGGGATTTTCTCCTTATCTCAGCATACATGATAAAAGCCTTGATCTTGGAAATATAAAATGTGCTTTTATGTCATGCTTATTACACACTATTTCTTAGTTATGATTTATCATCACAGTATTTTTATTACATTATGAAAATGGCAACACTCTTCCAAGATCTCACCTTTGTAGCTTGTATCACTTTTGATTAAGCCTGTTATAAGACAAGGCTCCTATCAGAGGTGCCAGTAGAAAAAAAAGAGTGCGGGGGCAAATCCCCCGCATACCCTGAGGTTGGGGAGAGCACTGCCAGAAAAATGTGGGGGTCATGGGGGCAGCTGGAAAAAAAGGGGAGGGACCTGCAAGGGGGTTTGCTGACATGAGGGCGGCATGTGCTTTGATCTGCTTAGCTCTTGGAAGTCCCCAAGGCTCTGGGCTGCTGGCCCTTACTGCCCAGAGTGAGTAGGGACAGCTCTGTCCGCCATTAGCGATTTTTTTCCCGAGACCCTCCTGTACCAATGCATGAACAGCCAAGGTTGTGGGGGAGCGATAGCTCAGTGGTTTGAGCTTTGGCCTACTAAACCCAGAGCTGTGAGTTCAATCCTTGAGGGGGCCATTTAGGGATCTAGGACAAAAAAGCCTCTCAGAGGACAGTACTTGGTCCTGCTAGTGTAGGCAGGGGATTGGACTCCATGACCTTTCCAGTTTTATGAGAGAGGTATATGTCCATATATTATATTCTAACCCCAGTTTGGGAACCACTGCTCTAAACCTTTATTCGGGTTGGGGCCAACCCAAAGCTGTCTCCATAAACTCTTCCATCTCAGGGGGGGAATCAGTTGCAGGGGACTGTGCATAGAGACCATTGTTGTACAGCTGGTGTGACCACATATGTACGTGCTCATAAGCATGTGCTCCGTGGCCTTTGGCCATGCTCTGTTCTGAACCTCCAGTGTTCCTTTTCCAGCAGCCTTGTGGAGCTTTCTGTCTGCAGACAGTATATTCAGGGGAGCCAGACATGAAGCTGCCATCTTGCACCAGGTGACTGGCCTGGATTTGGGCAGTGGTTTTCTGGCAGGTACCCATGCACAAGATGAGCCAGAATTCAGTCCATGAAATCAGTCTGGATTTCTGCGCAACACATGCAGGTCCCAAATCAACCCAATGGCTCCATTCACAAATGTTGCTCGGTGCAAACAATTTCTTTCATTATTACGAATCAGTGGATTGCGCTTTATGGTCACAAAAATCAGAGTGATTAAAGGCACATTGCAGGCTTTTCTTTAAAAAAAAAATCTATTACAGTGTCTTGGCTGCTTAGTGACACACATGGTACGTGGGGCAACATACAGGCCTGGCCCCGCCCATGTGCGGGTGACATCATTCCCAGACATGGCTGTGCCAATGAGATGGGTGTTCATGTAGAGCTATAGCCACCCACAGCACTACTCATAACACGGACACTTCACAGGAAAGACGCAGTGCCCTATGGCAACAAAGGGGTGATGGCCATAGGCCTAGACTCCCTAGAGGGTGCTGCTACCCTTCTTTTCACAAGTAACCCCATTGACTTCAGTCAGGTTATCTGTGTGCCTAAACACTACTCATGGGGGTACAGTCAGGCAGGATTGGGCCCATCAACTCTTCTGCTTCATGGGACAATCTCTTACTATATGCGTGTACAATGCCTTGCACAGTGGAGCTGTGATCTCAGGTGGGTCTGTTAGCACAGCTGTAACAAACCGATCAGTGAGAGTAATCAGATCCTCTGGGGAGGGGCTGTGTTGTGTATTCTTCCGGGAAAACCAACGGAGGACTGAATAAAAAATGAGTAAGGGCCACCCCAGGCCTGGCCACTTGGAGCAATTCACCAGCTCCAGGAGCGAGATTGTATTTCCTACAGGTGCACTGCAAAACGTTGGAAAAGACGGAAAATCTCTGGTAAAGTCCCCAGATCAGTACAGTTCTGTGTGTGCAGAGAGGCAAATCCCAAACAAGAGCATATTAATCCAGGCCTCTTTCCTGGCCCTGCTGGGGCACTCATTCTGATCCCCTCCCCCCTGCCCTCTGATGACATGATGTGTGTTCTGCTCTGAGGTGTTTGAGATGCCACTAACCCTTGCGAGGGGAGTGCTGGCCCCTGAGTGGTGTGTTGGGGTGTGGGAGGCACAGACAATGACTTGCGTGGGGCTCAGTTTCACACTGTAAGGTCATGCTTACATCTGCAATCACTGGCTCTTCGTGAATTGTTATTTAACACTTATACACAGTCCTCATTTGGGCCAAACTTTGACTGCCATTGGAGGGAGCTTTCCTTGAATCAGGGCTGCACGAAAACAGAGCTCCCATCTGGCCCTTAGTTACAGTCCAGTAGCTTGATCGTTAGGTCAGTTATTAAACTACTTCTCTGAATGGTGGATAATGGCATATCTCCCAACGGGGCTGTGTCTCTCCCAGCCACATACCCAGAGACAGCAGAACTGGGAGCATTTCCAGACCTCTGGAGTATAATTCAAGAATCCCTGTTAGCCTCTGAAAACTACGACTAAGGGTTAAATTGTCCTAGTACGCTGGGCCCTGCAGAAGGGGGCAGTGAGAGGGAGCTCCTGGAGCCTCAGCATACCCTGAGACTGGGAGCAGCGCATGCCCTGTATCTTCTGTGAGAAACAAGCTCCTGGCCACTCAGAGAGGGGCAGGAAACCAGGGGTATATTTGGGAGAGCATAAGGCTGTCCACTGTGGCTGGTCCCTGTGAAGGTGTGCCGGGGGCGGGGGAGCCTTCTGTTTGCCCTTCCCATCTCTTGTGCATCTATGTACATGACGTGTCCATCTATGTTTGTTTAGCTTTTCCAGAGGAAGCTCACATGCAGGGATAAATTGTAGCCACACTGAATATGAAATGTGACCCTAGATTTTCCATCACAAGCAAGACGCTTCCCTTTTGTTCCATAAGAGTGGTTCTGGGTGTGATATCAGCAAGTAGAGGAATGGGGTGGCAGCAAGTAAGAGATGTAGTACACACCTGACCAGTGTGTCAGGAGGGCATCGTCTAACTTACACCGTACAGTTGGGTCTGCATACATTGGGTTATTGGGTCAGAACAAGCACCAGTATGTTGGTGGCTTGTAGGCTCACATAATGGTTTTTACTTTTTGAAACTTAAGTATTATTTTTTTAAAATTGAATTTCCGTTTGGTAAAAGTGATTAACAGGAGAACCAGTTATCTCCACCTTGTGAGTTTGCACATGCTTCAAGATATGTCTTGAGTACTGATCTGCATTATTATATAGTTGACATAAAAGAGATTTCACTGTCTAAGGGGATCTTTTAACTGTGCACTTAGACAATAGCTCAGTATGTGTTGCTGCTTATATCTATCTATATAGTTACTAAATGTAAGCAAGTGTATTTTTCCCAGTGTTGTGAGTTCTACCAGTCTTGATGCTATCGAAGAAAGGTATGAACTATATGGTTGCAAAATGAATTTTCTTCTGTACAATCAATAGAGGAAAACTGTAAAGATTTGAAAACTGCTTGTAACTACATTTGTTAAAAAATGTTGTACAACATAATCCCAGACTGTTGACACTTTATGCATGTGGTAATAAAAAGAAAATAAAGATTTTAAGAGGTTTATGGTTTGTCTGTTTGGGGCTATCTATTGTTTTCACATTCTTGGGTTCTTTCTGGTTGGAGAGAAATTTAAGAGTGTGTTTATTTCTGTTATAAACAGATGGATTAACATCCCTGGAGGTTTAAGGCCTCTGTATCACAGAAAAGGTATGGAATGGGGAGCAAAAAGACATTATATCACCGTACCCCTTAACAGAGGAACCCCTTTTAAAATATAGGTCTCTAGCTGTACTCATTCAGTCCTCAGCCTTTCTGCTCAGAATAACAATGAGGTTGCCAGTTGGTGCCAGTTGGCATCTTAGCAATATTGACATTTGTCCACGAGGAGATATACCAAGTCATTCTGCATAGACATCAACTAGCCTTCAGGTAGCAGCTAGGGTGCCTTTTGGGTCTCCACCATCCTGATCTGGGATCGTAGCAACAGCCTAAAAGCAAAGTGTTCCATAGTCAAACACTTTCATTCTGAAAACTCACATGGTAGCGTTGTTGAGGTTTGGATCACATCACCAGAGCGAGGCAGAAAGTAGCTTTGCAAAAAGTGTTGAAATGTCAAAGTTAGTTTCAATTCTAAGTGTTTGAAGTGAAGCCATATTTTTGTTTTTCTCATAATTTTTTATAGAAATAGTGAAAAAATAACATCAAAGTGATTATTGATACTTTTTGTCCATCCCATTTTGCAGTAAAAGGGGTATTTAGATAATCACTTAGATAATGGTTCTGATAATATTTTGAATCAAAATATAAAGCAAAGGCATGGCATTTTTATTTTATTTTTTGCAAAAGAATTGAAAATGTCAACTATTTTGAAAAAAAAAACACCTCATAGAACAGAAAAAGGCCATTTTTTAAAATGAAAAAAAAACCACCAAACCCCTTCTTGTCCTTAGCACTTTGACCAGCATATTAAATGGAGGATCAGACTAACCAATGGCTGAACTATGCTGAAGGCTTCCTAAGCAGAGCTGTGTTGAAGTGAAACATTTTGCAAAGATTTCCCACGGTTGTCTTAGGCCTGATTTTGCTCCTCTTTGATGTGCATATGGCATAACTCCATTGAAGTCAGTAGAGTTACACTAGTGTCTCTCTGGTGTCCAGAAAATGAGAGGAGACTCTAGCCCAGTGTGTCAAGAATAATATCCTAGAGGCTCTTTGCTGCCTTTTTCTTCCACTGGAATTCCTTAAACTCCTCTTGACAGCACTATCTGCACACGTGCTCATGGTCAGTGAATTTGCAAGTGAGGTGTTCTACAGCCGTCACTGGCATGATCCTTACATTGGTATCATGTGCCATTAAAGTGTCATGCTGAACAAATAGTCCTCAAACCAGGCTCATCTCTGCAAGGTGACGATATAAACCACAGAGGACCAAAGGCAGGTCAGCTTGTGATTATTGGCACGTAAAGGAGTGAACCTGGATTAAGTTATTTGTTGGCGTAGAGCAGGATGAGTCGTGAAACACAGAGCGACTCACTTCAGGCCTTTCAGGAACTCCTCTGCCTGCTAAAGCGAAGGAGCAGTGACTGAATGGGAAAACCACATCTATTTTATACTGGCTTGTGACCACACGGGAACTGAACAGAGCCCAGTCATCTGCTGCCCTCAGTAAGGACCAAGAAAAAAGAAACTGAATAAAGCGGCGAGGAAGGCCAGCTTTCCTGTTTGTGTGTATGTGTGCTGGGGCATGTGGGGTGTAGGCAGCACACGCCTAGTCAGAATGATATCTGAGTAATACTCCCAGTAATAGCACCCTCCACTTTGCAAAAGGATCGGGACCTATCCTCCTACCAGCCCAGACTTCACTCTTGCTAAGTCCATTCGCTCCATGGCTTAACTCGGAGCGCTCGCCAGGAACCCTGGGCAGCAGCTTCCAGCAGGGTTAACTGTTTTATTTTAAGCCTCATTAACAAACAAATCAAAACCTTGCAGCCTCCTCCCTCAAAGTCTGGGCAAGTCGGGTAGGGCCCTCCCTAGATGTGTCCCTCCCAGCAGTCACATCAGTAACCAAACTTTCCCGGCTCTTACCTCAGAGCCTCCACACAGTCTCACTTCTGCCGTTTTGGTTTCTGCCCTTTGGGAGCACAAGCCCATGTCCCTCAGCTTTGTGGCGGGAGGTCTCCTGCTAGTTCCTGCTGCCCTCTCTTTACAAGGTCAGCTAACGAAGTTCCTGCTCACTCTCAAGTGTGGTGGCAGCCAGTTGCAGGCCTCTGACCCCCGAGAAATGGTGTCCCTTATACCTTCACATGCTGCTGCTGCTTTTTCGACTACTGCACTGTGAAAGGCTCAAGCATCTGTTTATTTTCAGTCACCTTGTCATGACACAATTAGAATAATAGGAACTTGCAGGAAAAGACCCCAAATATTTCACCCATCTGGGAGCCAATTATCCTTTCATTCCCCATTGTTTTGCTGTTCTAGTTTTTAGCATCTCAAGCACTTGAGCTTCCACCAGTTCCCTTGGACAACAGTCGAAAAGCAAACCCATTTGCAGGTTTTTCCTGCTGTTTGACCAAATTAATTTTCTTCTCATATCTTCCTAATATATTCCTATGCATCATCCCGTGTATGCCCCTCCCTCCTTGGTGTTTTCCTCCCCACTTAGGATATATCTACACGGCCGTTAGACACCTGCGGCTGGCTTATACCAGCTGACTTGGGCTCGGCCTAAAAGTTTGTTAATTGCGGTGTAGACATTCGGGCGCGGGCTCCAGCTTGAGCTCTGAGACCCTCCTACCCCACAGGATCCTAGATCCCAGGCTCTACCCTGAGCCCAAATGTCTACATTGCAATTAAACAGGCCTTTAGTGAGCCCTGTCAGCCGGCATAGGCCAACCATGGGTTTTTAATTACAGTGTAGACATACCCTTAGTAGCCAAATGAAATAGATTTGGCTCAGAACATAACATAAGGGCAACCATACTGGGTCAGACCAAAGGTCCGTCTAGGCCAGTATCCTGTCCTCTGACAGTGGCCAATGCCAGAGGTAATGAACAGAATAGGCAATCGTCAAGTGATCCATCTCCTGTCACCCATTCCCTGCTTCTGGAAACAGAGGCTAGGGACACCATCCCTGACCATCCTGGCTAATAGCATCGGTGAACTTATCTAGGGTTGTTTTTTTTTTTAACTCTGTTCTACTCTTGGCCTTCACAACATCCTTTGGCAAGGCGTTCCACAGGTTGACTGTGCATTGTGTGAAAAAATACTTCCTTTTGTTTGTTTTAAACCTGCTGCCTATTCATTTCATCTGGTGGCCCCTAGTTCTTGTGTTATGAGTAAATAACACTTCCTTATTTACGTTCTCCAAACCAGTCATGATTTTATGGACCTCTATCAAATCCCCCCTTTGTCGTCTCTTTTCCATGCTGAAAAGTCCCAAACTTATTAATCTCTCCTCATAGCAGCCATTCCATAACTCTAATCATTTTTGTTGCCCTTTTCTGAACATTTTCCAAGTCCAATATATCTTTTTTGAGATGAGGCGACCACATCTGCACGCAGTATTCAAGACGTGGGTGCACCATGGATTTACATAAAAGCAATATAATATTTTCCATCTTATTATCTCTCCCTATCTTAATTATTCCCAGCATTCTGTTCACTTTTTTGACTGCTACTGCACATTGAGTGGATGTTTTCAGAGAACTATCCACAATGACACCACAATCTCTTTCTTGAGTGGTAACAGCTAATTTAGACCCCATCATTTTATATGTATAATTGGGATTATGTTTTCCAATGTACCTTACTTTGCATTTAATCTCGATTTGTAAATCAGACCTTTTATCATTTTGGTTGCGCCCCTCTGAATTCCCTCCTCTTTGCAGATCATCCCTTTCTTCCACTGAGTAGGCAGAGAAAACTCAAGACTAGCAAAATGGTGCTTAGATACCAAGGTGATGGGCATTTTAGAAATCAGAGGACCTAATACTAGGACCTAGCAAAGAGCAGAACACACCACCATGAATAGCCACCTGCCATCAGCTTTCAGAAACCCACCAAAGTTGCATAGCAATAGCGTATATGATGAGATTCTCCCAGGTACCTGGCAATAGGCATCATCACTCCCATGCCTCCTCAAATGAATGCACATAGTGCAAAGCTGGTGTTAATGTGTCCTGTATTCAGACTCCCGTCCCACAAGCAAGCTCTTCCCAGTCACAGTACGAATAATCTGCCCAGAACAATCTGCGTTGTATCCTCAGTCAGCGGGAATTTCTTAAAGCCCTGATTCTCAAACTTTTTCTTTTTTTTTGTGGACCACCTGGATACTGCTGAGGGTCTCGGTGCATCACTTAATGATCTTTCCAAGGGCTGTTTGTCCTGTTAGCTAACTACTGAAAAGCGATTTTATCCAAAATAATAATAAAAATTAACAATTTTTTGTTCTACACATAAAAACACACAACTCATATTTTAATAGCAGTAGTCTTACTTTTCTGATGTGATAGACGTGCCCTGTCTCCCCCACCGCAGTAGCCACCAAGCTGAAGCTGGGAAGGAGTGGGGGTCTTTTCCCTATCACAGCAGCCACAGAGCTGAGGCTGGGAAGGAGGGAGGTCTCTCCCTGGCAGCCGCAGTCCTGGAGGTGGGGAAAGTCGCCTCTTTCTCTGGCTGCCACAGCCCTGCACACCCTAAATTTCCCCACCCCCTTTTCTCATTGCACTGCCCCCTCTTCCTACCTCCTATTCCTCCCAAGGCCACCACCTCACCTTACAGGTGTGTCTTCTCCAGGGTCCAGGCACCTAATTAGTGGAGCCACACCTGCAATGCCATGCCTCAATTGCTGTGACAGTGCAGAGCAAAAGGTGCTTCTCTCAGGAAAGCAGGTCCTATAATACAGGTGGCTTTAAATATTGCGAGGAGCACCCTGCTGCGGACACACTGCATGACAAGCATTTCCCGCCGTGTGCCCCGGGCAGACTTTTCTCTCCTAGTAGCTACACCCACTCCATTCAGTGACGCTAACGAAAAGGTCTTTTCCTCTTCATTATTCCTTTCCAAGGTTTCAAACACACCGGCTGGTGCTTAGTTGAACCTATGAAATCAATTAATAGCATAGCCCAGTACTGCCAACCTCAGACATTCGAAAACCATTCCCAAAATCTCGCGATTGACTTAAAAATCATGACTTGTTTTTTAAAATATATTGGATTCTTTGATTTGCTTTCTGGCTGCACTTGAGTCACATTTTTGAGCTTTTCTCCATAATCTTCCTGAGGCTGGTGGAGCTCGGGCTTCTGGCTTCAGTCCAGAGGAGGAGGGTTCTGGTCCCCAGCCACAGGGCTTCGGCCCGGACCCACAGGCCCCCCACCACCGTCCATTGGCCCTGGCCCCTCTGTCTCCTCCATTGCCCTGGCTCCCGCTGCCTGGCCACCCACCTCACTATCCAGGTCTTAATTTGTCCCCCAGCTTGCCAGGGCTTTGTAAATTTGCTGTGAAATGTGACATTTGTATGTTTGTTAATATCACTTTTCACACCTCCCAGCTAGCTAGCAAGTCTATTGCGGTAAAAATGGTATTAACAAATATACGAATATCACTTTTCAGAGCAGCAGACTTACTAGCTAGCAAGTCTTAAACAAAGAAAAAGAAACAACAACAAAAGACAAGAACATGCAAAGCACCTTATTTTTGTTTCTATTCTGGTTAGCTCCAGTAAAGAATAGAGACAACTGTACATTATTTGTATTATTGAATTTAAAAAACCCGACCCCCTTACAAAAATAAATTACAATAATTTGGACATGGCGATGTGCATATTTATTTGTTTTTCCTAAAGTTAATTAAGGATTTTAGGAAAAATTATCAGCGCAGTCACCAGCAAGAGTTACTGGCCGCACTCCGGGGCCACTAAAAAAAATGTTGTGAGACTTGAACCCCTGGAGTAGGCCTAGAGATTTCAGTGAAATGTCTCATGTAGGTAAATTCTACTTCGGTGAGTAGAGTTTGCAGAATCAAGCAGCTAGGTAGTCTGACAGCCACCAGCTCAATTCACATAGGTCACTGAACAGCTGTTTTTAAAACTATGTTATATAAGTGATCTTTTCTGGATTCATTTATCTGGAATAAAAACACAGACACAAACAAAATGGCACATACCTGGGACAAGAGCCCAGATCTTAAAGTGTTTTAATTTTGAATTTTTTTTCCATTTTGGATATTCTCTTGACAAATCACTTTAACATTTTTATTTACAGTAATAAAAATAAATTACTCTTAACAGATGCATGTATAATATACACACTAGAGATACAGTGCAATAACAGCATTGATTTATTGTCACTTGTTCATAAAGTGCATTGCAGGGGCTTTATTTAATCATAACTGAATGGGAGCGATACTTTCCTTTGCAATCAACTTACCCATTCAGATTAAAAGGATAATGAAAACAGTTACATAAAAATAATTTGCTGTCCTGATTGTTCTGATTTTTTTCCTAGTTCCCAGAATAATAAGTAAAATCATTCAGAGACAATGTACATGGGTCCAATCCCACAAGACTCTCTGTGTATGATATTTCCCTTGACTTCTCTTGTGTTATTGGGGTCTAGATTGGTCAAATGACTTTGTTCCTTCAAATGGCTACCCTTTTGTTCACTACTTTCACCAGCGGTATACAATGAGCTAGCACAAGCATTCTGCCCCAGCCAGGTCCCAGCAAAGCATTTAGGCACATACTTAAGTCAACATTCCTATTCAGCAAAGCACACGCTTAACTTTTAGCGAGTGATTAGGAATGGGCTGCAAATTGGGGTACTAGACCTTCTGAGGGCTTCAGGCAGCCCCCTTAGCCGTGTATAGGCCACCTGTTTGCCCTCTGTTCAGGGATGAATTTCATCCACAGAACCTGACCCTAAACGCACTCACACTACTCCCCCTGACTACAATGAGTGCAGGTTCAAGCCCATGGGTCCACTCTTGTGAGATGCCAAGAACCCCTTTACAAGACGCTGAATGCCCTTAACCCCCTCCTGAAGCCAATGGACTCTGAGGGCAACTCTGTACCTTTCAGGATGAGGCCAAACTCCAGGATCTGGCGCAATGTCCCATCTTAATAAACAATGTGACTCAAACAGACGTGTAGGGCTACATTCTTCCCTCCAATCCAAGCCTTTCCCATTGACGTCAGGGGCAGTTGCTGGTGCAGAATTTGAATTTGGATCATTGACTTTTAGCTGGAGTTGTGTGTGTGCTTCCAAAGGAAAATTTGGCCTTAGGGGCACAAACTGTCCAAAATATATTAAATAGCACAGATTCTGCTTTCAGTTACATAGAGACTCCAGATTTTCACTGGGGTAGCAGAGCAGAATCCGGCCTGTATTTCTTAAATCTGGCTGAGCTTATCAACTTATCTTTAAAGGCTCGATGCACCTTCTGGTTCATAAACAAATCTCTCCTGACACTGCCGTAGTTGTGCAGCCCCCCCCGTCCCCCCCCGCCGCATCCTCCCCCACCCCCAAACTAGAGCTATTGGTAAAGCCTTCTCGCCAGAAACCTGTCCCTGCAAGTTACAGTTGGTCTCTAGACACAGTGCAGTTTATTCCACTATGAACCTGATTCTGATCTCATGTTGGCGCAAATCAGGAGTAGTGCCACTGTCATTAACTGGTGTACACCAGTGTAAAACCATTGTAGTGGAGAGGTGACACAGGCCCCAGGGATTGTGCTGCATCAGCTTTAGCTCTAACATCTCCTCTGCCCAAAAGTGCATTTGCTTACAGATTTGTTCATTGGTGAAACTTTGCATTGGGATAAGAACTTTTTCTTAGAAAACCCAGATGTCTTATCCCCTTGAGCATGCAATAACACTGTGTTTGTGACTTCAGAGTCTATTGATATAATAATGTCACATGATATGATAATGTACCATCAGACATTCAACCTCCTGACCCCTGTAGGATGCAGAGACTGTGAAGAGGAAAACCTTTGTCTAAAACACAATTATACTTGACATGAAGCAGAGTTTATCAAGGCACCCGTTATTCTTCTTAACCTATCCAGTTAGTGAAAAAGCCAACCTCCTGCCTGATAGCATGTAGCTTCCCTTTAGCATTTCTCAGTGGATCACACCATTTTCCATATTGGTTTTCCAGTCTAGACTACAGCAAATGCAGCCAGAGATGGCTGGTTTTGGAAAATGTTGCCAATAGGATTTGGTTTTGCAAAACCCATGGTCAGTTTGGATCCAGAGTCCATTTTATTCACATCCCCAGAAGTGTGGGACAAAAGTGTGTTAGAACAATGGTACTGGATTGTCTTCCCTAGCTCTAGCCTGTTCCATCTCTCTACATAATTCACTGTATAGCATTTCATAAAGTTTTCAACAGGAATTGCCTCGCTTCTCTAGGGTCACAGGAACAAAAACCAATACAACTACATTAGCTATTTTAACAGGCAATTATGCCTTTATCATGATGAGTCAAATGAAATTGTAAGAAGATCCCAAGGCTGTCACCTCACCAAGAGAAAAAGACTGGCTTTAATGAGAAGAGTTAGAGGCAAATACTATATGCATCATACAATTATCTCTGACAGTTAAAGATGTATTTTGTATGCCATTAATTATTACTATACATTGATACAATTTAAGTAATTATGAAGAACAAAGGCTTAATGTCAAGTAGATTTAGATTTTTAGACCCCAAAATTAAGTTTTTGTAAAAAAAAAAAATAAGAGGAACTTTCTAACAATGTGAACAGTAATGTTTTCAAGACTTGCATTCTAAAGTCAATGAAAACTATTTGTTTGGGATGTAAAATTTGTCATTGCAGTGTTTTGATTCAGACCCCAAAGGTTGCAACATTCCTGCTAGTGAAGTGAAATCAGTTAGACACAAAAAGTGAAAGTGACAACTACAGTTCCACTATCCAAACTGAGGGCAGGGGGATGTAAACAAAAAGTAAAATATATATAAAAATAAATTTTAACATGTCAACAATCTAAGGTATGTTAGTAACACTGATAAAGGCATATATTTAAATATAGGGGACCAGATCCATTAAGTTCCATCAAGTGCCCCAGGAATTCATTTGGCTTGTGACAGTGTCCCATTTAGCTGTGCTCCCAAGTGTTTCAAATACTGTGTGTATCTACAGAATGTTTCCCCTTCCCCTCTCCTTCACTACCTACCTACTCACCTACCTACCTCCCAAAAAAACCCAACAACGATTAATTTAATCAGTGTTTCCTACAACTGTGCTGATGGCTAGCAAACATGTGGTAGGACAGAAAACAGCAAACAAGACACCCAGAAGTGACGAAACTAAAAAGCAGGTTCATGCGTCTCCGGTCACTCTGAAAGAACACTGGCGTGGGTTTGGGGGGAGTTAAATATTTTGTGCAATTGCTTAAGGCCACATTCTTCATTCACTTGCACTGGAGTAAATCTGGACTAACTCCACTGAAGTTACTGGGAGTTGTATTAGTGTAACTAATATCAGGATCTGGCTCTTCACTGTCAGTCAAAAGCCTTTTGTTTGCATGTGCGAGTCTTGCTTTTCCAAGGGGGAGCAATGACTGAGGATCAAGTGTGTTCCTGTTAAAGCCACTTACAATGGTGAAAGGAGAGGAAGCTGGCTGGAACTGGGGTGACAAAGGGAGGATCTATTCAGCTGACACTTGATCTGCAAGGAGATTATGTCCCTTTGGGATTTGCCATGGTGATGATGATAAGTGAAGGGAGGAGCAATAGCGCCATATGAGGCAACCATGGGCTTGGGGCGCCACAGCTTGGGAGAGGCTGGTGCTGGGGAAGTGTGTGGCATGTTGCCCATAAACGTGGAACAAAACTCCATGGTAAAATGCTGGTAGTGCTGATCTCAGCAGGATTGACTCCCCCCACTGAAAGATTTCATCCATATAAAGGAGAGTTATATGCAGCAACAAGGGGTTGGGAGAAATAGGGACAGAGCACAGAACCTGGCTGTAGGGGAGGCATGTCTCTGATTCTGTAGGTTGCCCATCATTTCCTACCTACTCTTGGGTTTGCTGGCATTGTTCTTTTTCCTATTCCAAAAGGCAGCTGGTTCTGCCCCAGAGATGGACATGGGGGCTCCTGCTCATCAGTGATCTTTGGTAGGTAAGTCACCCCATCCCAGGAGGGAATGATGAGGGGACATTTTCACCAATTGTTTCAATGAGGCATGGTCCATCTGTCTAAAGCTGAATTAGTTCACTCTGAACAAGGTGGCAATCTAAACAACGGTCAAACAAAATCCATGTGCTACTGAATAAGGTGGGAATGGGGAAGCAAGGATTTGGTCCTATGGAGAAATCAAAACTTTCCTGATATTAATCACTTGACCTTAATATGTATATCTCTGCATTGTGCTCTCTCTGATATGCAAAGGTGCTGAAGATCACTGTTACTATATGTTTAGTGGATAAATAACTTTAATGCCAACATACTGAGCAGTCCCTCCAAAGTAAGCCAGATCTTCAGATGGTGTGAATCAATTTAGCTCTGCTGAAGCCAAAGGATTTATGCCAGTTTGCACCAATTGAGGAGCTGCGCTTTATGCTCTGTAAAGCTACTGTTACCTACTTGTATCTTTTACTAATATGACAATAATTAAAGCAGAGCTCACTTCTCAATACCTCAGCATTTCAAACAGCTTGTGTCATTTTTGGTTTCTTTATTGGTCCAAATCCAACAGGAGGATCCTTGCCAATAAGCAATGGCCCAGATTCCCCAGTGCACTCCAGTTGCTTTGTGCAACTCCCATAATGCAAAGCAGCTGTAAATTTGGCTCAGTTGACTAGTTAAACTGTGTTTACAGCTGCTTGGCATCATTAGAGTGCTACAAAGCATCCATTGATAAATTAGGCCCTATCTATCTGATAGTCCTCTTTCACCAGGTATTCTACACTGGTGTAACACTACTGACTTCAGTGGACTTTTTCCTAATTTACACCAGTGTGAGAATGAACAGAATCAAGTCCAGTATTTTGTAGCAACACATTCCATAGACTCAGCTTAGAAAGACAATAGAACATCAGTGTGTTATCATCTTACATACAGCTTTACTAACTTGGTAACTAGTTCCAATAATTAGCCTAGCTCTCCTGAATAAATATTGACAAAGAGTGCTGCAATGTAGAGCTGGTCAAAATATTTAGTTTAAAACTTTTTCCAGCAAAAATGGATTATTTTCATACAGCAAATTTTTGAAGAAATGTTCTCATATTTCCACAACTCAATGAAAAACCAAAAAAACCCCAAAAACTTAGTGGGGGACTTTCTAACCTCCTTTTCCGTGTCCTTCCCTGATTTTTTCATTATTCTGCTGATAGAGGTGGGGTCAGGGAGAGAGAAAGGAAAATGGAAGCGAAAAAGGAAAAAGAAAAACCACCCCAAACCTGATTTTTTTTAATTCAAAAATTGAAAAATATCAATTTGAAAACTTCAGTTTTTCTGTGAATTTTCAAATGAAGAGTTTTAGAAATTCTTCATGAAACATACTTAGCACTTTTTGAACATCGCTTGTTGCTTCTCTGAGACAACCACAGGGAAAGAACTAGATTAAAATGTTTATTCAAAACACCTGGGTCCAAATTTACCTCTGGTATAGCTTCATTGGGCCGGATCCTGATACCCTTATTCTCAAGGAATTGCCCAGTGAATTCCATTCACCTATTCCATAATTAGCACCACTGGAGCAGGGTAAAATGCTATTTAACGTGAACATCTGAATTTAGCCAAGTGACTTCAATGGAGTTACACCTGAAATAGATTTGGCCAGGTAACAGTATTTTAGAGGACATGCTCATATAATCTCTGACTTATATATGGCAGTTTAAAATCAGTATCTTCCTCATTTTAGCTAATCACAGCCCAATGTAACACTCCACCTCTGAGTGTCTGACACTGAGGGACACAAAACAACATTATTTTGCTTTGATTGCTATGCACCTATGTCATATTTAATCTACAGATCCCTGGAAAGTGAATAAATTTCATTTATACCATTAAACACCTTATAAGGAAAATTCTGAAATCCAAATCCTTAATAAAAGGGAATCAACTGGAAATCCAAGAAAATGAAAGATGTTCATTTTATCTGTGTGCCTAGAGCGAACGTTTAAGTGCTACATTTGATTTTAAAATACAAAATGAGCTGCCCAGAGAAACAAAAATACCTGCCCTCTAGATCAAGTCGTATAAAAACATTATTTCAAAATGCTTTTAATTAACTCTGCATTGAGACTTCACATTTAGGAACTGCAGGAGGTTGTCTGCAACTATGGAAACAGAATAATAAATAAATGAACAGCAAAACCCTTAAATAAAATTGTAAAAATATTGATTAGAATTTGTGCATGTTGTACGTTGCTCCTCATTTTTTTTTAAAAAAAAAAAACAGAAAAGCTGGGGACATCCTTAGGAGCTAGAAAAGACGTCCAGGCCCTAAGCACACATTTGAGATTCACAGTTTCCGTCATGTTCACTGAGCTTTGCTTAGCTAGAAAGAGACCTTCATTGCACAGTTCCACAGATAAAGGATTGGTTCACCTGTATTCAGACATAAATTCGGACACTTTGTCCTTCATGGAACTATAATATTTACACGTGATGTTCTCTCTTTTGCTGTTCTTTTTTATATAATATAAACCTAGGCAAGGTTTGCGACTGATACTGCAGGGATGGGCTATTGTTGAAAAGAGGGATATTTCTGACGTTTGTAGCACAGATTCCTTTCTAGGGGAGAGCAATGCATTTGGAGCATCGATCTCACAGGTCAAATTGCAATTTCCTCGCAGCGCGTTGAGAGAATAGGTGTAAGACAAACCCCTCACCCAAGAGACAACCCTATAGGACCCATTTCACCTATAGAACGGAATCCCCGCCTATCTCTAAGGGTTATTTTGTTTTTAAAGGGATGCACTATTCCACTTCTTGGGCAAAATAAAGCACAAGATGAAGGACACTTCAGCATTTTCTCACTAACACCACAAAGCCCACGACAGAGTAGAAGAGCATGAGGCTAATGTAGCTTCTCTGTGGAAGCAAATTAATCTAGTAATTTCGGGAACAAGACGTGTGATGGTACAGGCTTCCCTTTAGAAGAACCGACCATATTCAGAATATCAGTCTTTGGATCACATACCCCCCGCCCAACCCCGGTATAAGAGATCAGCACACTATATTAACAATACCGCTAAAGCCAGTGTGTTACACCTGCACTGGAAGAAGTGAAAGATTTACCTAGGGTCCGATGTCAAGAAAACCTCATCTCGGACTTTCTTCCACTTTCATTGCTTCCTGCTTTCATTGCCCTGGCAGGGGATTAACTAGATAAACTAAAAGGTTCTTTCCTCCCACCTTTAGATTTGCTGATGCACCATAAGCATATTTGTCAGCAAGGAGTTCTCTTTACCCTCACAGTACAATAATAAACAATGATCATACCTTAAAGTGCCTTTCATCCGGCAGGTTCTCAAAGTGCTTCACAACAAACGAGACATAAATAGACAGGCATCACTTCACCCACCACTGAAATGCAGCCTCCTCTGAGGTGCAGTACAGCAGCTGACCAGCACATAGCAACACTATACAATTGGTTAGGACAGCAAGTGAAGGGGAATGACCCCCATTCGTTGCTGACTCAGGATCCTGCTTCCTTGCCCCCAGCTTAAAGAGGCCAATGTAAATCTTTGACTTCCATGTGCTTTTTTACAAAAATAAACATCAAATCCCAACACAGGCCACACTTGTCCTACCACTTCCCACGGAGCTGTCCAGACCTCGCGGTGCTGAACCGGTCTGGCAGGGAAAGTACTGGCAGGTTACCGCATCTCACAATGTCCCTTTTATTATTGCATAGCAGAGCAAAACCTGATTAGAGTTTTAAAAAATCACCACCACCACCACCGAAACCCGCTAACCCACCTTTCAGGCAGCGAAGCCCCCTGGATATGGTCATTTTGAACCATCCCAAGCAAACTCAAACTAACAGCAAGCAAATATCGTGCACGTTTTTCTAGATCTTGCCCCAAGCCCTCAGCCCCAGAGCAATGTCTGATTCGCTTCCCAAGTCCCAGGCCTGATTTCCCCCCGCATTTGACAGGAGTTTGACTTGGGGCGACCCCCAGTGACTTGAGCGGGGTCACTCTTGATGTGGGGCCAAGGGGGAGTTGGCCCAAGGTCTCTCCCCGTTCCTAACCGGGACTTTCCCGAGGGCCTGCCCCTCGCTAGGAGGCTTCAGAAATGAGTAAAGAGTTGCCCGGGGCCCCTGAACATTTTCAGGCCCTGGGTTTGGCAAAGATGCTGCTCCCCGTTTCCACTACACCGAGATGAGCCAAAGCATCAGGCGCGGATCTTTCTCTCTCTTTTTGGTCTTTTGTTTTGTTTTTAAATCAAAAATAAATAAGATGTGTAGGAAAATAAGCCTTTTGGAAAGGAGCCCCCCACTCTTATTTTGCGTTTCTCGTTGACATCTTTTCCCGGGGAAGGGGGCGCGTCGGTCCGGGATTCCTCCTGCCGGTGGTGACACGGAGGAGGAGGGGAGAGTGAAACCGTCTGACAATCCGGGCGGCCCCCCCGCCCTTATACATCGCTGGATGTCCTGGGTCGGGAGGAGAAGGTGGACGGGACGCAGCCGCAGCAGGCCAGCCACAGGGACTTCTGGATGTCCGGGTTTCTGAAGGCGTAAATGACCGGGTTGATGAGCGAGTTGCACGCGGCGGGCAGGGCCAGGGAGTAGGTGTAGACGGCGGGGTAGCTGGAGTCCGCCACCAGCGCGTAGATGGCGAAGGGGAGCCAGCAGAGGGCGAAGGTGCCCAGGATGAAGGAGAGGGTGGCGAGCCCCTTGCGGGTGGAGGTGGCCTGCGCCGTGGCGATGAACTGGTGCTGCACGGCGATCTGCTGCGCGTGCCGGGAGGCGATCCTGCAGATCTGCAGGTAGAGCTGCAGCATGAGGGCGAAGAGCAGCAGGCAGGCGACCGCCAGCACCGCCGCGTTGTCCTTGGTGACCGGGCGCAGCACGCTGCAGGCGGCCGGCTCCCGCAGGCAGTTCCAGCCCAGCAGGGGCAGCAGCCCCACGCCCAGGCACAGCAACCACAGGAGCAGCAGCACGGCGCAGGTGAAGGTCAGCGTGCGCTCCGTGTGGTAGGTGAGCGCGTTGTACAGCGACAGGTAGCGGTCGATGGTGATGGCCAGCAGGCTGCAGACCGAGGCGGAGAAGGCGGCCAGCAGCAGCCCGGCGGCGCTGAGCGCCACGGCGGCGCTGGGCGGCTGCAGCAGGTACTGCACGGTGAAATTGACCACCAGCCCCAGCCCGGCCAGCAGGTCGGCCAGCGCCAGGCTGCCGATGAGCAGGAACATGGGGGCGCGCAGGCTGGGCGTGTAGAAGAGCGCGGCCAGCACCAGCGCGTTCTCGCAGGCCACCGCCGTGCCCGTGGCGCACAGGGCGATGTCCCACGGGCTGACCGCGCCGCCGCCTCCCGCCGCCGGCCCCGGGGCGCTCCCCGCCGGGGAAGAGGAGTTGGACGGCCAGATGCTGCTGCTGCTGCTGGGGAAGGGCCTGGCGGAGGCATTGAGGAGGACCGGGAGCTGCTGCTGCCGCAGCTGCTCCTCCATGGCGGCCGCAGCTGCTGCGGGGTTGTGGAGCATCGCTAGAGGGGAGGCACAAGGGACACACAGAGAGAGGAGACAAGGGTGAAAGCGGCATCGAAAGAGCCGGGACTATCCACCCCCCCCCCGCCCCGCGCCCCGGGCCGCAAAGGACACGCCAAGTCCCGCGATCCCAGGCGGGCCCCAGTATCACCAACGCGCTGGGGAGCTGATCGGACACGGATGGGATTAAAAGACCAATACCCTGCCTGGGCCGTCCCCGGGGTCACCCCCACCCGCCTCCGGGAGCTGAGCGCGCACAGCCGCAGGGAAACCCCCAGACCAGTTCATTTTATTTTAAAAAAATCAGGCTCGATCTTTGAATAAAATGCTTTTCCTCCCCGCCGGGGCTATTTCCCCCTCCTTCCCCTGAACGAACAGAAGGAGATTCGGCTGAGCTCGGCTTCCTCCTACCAAGCTGAAGGTGAGCGAAAGTGAGTGTCAATAATTCAGCCGGCAAAGCGCTCTTTGCGTTGGCTCCCATTGAAAGGGAGAGATTTGCAGAGCAGAGGCATAGCATGATCAGACCGACTCCAACCCTTACACCGGGGCACGAGCAGTGTTTGGGTTAAATAGAGACATGGTTACATCATCTCGGCCCTGGTTTTAAAGGTCTCTTTCTGACCAAATAATTGTGCTAGCAATAAATACACATATATTATTTGTGGCCAGGAGAGCCTCAGTCTCAAGCAAAACTCCCGGTTAAATCAGAACCCGGTGAAAGCTTCAGACTAGAAATATTCAACATGAACTTCGTTTTTAATAGTGATGCACTCTGGAGCTGCGGGCTGCAAACAACGGCAGACTCTCAGCTGCATTAAACATGGTCTTCTTGCAGAGTAAACCCCTAGCACTAAGCAGGAACCCTTTAACCTCCCTCCATCACATCACCTCCAACGCCTTGTGTATATCGTCTCCCATTTCACCGCTATGAAAGCAAAAGTTGCAAAGGTCACAAATGGTTTAGTCCGGAATCTCTCCGGCAAGGTTTTTACTGCTGCTGCCAGTGCTGTTCATAATTCAATTTACCAGAGCGCTAGGATTAAAATATTGAAAGGGCCACCTTCTAGCCAGCTGGCTTTCCGAGCTCCATACAACGCAAACAGCCTTCCCCTTTCTTAGCCCGCAGAAGAGAAGCCAAGCACATGCAACAACATAGGCAGACGTATTTCTACTGTTTTACCTTTGTTTGATCCTTGCTGATCAGCTTTCCCCTTTTTTTGGTGCTAGTCCTTCCAGTCCTTGGGATTAAGCTTCATTTCTTGGCTAACATTGCTAATAACGTTGGCAGATTGCTGGCATTGACTTGCACTTAATATTCTTGCCCCATTGGGTCTGCTGATATATCTCAACTCTGACGTCAAAGTCTTCACTTATATTCATGATCAGCTCCAAGTCTGTGAATCAGGGAAGCTGTGATCAGAATAACAACTAATCTCCCTCCCTTGTTCCATATACACATGCATACACGAGGAGATACACACATACACATACACAGCGAGAGAGGCACACACACACACACACAATCCTCTGGAATTTCATTCATAAGATTTCAGAGACACTAGGACACACCTCCCCCAAGGTCAAATCTTCCACACCTGCATCTTGCGGATGTAGATTGGGTTACAGCTTGCTATGCCTGCCTAGGCATCTGCGGCAAGATAAAGACAAAACAAAGGGGGGAGATATATATTTTTTTGCTGATTGTGATGAAAATATTTATGTTGGCTGATGGGCAGTGACTATATTGTGCACCTATCTATTCTGTACTTTGACCAAGTGCAATGCCCTTCAGACCATTTTTTCCAGAGAGCAATTCAAAGACAATTCAAAAACCCAAACCAAACCCAAAACAGTTCAGTAGGAAGCTACTGGAAAATGTATTCTGTACGTTGCTGAAGAAAGAAATTATTACGGATTGTCAGCTGGCTGACAAAAATTGATTTCTGAACATGCAGTGTATATTAAACCTGAAAACATATGTAGCTGCGCCTTTGTATGTTTGTATGTGTGTGTGTGTGTGTGCGTATTTGCACATATATGTGTGTGTGAGAGTGGGTGAGTGGGTTTATTATGACTTGTATAAGCCAGTCCAAAAGAAAATCAGTGCTACACCAGTCACAATTATCTGTATGTGCAACACATTTGCTCAGAAAGCATGTACATACAGATGCAGATTTGGTTTATTACATAGACAGTGAAAGCTTCAGTCTAGAGCTCAGAAATATGCATATTTCCTCCCCAACCCTTTTTAGATGGACTGTATTTAAAGTCTAATATTTTTGTGCTTAGACAAGAAAGAATGCTGTCAAATCTGACATGCCGCAGTCTGCCACTCTTAGTGCGAGGGAACCTGCAAATGATAATGGTGGGCTACAATGACAGATGCCATGCATTGCGATGGAGAAATACTAGAAGAATATTTAACATTGCATTTGTTTATTCTGCTCCTTGTCCTTTGTATTCCAACCTTATAACCTCTCTCTCTCTCTCTCTGTGTATTTGCAGAGGATATGATATACTATAACTGCAGTGCCCCCCCCCCAAATATCGCTTCATATCACCGCACTGCTACAATGAAAGGCATAAACAAATTTTCTACCTATTCTATTTGGATGGTACTCATCTTAGAAAGAACACTCCAAAAGGCATAATGATTTTTAATAACACGAGTGATTTAATAATTGATAGAGTAGGTAGTTTTATTAAAATAGGAACGCCAAGAACACACATCAACAATATAAGATAAAACATGTATTTCCTTAATATTTTAATGTTAAATAAAATAAAAATCTGGGCTCATTTATGTATTTTTAAAAATGTAACCATACTGAATAAACTAAAACGATAATCATTATTAGAAACAATAGTAATAGTTACTTACTATTATTTACTTACTTACTAATATGTTACTATTATAAACAATTGTAAGAAATACTGGCTACCTAACACTTCTTAGTTTTCAAAATAATGCAGATTACCTCTGTATAACGAATGAAATGAATTCTAAGTAGGATTTACAATAAATTCCTATTTAGGGCAGATATTTAGGGCTCTTTTTGATCAGATTCATGGCATATTATTATTTGAATTTAATTGAGGCAGGATTTGTCTTCACCTAGAATAATTTTATGCATCTAGGTTCTCATGCTAGGCCTATCTCTGGAGTATCAGAGATAGATTTAATAGTCTGCTGTCTGGAGTTTTTTGCTCATGTGGCTACATGGCTGGTGTGTGCAGAGGGAGAGGGAACATGAAAAAGAGAGTGGGAAATCAAAATGAGCAAGCTGAATGAATACACTCACACTAACTATAATTATACTGTAACACTGGAAGGGCAGGATGAAAAAGAATATTTGACAGACCTTGCAACTACAGCCTTGTATGATAAAATAATGGTCCAAATTGTGCTGCTATTATTGATCTTTGCTATAACTGCATTTAGAGGCCTTGAGTGGTGCTCAGGACCCCGTTGTGCGAGGCCTTGTACAAATCCATAACAAAAAGCCAGTACCTGCCCCAAGAGTTTACAGTCTATTCAATCTCAGTCCCACTGAAGTCATTAGGTCCCGTTGTGGGAGTAAGGCAAGCACCATTTGGCTGAAGAACAAGTGGATTTTTTTTTAAAGAGGCTTAGGTGCAATTCTCTCTTGTCCAGGATAAAGACATGAGGGGAACTGCTTCGTCTACAGAACTTCCCATCCTGAGGAGGGAGCAGGCATTACCAGTTGGGGAGAACCTGGTTAGGGAGCTAGAGGGGGATTCAAGGGCTGCAACAGTATGGAGGAAGCACCCCAGGCCTGTGCACAGAGGCCTTTTTCCGTCTAGCAGATCTTGTGGGGGAGCTACCAGTTCTGGTGAGCAATCCCTCTCCTCACGCAGGGAGAACTCAGAGGAAACTCCATGAGAACCCCAGAGAACATCCTCCTCCTGCCTCAGCCTGGTCATGGATTTGTCTGTGGGAGGGGAGACCTGGACCACAATATGGAGGCTGCTTCTAAATGTCATGCAGAAGCTCCCAGAGATGTGAAAGAATTGTTTTAGGGTGCTTAGTCCCTCTGTAAACATACAGGGGCAAATCTTGAAGCCTTAACTCAGGCAAACATTCCTCATGGATTTGATTGGGGCTGAATAAGGACTCAGTGTTTGGCCTCCAGCAACATGCTATTACATGTATGGGTTTGTATGAGGGAAGACATCTTCATTCCTATCATTGTAAAGTCACATCACCTGCATTCTTGGATGGACTTTTCAGGGGCTATGGCACATGATTCTGCCTTCCCGGCATTGCCTTTGTGAGCTTCATCTATATATTTAGATTATCAAATTCTGTAAAACAATCACTCAAACCCAGGTGCATCCATCAGACGGCCCCAGGGCAGCGCTAACAGGTGTGATTGGTTCCGACATGGCTCATGCATCCCCCAGGTTCCCAGTGACATTGGCAGCACTGCAAGGCAATCTTTACATAAGGAAAAACAGTGCTTGTGAAATGGCTCCAATACAAACCAAACGCAGAAATGAGCAGCTCCTGGGAAGTGATGAACTCTCTCATCTGCTATTGACTACAGTGGAAGATGAAGGGGCTCAGTACTTGGCAGACAGACTCTGGCCAAGTTAGAAGCAAAAAACCCCAACATGCTTTCCCTTCACTATTAGGCATTCATAACCTCTGGTATAGATATATATATAGAGAGAGAGCGCAATTAGATCTTTAATCTATCTACCATTTATACCATCCTCACCACCATGTTGTCTAACTCTAGTATTATGCACCAAGCAATATAAATCATAATATTCCATTGCACTTCTCTATGACTTCCATCTGAAGGTTTGAATGCACTTTAAAAACACTAATGAAAACGGCCTGACAAGAATCCTGTAAAGTAGGCAAGAATTATGATCTCTGTTTAGAAACTAGATGGGTCTGGTAGAAAACCCTAGAACAGAGAGACAAATGGAACAGTCTATGAAACTGAACTACAGAGATGGGATGTGACTGGCCTGAGGCTGCAGAAGAAGTATCCAACAATGTGGGGAAGAGAACCCAGGTCTCCTGAGTCCCACTTTAGGTGTAAGATCATCCATAATCCATTTATCTCTGAGCTCTCCAAAGCCCCTCAATCCTTATTAGACTAATTCAGGATCTTGTTCTAAGCAATTTTTTTTCTTTCTGGGATCTACCTTCCCCTACTCAGTGGAGCTGAATAATTATACTGTTGCAGTTCCTTCTCTTAGGAATTCAGTGATTTTCCTTTTTGTAATAGCTAACATTTATCTAGCAACTTTCATCCCAAAGAATCCCAAAGTGCTTCAGAAACTATCCATCTACCTATTCTACCTACATAGGGCTAAAATATGCTGCCCTGGCTAGTGAAGAAATGTGGAGTGGAGACTCTGCTAGTTCATTCTGGGCAGAAAGGAAACTTAGAATTCCTCTAGGGAAATAAGGTACATTTAGTCAAGTTTAGTCCTGTGAGTAGGTGTCAGTTGTGCCCTGGATAGTGCCTGATGTAGAGTGTAGCATATGCATTAGCCAGTTTGAGGGCAAGTAATGGACTAGACGTGACTGGACATGACCCTTAGCTGTAGGACACACAAGTATATGAGCTGCAGCTCCTCTGAAACTCTGCCATGAAGATTACATGGGATGCAGGTAGGGCTCCTTATACCTTCTCTCCCCACTTGCAAACCAGCATGGCTTAGGTTAGGGCAAAGGTTATCCTTAAAAGGGGAATCACTTTGCTCACATCTCAGGCTAAAGATCCAGGTACTGTGCTTTGCCCCATGGCCTGAGAGTGTGCAATGTCCAGCAGAAATATCAACAAATGATGGGAGGAAGAGTGGCATCAGGGGCATCACCATGAACAGGATTTGCTGAGGTTCCTAACATTCAGGAGCGTCCAGGTAATCCCATAGCAAGGTGATGAATACAGTATAAATGCCCAGACAAACAGATAAATAACTAAATAGCTAGTGCCCACCATCATAAGACATATGCTATAATATTTAATAGCAATGGCCAAATCACAGGAGTAATACTAGTGCAATCTATAGGGTTCAGGACAATTAATGTAGAATAGTTCTACGTATAACAATTGGTATTAAATAAGGCCAGATCTACATGCGCGGGGGTGGGGGAGTGTCAACCTAAAATATGCAACGTCAGCTATGTGAACAGTGTAGCTGAAGTCGATGTCTCTTAGATCAACTTACCTCACGGCGGAGAGTCGACCGCTGCCACGCCCCCGTCGACTCTGCTTCTGTCTCTCGTGGTGGTGGAATTCCAGAGCCAAGGGGGAGAGCGCTCGGGGATTGATTTATCGTGTCTACAAACTAGACACGATAAATCGATCCCCCATAGATTGATCACTAGTGTAGACATGGCCTAAAAGTGTGTACTGTGTACTGATAGCTATTTACTGCTGACTACTGCTCAGAGTGTTGTCTATGTCTTTAATAAGACTTGTGCCATGCACTGAGAGTGTCCCCTGAAACAAAGGAGAATCTCCGGCCCATATTTGAAATTATTGCTCAGTTACATCACCCTGAAGATTCTGTTTGCAGCAGCTTATTTTTTATATATATTTTGCTGAGAAAGGATGCAGCCAGTCCACTGAAAGAAAACATGGGGAATGAAAAAAATATGCATATGTAACAATATAAAGTGAGACCAGATCCCAGGCTTTTGATTTAAGTAAAATAGCTAAATCAGCAAAGCCAAAGCACCTGTTCATAGTCAGATCTAATTTCCAAAACAGATAATTCAAACAATCCAATCCCTTATATACTCTGAGTGCTGCTCTAGCTGGTTCTATTCCCTTTGAAACCACTTGACTGCATTATTAGAGTTTGAGTGAGGGGGGAAAATTACAACAGTCAATCTAACTATCAATATATTGGACAGTGACTGGTGTCTCAGTAATTTGTCAATGTATAAATAATAGGCAAATGCACCAGGCTAAATCCTGATATTATACCCACTGGCCTAACCTCCTGTCCTGGGCTGTAAGCAAACTAAATGATGTCCTAGAATTATGCCCAACACAACTGTCTCCAACCCCTTTCCCTTGTTTGTCCCTGCTGCCAGGTTTACTAGATCATCATTTATTTTATTATCCAATTCAATTAATGGCATCTTCAGTGTGCTGCAGATTTTTGCATTGAAACACGACTGCCCTATAGAAGTTGTCATGTTTTGATAGCTGCGTACGGGACTGCTGGAACTTCTGGCTCCCAAGAGGGGGTGGGAATTGTCTTTGCCAGCTAGGAGGTAGTTAAAATGGTTGATCTGGAGAGAAAATTAATCTCTTCTCTCCCTCCACTAGTGTAAAGGCAGAGACGAGTTTAAACTTGGGGGTGAGGGGCTGAATTCCTCACTCCCCAGTTCAGCAAACCTGGATACAACCGGATGTCCTACTGCCCCTTCTCCCAGTATCAGCTCCTGCATCCAACAGTGATGGAAAAAGATTCATTAACCAAAATGTTTCTGCTACAACGGTCAGGAGGAAACAGTTAACATCACTGACATTTAAAGTGTCCTCATTAGACTGAAGAGTTAGCGTCCCATTGTGATAAATAGGGGACATCCAATCTGCTCAAAACCATTCTGACTGCAGAGTCCAGCAGGCATCCCTGCCTGCTTTACATTGGTGTAACATTTTGAAGGCTATCTTTCCAACCATAAGGGTTAGCGGCTTAATTTTTTTCTTAGGCCTGGTCTATACTTTGCTATGTTAGCTATGTCAGGCGTGGTGTGGTGAAAAACTATCCCTCTTGCTGACATAGCTATGCCAGCAAAAACCTTAGCGTAAACACACTGACAGTGACAAAAGGCCCTTTTGCTGGTATAGCTTATTTTGTTTAGGGAACTGGTAGACACTATACCAGCAAAGAACTCTTTGGCTGGTACAAGCTGCGTCCTCACTAGGAGGGCTTGCCTTTGATATAACTATAACTATATTGGCAACCCCTTCTTAGTGTAGACAAAGCCTTAAATGAACACTTGGAGATCCCCCAAATGGACAATCATTTAGAAGTTCATGCAGTCACCTAATTGCATTGAGCACAAAGTCCTGCCCATTGGTGACTTCAGTAGGGTTGCCCAGGGATGAAGTTGGCCCATTGGACAATCTATTTGTCCACCACTATCCTGCTTGAAGTAGTCTCACTATCTCCTCCCGCAGACCTGCCATTGGTGTAAGTCCAGGAATAACAGCAGGATGGGCATGCCCCAGTATGATCAGTAACACTGTGGATGCAGCTAGAGATCTCAGCAGTATGTTACTCAAAGACTTGCTGAATACCAAACAACAGACAAATGAAGCCCTGTCAGCCACCACAAGAAAAGTTGTTCCCAAGAAATTAATACCATTCTGCTGTGGTGTATGTGGCATTTGCCTGCTACACGCATTGCAGATGGCAGACTTGCAGCTGTGCAGATCTGGTATTTTATTTTGCCAACTAGCCAGCTAGTCTACAGACTTTTTTAGGAGGAAAGAGGCAGGAAAAGTAGCCTGTATATTGTGGATGAATTCAACTGATCATACTGCTACACTGGGCCCCCATTAGCTTCTGTGCTGCAGATGAAAGGCTCAGGGTGAGCTCCTGGCCCCACTGAAGTCAAGAGCAAAATATCAGTGGGGCTGGAAATTCCCTCTTGACGTAAGATGAATTTTAGGGGCATGGCTTAGCCTCTGTTGTTTTTGCTCTTTCCTAGGCTAACATTCATTTGACATACAGGCCTCCGCCTCCTCCTCCTCCTCCTCATGGGAGGCAGTCTGAGAAAAACACTTCTCCGGACTGGGTCCTGTCCCACCGCCTCCTGCTCGACCTGGTAAGTGAATCCTTGTGAGCTGCTGTCGAGTTTGCCAGTTGCCACCTTGTCTCTGCGAATAGGTGGGGGACTGTTTTGACTGTCTCTAGCTGGGCCTAGACACTGAGAACTGATGCTTCCGCTTTTACACTTGCAGATTCGGTCATTCTTCTAATATTGACAACTGGGCATGGCCATATTCCAGCTCGACTGGCAGAGAAGGGGAAGTGTCGGTGATGCTCCGTGTTTTACCTGCCTTTCTTAACTTGGCAGCTGTCACGGGCATCACATGGAGCTTTTGGAGCTGAGTTTGCAATGCACAGGGCTCCAGTGAGCAATGCTGGGTGGGGGCCAGCAGCACCAGCAATAGCAGAGGCAGTGTACCCCCTTCATTCAGTGTGAACCGATGAGCCAGAGTGACTGGAGAAGGGAGAGCCAGACTCAGTCACGGCTGTTTTCTCTCAGGAGTTCACCTTTTGTTAGATGTTTAATAGATGGAGAATTGAAAAGCCAGGGCAAAGCTGAGAGGAAAGCCAGGTGAACAACAAACAGCAGCACCGGTGTGATGATTTTATCTGTGTAGCGACAGTGCCCAGAGTGCTCAGTCAAAGAGCAGGGCCCATGAGCTATGCATTGTATGGACATCAATTAGAAGATGGTCGCTGCCCCATGGAGCTTCCAACCTGTTCTTTATTTGCAAAAAATTATTCAGTGAAAAACAGCAAATACCCTCAGGAATGTTCGTCACAGCTTGCTCTCCGAGCTGTTCTACAGCCATGCAGACTCCAGAGCTGGCTGAATAACGAAAATGTTCATCAACAAGTCATTAGTTGATAATATGTTTTGCCAACATTCACAATAAATATTATTTCCCATTGGATTATTCACGTGGTTTCAGCTGGGAACACGGGCTGTGTGGGGGAGGTTGTTGTAAATCACAAGGAATTCACTCCCAAGTTACCATTGTGTCATCAGAACATTTCAGGTATGTAGAAAGCCACACACACACACACACACACACACACACACACACACGATGAGTTAAAGATTCAGAGTTTGGACCTGGATTTTTGAATACCCCAAAGTTCAGGATTAGTAGAGAAATAAAATGTCAGTGGATGTTTTTAGCTGAGCTTAGAGTTTCTATTTCAACCCCAAAGTTTGGAGTGTTCAGCTCTGCAGTGTGGTTTCGCGTCCCTACATACATGCTTACAAACCAACATGCACAGTAGTTGTGCAACAGTTTATTTTGTCACGAGCCCTGCAATCCTATTTGTACCTCCAAGAAAGATGATTTCCATATGATATTGCTCCATTGGCAAGTTCCTAGGAATATTATTATATTAATCACACAGGAACTCACAACTTTTCCTTCCTTCTAGGAAGTCTTCATGTATCCAGAAGATTTATGATTCATTTGGTTGCCAAACACACCACTGACTTATTTTTAGCATAAATCCCCCCTCTCATTCTTCCTCCTCCCTGCTGTCAGCCACTGTGTCAAAACACCAGCACCAGCTTGGTTCCAAAATGTTTCTTAGAGTGATGTCAAAGACCAGAAGTTGTCCAGGCAGTTCCAGGATCCAAGGTAACGTCTTTGCTAACACTAGAGCCATATCACGTTACTTTGTCCGTAATCGGCTCTGTCAGAGCACTCTGTAAAGGAAAGGCTGTCCTGTTGTAAGATTCCAGATGCCTCTTCAGCCAATCTCATTGATCAGATTGCTATGGTAAAGGACTTTTGTTTTGGTTCTTCAGCTCTCATTTCCATTGGCTTGTCAGCACAGTTCCATCTTGAGGCCAGAGAGTGCAGCATCTTTATGCACTGGCAAGCTTTCATCTGAGATATTAAATCTTGAGTTCCTTCTGTCTGCCTGTGCTGGACTGTCCAGCTGAATGTTTAAGACTCAACTGGAATTTTGGAAAAAAACGGTATTGGAACATGCAGTGTCCTGGCCAATTCTGAAATACTATGATGAGGAGAGCTGAGAGGAGTAGGATGGTAATACCCAGAGGGCCCTGTCTGTGCTAGGCAATGTACATGCCAAAAGGAAAGCATGGACCCTGAAGAGCTTACAATCTAAAATGCTGTGCAGCATAAGAAGTGTTTTTCTGAACAGTCGCACGCTGCGACAGCCCTCCAGCCACACAATCCCCTATTTCGGGATTCCCCCAGGCAGATGGAATTGCAAAGTAGCAAGTTATGTCAGCTGTAAGGTTGCTTCGAGCCACTGAAGACAGGACCTCAAGTCTGGTGTTTGCTTAATGCTCTGATGACAGCAATCAGACTATCTGATTTCTTTCAACAGAGCCATAACCATGCTAACAAAGCACCATAATGATCAGCAATAACTCCATTGTCACTGCACCTTTCAAGATGGACCATTGGTAGCCACTCTCTCTTGTGCCGGGTCAGTGTATGTTTTTAGATATGTCATAAGTACTGGGCTTCCCTGAAATTTAGATGAAAAATCGAGACAGGGGTTGGGGATAATAGGTGCCTATATAAGAAAAAGCCTCCCAAATCGGGACTGTCCTTAGAAAATCACCCTACCTGAAATGAATATTTTACAGGAAGTAAATATCCTTTATCTGTATTTCAGTTACAGAATCTGTAGCAAAGAGTCTAAGCTAATAGATATTACAAATCAATGCACAGCTACAGAATTAGGTGTTGAGGGGTGATTAGTATCATTTGCGAACCAGGACAAGTTCTTCAAATCTTATACTTTTAAATCAGCATTTTCATATCTGGGAGCTTAAAAATTACCACAAAGGAACAGATCAATGGTTTGTCTAATCTATTGTCTATTGTTTGTCTAATCTACTGGGACTTACCAGTGCAGGGTGCTTCAGTACAATATGTATGTGTAAAGTACGTCCAGTTCTATTAGAACATGGCTACGGGCTTGTTTGCAATGGGAAATGTGACCATATTATCTCCCCCAGAGTGTGTGTGTGTGTCTGAGAGAGAGAGAGAGAAATGTGGCCCTGATATTTGATGCCAATTTGCTGCTACCACATTTAAGCATAGAGTAGAGAGGACTTTTGAAACGCCTTATATAAGCTACTGAACAGAGCATGAAATTCCAGGTATTTACCCCACATTTTATACTGGAGAGTGTCTTTTATGAGACAAATAGATGTAGCCTCATTTTGACTGGCTGTGTTATTTTCTATTACTCCAATGGTGCTTGAAATTATAAGAAGTTAAGCATGGTTATAATTAGCAGTGCTGAATAATCAGGTGGGAAACGACAGTGCAGTGCCTACAGTCTTTCCCAAATGGGAGCTTTCAGGTCTGCTTGTTTTCAGCTGGAGATTGTGGAAAGTTCTGCACATAAAGGCTCTGCATAATCTACACAGGGACAGCACTAAAAAGGAGGCCACATTACTGCCGCAGCAATCCCCAGAGAACAGAGGGCTGCAGAGGCTTTTTTGCGATCAGTGGCGTTTGAGTTAAATGTCTCAGCTCAGTGCAATGAGATGGCGAAGAAATAGGGTTTTCTTAATGTTTTTTTAGCATACACATGACTACACTTATGCAAACACCCAGGCTGGTAACAGGGAAGCACAGGAATTATCAAACCATAGCCCAGCTAGTCATGAATCCCATGTCTGACAGTGACCAGCAGGAGATGCTTCAGAGGAAGGTACAAGATCCTGTGTAATGGACAATTAGTGAGGTTTTTAAAGGCCCACATTCCAGATGTAGATGCTGTTTTTGCACTAAAAATAAGGGAATAAGCGTAGGAACATTTTTATAGCTCTTAGACACATATTGTTATTTATTTTGTATTGCAGTAGAGACTAGAGTCCAGGATCCTAGACACTGGATCCATTGTGCTGGGCACTGTATGCACATAATGAAAAATGGACCCTACCCCAAAGAGCTTACAATGTAAGTATATATGAGAAACAACACATGGATACATCCAACCAGATGGTGGGAAAGCACAAGGTGACATTGAGAAGTACAATTAGACACATAACCGCTGTAAAATGCTCCCACATTTAATTGTGCTCTCTATTATTTGTAGGCACAAAATCGAAGTGTGAATATTCACAACTTGAATTCCAAGTGCTCGCAAAGAACTACTCATGCATTGTCTACTGAGAAAGAATTAGCTGTACACTTTATTTGGCAAATCATTTTGAATAACTAACAAACTGGAGCGAATTGTAATTAGCATGCAGACAATTTGTGCACAGTAAAAGAGATAAAATGAGTCAGTTCTGTTATTTGTTCATCTTTGGCCACCAATGCCATTTGGGCTTTGATATTTGCAATCTTGCTTCCTAAAGACCACAGTGAGTTTCTGAGCAATTAATTCATTAATACGACAGTAGCGGCAGTGGCAGCTCCGGGCGAAACTTTTCAGAGTGTGCTCATAATTAATGGCATCTTCGAAAGTGCCCCACAGTGCTTTTCTGTGACTATTATGGTGCTCAGTCTAGTCCTGCTGCTTCTTTGGAGCACCCTATGGAATGTACATAGGTATTGGAGGCCCCATTGGAATAAGTACACATAGACAATGCAGGGCTGGTGTAAATCAGGAGTAACTCCATTGACTTCTGTGGATTATACAGGTGCAAAACCTACCTGTGAGATGAGAATCAGGCCCTGTATTTTCAGGGTTACACCTGAAAATACCTGATTGCTCACTCCTATTTCCAGACAAAGCCCATCAAAAACAGCTGAAGGCGTTTTTACTTTTACTCCACTTGATTGAAATATTTTGGTCCAAATAGTTTTGCTCCAGATTATTATGGTCTTTTGAGCCAAAGAAATACAGAGATTTGTAGATCTGCAATTCCTCTGCAGTTAGTTAATTTAGACTCTGCAATCATTTTTTGGTGCAAGCTTTAAGAGCTGAAGCCCCATCTGCACATCACCAATATTAAAATTCCTAAAGTACATTTTTGCAAGAGATGGGGTTTGTCCCAGTTTCCTAGGCTAAAATCCCTCCTCTCCCATTGCTGTACAGCAGCCTGTGCACAAGCTAGCTGCTGCACTCCACCCTAGAGGTGGCTGCATTGTAGTTGTGCTTTGGCACACATAGCTGTAAAATTACAACTAAAATGCAGCCACCTCTAGGATGAAAAGCAATATATATAAATAAATTATTGTTATTACCAGGAATAATAATTTGATTCACTTTCAGTGACAAGGTAGTGAGAAAGTTTCAAGAAAAATGAACCTCAATAAAGAACCTCTTTTAGGCCTAAGCCTCTTTGAAAATCGACAAGACAGGCTCCTAGGTGCCTAAGTCACTTTGGAAAATGGGACTTAGGCTCCTACATCACATACAGCCACTAGCATGCCTTGTGGTAGAGAAGAGACAGGACTTTGTTGTGCTGAATATAAAGCAAATTCTTTATTGAGGCTGCTGGACACAGACAGGACACTGTATTTTCCCTTGTCTTTTTATCTGCCAGGCTTCCTGGGCTCTGGCAGGGCTCCCTGGGCTCTGCCAGGGCTCCCTCTTGTTACTGAACAGCATCTCCCTAAGTTTGGGCCTGGACTAAGCAATCATGGAAACAATTGCTGCCTACGTTGTGTTATGTAAGAGAGCTTGGGATTTCCAGAGGGGCCTTTGCCCATTTGCTCCCTATGCAATGAGATACTAATCCAAAGAATTATCATTATGTAATAAAGTGATCTAAACATGAATATAAAATCAGAAGCTAATGCTGAACAATAAATGCTAGACATAAGCTTCTGCAAACAACTGTAAGTGGTTTTATTTCCCAGTTACTGGGTCTCAACACAAAGACTGCAATGTATGCTCCTCTTACTGAGCACGTATTTCAGAAACCATCTGGTCTTGGTAGTGGAGTTTTCACGGTCATTCAGTTCGGGCACAATTTGGCACCCCGCAGCCTGGCACAGTCCAACATAACTGACAGTCTTTGCTACTGATGGATAAGGACTGGAACAGCTGGGAAGGTCAGCGGGGCAAAGCTGTGCATTGGCTCACTGTGTGGGGGATGGGGAGGGAACAGTTCCAGCACTGGAACAGCAGCAGGTCAGTAGTTGAAGTGCATTAGCAGACACGTACGGTGAGAACCTGAGACTAGAAAAGAAGAGCAGAGTGTGGTGCTGGGTGGGACTGAGGTGCATTAGCAGAGCCCGGCCTGCTAGACTAGGGTAGCTGCAGATCAGCATTGAGGTGCATTATGAGCTGAGCTGTATGGGAGCCTGAATCTAGAGTAGCATGAAATGCTGTGGGCAAGGAGTGAAATGTACTGGCAGAGCTACAGTAGATGGGGAGACATTTGGGCAGTTCCTGCCCATGCTGTGCCTGAGTCAAGTCTGCCCTAATAATCCTTCTTTCACGAGCGGTGCAGCCACTCACAACTCTTTTTAAAAACAGACCGGCGTGTGTGGTATGCAGTGAAACCAACAATCAATCCAGCCACAGGAGAACAGCGCTTTGTAATACAGGGTCAGAGATGATGTCAGGTATCTCAAAGAGAATGAGGCCTTTAAGAAATTGATTCTTGGGGAAAGTCATCACGTCCACCGTGTAGCGGCAAAGTCTTACAAAGTGCTGCTGATTCATCACATCAAAGCACTGACCTATGAACGGAGAGGTGAAGGAGTCTGGGGCCCTAGGCTTTCACTGAACCCACAGTGTTTGCAGTGAAGGCAGCGGAATCACTGTTTCATGTGATATGATCTCTCACAGTTCTCAGAATAACAGCTCATTCCCCAGAGTGGAAATCTCCCTTTGTTAATTACCTTACTTTGAAAAATAGACCTGCCTCTCCATGACCTGCCTGGCTCCGCTTCAATGGCAGAAGAGTTACTAAGGCAAAAGCGGGGTGTATTTTTCAGAAAAGCCATTGTGCCACTCAGGCTTTCAGCACCGCTTCCCTCCGAGTCCTCGCTGGGCATTTCTTCTTCCTTAACTGCTTTTCAGTAAGCATTGCGTGCAAATACACATTAGAGTAAACAGAAGCCATAATAACCATAATCTATGGTAATCTGGGCAGTTTTATCTTTGAAAACAGAGTAGAGTAATAATACATATCCACCCCTATTTGTGCAAAGGTAATACACATTTATACACTCATCTGTGGCCAACATTTTCAAAAGTGGTTAGTGAGTTTGAATGCCCCGCTAGAGATGTTTTAAAGGGGTGGGTGCTCCGGTCCCTCAAAGGGGTCTCAAGTTACGCACCAAAAAAATGGAGACTGAAAATCACTAGGCAATTGAAATAATGTAGGCCGAACATTGTTAAAGAGTTCCAAAGGGAGGGGGACAGGGGGGGTAACTGAGCCCCTGGGAAAGAGTCGCTGTTCCATTATGCTTTGCAGGTGACATCTAAGGGGAGGAATGTAGAAATAATGAAGAACCGATGACAAAAGAAAAGGAAAGATCTGTTTGAATATCTTATACCGTGATCTTATACCGTGATCCCACTACAATAAAATGACAAAGGTTCTCGGTCATCTGCCTATAGGCTGATCATCTAGGGGAAGGAAGGAATGTCTGCTTGTTGTGTAACTTTACCCCACACAAGTAATTGCAGATAAGTGCATTTCATGGACTGTATGAAGCTTTTGGCCACTGTGAGAGCCAGGATCCCATACTGTCAGCCGTTGGGTTACAGATGGGCCAATATAAGAATCTCTGTTGCAGAAGTGACTGACCACCACGGGCATTGGGCACTAGGCTTCCTCTGCTAGGTGCGCCATCACAGAATAGGGTGTGAGGAGCCATTTCATAAAGCCTCCCAGAATGTGATGGTGCTGGTCTAGTGCCCTGTGTCAGTCCCTTAGAAGGCAAGCACTACATCCCCATGTGGCAAGTGATAAAGGGAGGCAGGGAGAAAGCCAACTCTTGCATTCTCCTTATGCGGCTCTTATGATCCTAAGTAACAATGGCATTTTGCAGGACGCTTGTGAACTTTAGCTACCCCTCAGCATCCAGCTTGACATATGGAAGAATCTGTCTCTCCACTTCATGATGGGAAACATCAGAGCCAGGGTCAGATCTCGGGAGTAGGGCACTCAGTCCAGCGCTCAGACACCAGATCACACGCCTCTCTCTTTCTCTCTCATGTGGCATCTCATGAGACATAATACTAATTCTGCCCCTCCCAGTATGATATGCACACACAGCGGGATGTGTGCTATGTTTAGCCATTACCCCAGAATATTTAGGTAGCAGAATACATTGCTACATCCACTCACTATGGTTTCTGAGTTCCCATCAGTCAAAAGGCCCCTTTCCCATATTCCATATCAGTAGTGAATGATGAATGCCCCATACAGGACCCAAAGGATGCTCAGTGAATTCAGAGTACCTATAGAAAATAGCAGGGATAGTACAACAACATGGTCCCAGCAAAACCTGAGGCAGTGACTGGGATGGAAGGGCTTCATCTGCCAGGCCTCTTACAGATATGGGTTAGCCCTGTGTGAGAAGATTAACTCCTAGCATGTAATGCTGCATCAGCCAGGTTGTATGTAACATCTATTGCTGGGTTATGTCTAACTGGCAGAGAAATCAGTCCTTTGCAGGACTATCACCTGCCAGACATTTAGTGCTGTGAGCCCTCAGCTGGAGAGACAGCAGAGGGTAGCTTTGCATTGTGACAGAGGAAAGCTACAGGCTGAACTGGCTCTGCATGTAGGGTTAACATGAAGTGGCAGCAAGAGGACCTCAAACCTACTAATTCATTTCCTGCTGGGCACTATTGGAGATCTCATTTTAATAAACAACAGAGAATTCCCTGTGCTCAGGCCAAGCAAGACAATAACAGAAGAATCTCACCTAACCCAAGGACAGTTTGGTCTTTTTATTTATCTTAACCAGGGCTTCTGACATTTAGACAGGAACTGCAGCAAATCAAAGACCTTCCCTGCCCCAGACTCTGTTCTGTGCATCTGTCTAGTGTGTGAATGGCTTTTTTTTAAATAAGTGCCTATTAGCCAGCAATTAATAATAATAATAATAATAATAATAATAATATCATGGGAGAACCATCCTACATGAATTGCGATAGCACTAGATAATTAAGCAAAATAAGTAGTAGCACAAGCCAGCATAGATTGACCCAGCTCTATTTGCCCTCATATGGTTAACAAAAGCCATGACTAAACTGAAACCCACAGCAAACACCTATACCTCAAAAATCACACCCAGAACCCAGCCTCCTCATTTGCACTAACCTCCACTAGTGTTAGTGGCTAGGCCTCTTTTATAGGTTACGTTAATTGGACTGCTTAAAGATAACAAGGTCACCTGCCCTGAGCAGATGACACTCAGCTGCTTCTCCTCAGCCAGACAAGCTGGAGAGAAAAGGCATTTGCACCCAGCCACTCCTCAGTAGTGTCACTCCCAGCACCCACATTCTGGTCAGGACCAGGTCAGAATTCTATATGGATTTTGCCAGCCTGCTGTAGGACCCAGATCCACAAAGAGACACAAGGCCCAAGGCCCATTCTAAGTTGTTGCTGCCACCCACAATCCCCCTGCTCAGCTGCCACCTAACTATAGGTGCCTACACTTGGGCTGTAAAAGTTCCCCGGGCACCTAAGTTTCTGCCTCTAGGCATGTGCACTGCTACTTCCATCTAAGTAGTCCAGTGCAATCCACAAACCAGATGTTTGCTCATCTGTCTTGGGTTTGGGGCCGAATCTAGAAAGCGGCCTCTGAGCATGCAGAGTGATTTGGGTCCCATTCAAAATCTGGCTGCTAGAGGCAACAGCAGACACTATATAACCATTAGCTCTGTGGTCAGGGCACTCACCTGGCGTGTGGATAGACCTAGGTTCAATTCCCCTCCTCCTCAGCTGGGGAGAAAGAATTTGAACTAGGTCTCTCACATCCCTGGAGAGCACTTTAGCCCCTGGGTTAAAAGATAAACAGTCACCTACTGCTGGTGTTTTGCATGGAGTGAGGCAGGTCCTAACTCGTTCACACAAGAAACAGTTCAGGCACCTATGCCACATGGCTCCAAGAAAGGGGTTACAAGCAGAGATAGGTGCCTCACTTTATGAGAGAGGCAGGATTTAGGACACACTCTTTTCATTGGCATCTCCCACTGGCTGGCTTAGCATGCAGGCTTTTGTGGATCTCATTCTTAGGCACCTTTCTCTCCCCAGTCATTGTTGAGAGAGCCTAGGTGCATAACTCGGGCTTTGAGGATCCCATTGTTGTTCCAGTGCTTTTCTAGGCACGTAAGTCCCTTTGTGCATCCAGGCCTAGGTGGCTTTCCTAGGCAGCTCCTAGTAGCCTGTAAATATCCTGGCATCTTGTTCAATGCTTTTGGTGGTTTAAACTGGTGCTGGAAACGGGTGCAGATTGATTTTGGCACCAGGAGGGTTCCTCTGAGGAGCCCTGTGGGATCTGTACATTCAGTTATTACAAGGGCAAGTACCAGAATGAAAAGACATGTGGCAGCTCTAGGTGCATCGGCACATCTGATTGTCCACACAGATGTCTGCACAGACGTCTCCACGTCAGTTGCACGTACATGTCATACGTATTCCTTAAAGAAAATCTAGCAGGCAGAAGTAATTATAAAGAAAACGGGAGGGTGTAACTTCTACGTGGAAGGCATAAGTGCAGAGGAATTGCTAAAACACCTTGCAATGCTCCCAGCTACTACTGCAATGGAAGACACAAATGAGTTCATCCATAAATAACATCAATATATTCTCATTTAGGGATAACGCTACCAGGGAAAGGCAAGGGAAGAGTGGGGGATACAGATCACACTGATTCTTACCTTAAGAATTTTCTTGGCACCCAGATATCATGGCGATGAGATGAGACACCCAAAGTAACACGTGCATTTGCAGCAGAGTTATTGTTGTCTTTTCTTCACAATGTCATCATCCTGGTTCTTACGTCAAGACGAGCAGACTATTGAATAGAGCTCTCACTCTCACCGAGAGGGCATGCGGTTGTCTGGGGAGCAGAAAGATTGTTTGCTTTAAAATCAGATACTCAGTCAATGGCACAGCAGGGAGAGGCAGCTATTCCAATGGGAAATACAGTTTGGTTTTTAAGCAGAACAGCACCACTGCAGGTTAACTGGCACTTGCACAGATGCACTGAAGATGCTGCTAACTACCTGTTGACAGTGATGGTTTCCAGCATATTATCTCTGTATCACGTGTATGTAGCTCATATTCCCGTGACATGCTATTCTTTATAATTAAACCTAAAAAACTATATCGAAGACCATTATTATGTCTGCAAAGTCGAGCACTCAGAAGTTAGGAAAGGGCAGAATTAAGTTTGCTTGTGCTTATGCATTGTAATACAGTCTTTAATTACATGGATCACGTTAGTATTTTTCCACAGAGTCCCAGCCAGCCCGAGTCTCTCTCTTCAGGCTCCTCATTCAATTCCCGCCTCACTTCTTCCTTGGGGCATCGTCCCAGTCTCTTTACCCAGTTCTCCCACCACACCTCAACTCCATGTCAGACATGTCTCCCCTCCCTCTCTTATCCCATCCCCCCTACACTGGTTCCTAGTCCCAGTCTCGTTGCTCAGCCAGTCTGTTTCCCCAGCTCCTCATCTGATCTTAGTGTTTCCCTATTGGGATTCCCTCTGAGACCTTCTCCACTCAGCTCATCCAGAGCCCCTTGTCCAGGTCTGGGAGATCGAAATTCCTCTAGTTGTCTGGGATCCAAAAACTAATTCGAGTCTAACTTGTCATCTAAGAGCCCTATGCCCTCGCTGGCTAGGCCCAGACGCAGAGGACTTAGGTACACCACAATTCCAATCATGTCACTCACTACACAGTTTATGGACATTCTTCCTAGCTGCTAACTTCTGTACGTCTTGAATCTTGGACATCGTGCAGCTCATGTAAGGACCAATTGCTTATGTCCTCACCTGGTCCATATTTCAAGTTTATCAGTTCACAGGATGAACCAGCCCCAAAACATCCAGCACACAGCCAGTCACTCCCTTGCTTACAGGTTAACCTTGCACTCAAATCACAAGTGCCCAGCAAGATCTATGCCAATCCACCCAACTAACTGGCTCCCAGTCCTCCCAGTTCCCTCATCAGCTCCCAGTCCCGTTCTCCTTCCCCCAATCAGTTCCACTCTCCCCCCGGGCTCTCAGTCCTAGGCTCTGTGCCCAATCAGTCCCAGGCCCTCTCTGCCCCCTCTTTTGGCTCCCCATCCCATTCTCCTTACTCAACCAGTTCCAGCCTTCCCTCCTACCTCTTCCTGTTTTCCAGTCAGTTTCTCTTTCCCCCTCTAATCACAGACTCCTTGTCCCAATCCATTCCTGTCCTCTCCCCTATACCCATTCTGGCCTTTGTCCCTGCTACATTTGACTCAGAGAGATTCCTCCTCCTTACTGCCTCAGTGCCAGCAAGGGAGGTCATTCAGAGCACAGCAGAGACAAGCTCTCAGCACTAGTGCCCAGCCTGGAGCAACTGAGAACAACTATTACAGGGAAAGTCCAGCTTTGCCTCAGGAGTCCTAGGCTGGAGCATGCTCAGCAGCTCTGTGGGGATAGCAGTCTGGTTAGCTTAGGAGTTGGGAAAGGCTTGAGCATGTTCAGGGAGGAAAGACTTTTCAGAGGATTTGGCTGAAAAACATGGATAAAGTCTCAACTGTGATTTTTCAAAGGCCTCTAACTTGGCCAGATGTGGGTAGTTTGAGAACAGCAAAAGGCACATCTCTGACACAACGTCCACCTTCCTGACAAATCTGAACCCCTGTTCAAAAGCATGGGGTCATTAGAGCTTTCTAAAGAAAAGGTGACCAGAATTTTTCCCTAGTCTCAATCTTGGAAACAGCTGACCCATTTTGGCAAAACAAATGTTAACCTCAAGCCTCAGGCAGACTCCAGCATGGAAAACTTCAAAGTTAGAAGTGAAAACAGGATCTTGCAATGGAAAGTGTCAGGCAACCCTGTCATGTATTAGTGTTAAATACTGAGGCCTTGATCCTACGAGTCAGGTCCCCAGGGATGGACGCTGGAACCCATGAAGATCCCTACTGAAATTAGTGGGACTTTGCACAGACATAGGGTTTCACCCACAAGGAACTCATTTTAAGACTGGAAGCTATGATCTTACAGCCATCATCCCTCAGGCAGGAATACACCTCACAGCAACACGAACAAAAGTTAACATACCCCAAGTCACTCCTTCAGTCCAGGTTTTCCAGGACTGTGATGACTGCACTTACTGTGTATGCCTCCTGCTGCCTAATTACCAACAGTATCAAGCATCCTGTCTCCCCTGAGCGAGTCATCCTGAAAACTCATGAGACAGGCCTGACTTTCCCACGTCCTACAATGTAAACTCATGGAGCCATTTAATGTCTTTTAGACACGGTGATACAACATTACTGGGGGAAGTTGCTGTGATCAGAAGTAATGCTGCAATAATGAGATTACAGAAACCACAACCCAACCAAACCAGAGACCCTAGTCATTTAGGACCTACTATATTTTGTGATTATATAGTGCAGGGAAAGAGAAATAAGGGAAGGGACAGACCTCTTGAGCTGGATTCTATAGCTCTTACCCACTTAGTAGTTCCACTGAAGTCAAGTGGACCAGTCACATGAGTAGGGGGCTGTAAATTCAAGTCCTTTACTTCCAGCAGATAATATGCGTCCTTGTAAACAAAGTACAGTTTTGACAGATAGATAGACAGACAGACAGATAGATAGATAGATTGCAGGGAATTAATATTTCAGGGCATTGGTAATAGGACACAGAGAATTTCACCTTTAAGCCACAGGTTCAAATATAGTTTAGGTCAGCTGTGACCAAAGATCATGTTATCAGACGGTCTCTGTGAAATTAATTTGGAGGATCTCAGTCCACTTAGTGGACAAATGTCCCCATTTTAAAAACTGCCACCCCACCTGGCAGTAAATGGCACACGTTGGCAGTTTTCGGTAGGTGTTCTACAATCAGGCTAGAGTTAATGACAACATTTTGTGCAAGGAGTGGATTTTATCCAGTGTGATGCGGACATTTTCAGAAGCCTGACCATACAGCCTGAGCAGAGTGTTGTGTTGTACAATATTCTGTGCCTTCTTTCCTAACAAGCCTGGCTTGTGGGTGTCTGCTTAACAATACATCATCCATGGGACATAGTCTGTATATAGTGCACATTTCCTGCACTCTGCCCACTAATCCATCTCAGCTTGGACTACCTGCACCATTCTACCCCTCTAAACAGTTTCAAACAGTTGCCATTGTTAAAAATCGGCCTGGCAAGGAACCATTTCCTCCTTTCCCATCCAGTTATGGAATTTGTCTTCTAAATTTCACTGGCCTCAGACTTAGGATGAGTTCAGTCCTAGCTCCATGACTCCTCAGGCTAGACATGGGAGCTTTATACCAGGGGTTACAAAGGATAAAGCTTTTGCCTCTAGCCCTGGTGGACGGTGAGATATTTACCTTTGAATCATGACATTACTGTGGATAGAAACACTACTGCTGGTCATTCTGGAGGTTTATTAGCTCTGAGGCTTGTATTTATGGTACAAAGGCAGTCATAGGGGCAAGACAAATATCACCAGTGAATATCTTTAAAATCCTGTCTGTTTCATAGACACACACAAGGCCTTTCAAATGGAGTCTGAATTGCAAACAAAGCTACATTTTCCTTTAAAATGCATGGTGCATAATGTACAGAAAGCATGATTCAGTGGAGTGGCACAAGGGTCGTATTGGCTCTTGGTTGGGATAAGCTGCATCACTCACTCTTGGCTTCATCACAGGTGAGTAATGTGGGATTCCAAACTCGTGCAAATAAAGCTGAAGTCAGCCACTTTGCTCTCTGTCTATTTCTGTGTCTCTGTCTATCAATCCTGAAATACAGGAGCAGAATCAAGTAGCTTTTATGATGTTAGAACCTGTAGAATATTTGCTCTTTAATTAAAATAATCTAAATATGTCCTTCGCCTGGCCAGAGAAGAAGAGACACACCTGTCAATAGCTATTGATCAGTCACATATTCTGTAGCCACTTTTGTGCTGGTTTTTGGCAAAAAGGTCAGCTGTGTTGTCAGAGATACACGTCACAATCATCTTCATGGATATCAGTGTAATTGTGTTTGATGACTCACTTATTTAACAGGAACAGACTGCTTGTTGCTATAGCAATTCTTCAGTGAATTCTCCTTGGAGGGAGAGAGGGAGAGAGAATACCTTAATTACAGTAACGGCTCTTTGTTATAAGAAAACACAACGACCAACAATTATAATCCTGATGAGTTGTGAATGAAACTCTAGTTTGCTGTGACTTATAAAGAGAAGTTTTACATTTAACCAATTTTAGTAGATGTGACTTTATTTACTTGTAGCAGCTGCCAAGCAGGGCTCTATTCAATCTTACAGCAAGGGGATGGACCGTAAAAGAGGCTCTTTGAGTGCAGAATGCTTTTTGACTTCAGTGGGAGTTCCTTGCACAGGAGGCTGATGGGAGCAAGAGTTTTCTACCTGTACCTGAGGCCTTTCAAAGGGAGTTTTGAGGAGGATGAAGCTGTAGGCCCAGATCCTCAAAGTGGTCAGTGGTCAGAGCCAGGGGAACTATGCTATGCACGCTGGAAGCAGAAGTGTGGGACAGGAAGAGGAAGTATAAAAGGCCAGCCCTGCGGCTCAGTTAAGAGGGAGCTGCTGAGGGAGACAATATCTTCCCTGCTGCTGGAGTGGGATGCCAAGGACTGTGCTGCCTGTCCTGAGGGCCTGCACAACTTCCCGAGATCCCTGCCACTCCCAATGCTGAGGAGCTGTTACTCTTGGCAGTATATCCCGGGGAGACAGAGGATGACCCTGGGATGCAGGTACACTTGAGGGGGAGAATAGGAAGAATCCAGTCTTGTCAAGCATCACAGCATCAAAATTTGCTGCCTGGGGAGACAGCAGTTCAGCTTCTAAGAAAATATGTGAGTGGTCTAATTTGCAAAAAAGATGAGCTCCCAAAGCCTCTTTGGTTTCAATGAGAGCTGTGAATATTCAGCCCCTTTGGAAATTAGGCCACTGTCATAGAAGTTAAAGCTGGGAAATACTTGTGGATGGTCAGAAGGCATACAAAGCCAAGGAGTCTGGCAGGTTCTAGCTGGCTCTTACCAGAGCCTCTTAAAGATACAGTTCCCCACAACGCTCAGTTAGTCACCTAGGCTACTCTCTTGCCAGTGCACTTATTGCTTTCCACCATGTGTTGTCTACTGCTTTATAGAGTCTAGTTTTAGTAGTCTCAGGTGGCATTCATCACTCCCCAGATCTTCTGATGTCAGCTGACATTTTCCTCTCCTTTATTTCATCCTGGTTCTCTGAGTTTTGCCCTTTCCCTTCTTCTCAAATGTATGGAATCATTCATTCAGCTAAGATAGTGCAGTAGTGTGCTGCTCATCTTCAGAGTGGATCTGAACATAGTTTTTTAATCAGATATCTGGTTGCACATAGGTCAGATCTGTCTCTGTGGCTCCAAATGCCTGCCAGGTGCACTCAGAAGAGTGAAACATCTGTATGTGATCCTATCTCTCTGAAAATAGGCCCTTTTCCCTCCTCTGGGGAGACTTTAAGTGTATACTTCTTAATTAGAGAAATGGTAATTATCACCATTGTTCGCTGATGCCTTTTAACCATAGTGCTATTGCTTTGTATAGACATGCTAACTTTAGCTTGAGTGCTTATTCAGTTTATCGCTTCAGAGAAACTAAACACATGCGATCTTTCTTCATGTTAGAGTCAGCAGAATTCAGTCCTGTCACTCAGTGGGGGCTGATTTTTCTTAACCCCACCTTGTTTACCATGTTAGGTTTCCACCTTCCTGAACTGTGGGTAGACATTTCTGAGGCAGTTCTGCTAGCCCATGCTAGCTTTTTGTTTAGGTTTAGGATGGTCCTGTAATATTTAGTCTTGATGTTAGGGGATATTTCTGTTTGTTTTCATCTTATACTAGCTCAGTTTTAACAACTATTGTAATTGACTAAAAACAATGCTGGGGTGGGGGGTTATGCTGGAATGTGTTGTCTTTGTATTAAGTTATAAATTAGTAAAAATAAAAACAAACAATGGAGCATGACAGAGAGTTGGGCATCAATTTCAATACATTATTCAATGTCATGATTCTTATTTTCTCTTGTGGATGCAGAGAATCTCAGGAACCAATACTCTTTTGTAACAACTACATCAACACCACAGTGCACAGAATACTGCTCTCCTTTGCTGTCATCTCACTGCATGTACTTCTGGGGCTTTGTGCCCGCTATGGCTTTCACCATTTCTCTTTAGGCTTCTGCCTCGTGTCTAGGCATGTGTCCAGTGTGAGATCACCATCCTTGAGCAGTCTGCCCTGTACGGGGTGTTCCCAACTGCCCCAAATTAGAGGATCTCCTGTCAGGTCTCCAAAATTGTAGCAGGCATTGTGCATAAGGCAGTAACGTAGGGCCCCTCCCCTTCAGATTAATCTCTAGTGAAAAGCCTGTGTTGCTCCACAGATTCATTCTGCTTTGGGGACCAATAGGTCCCCAGCACTCCTTGGCCTGCTGTGATGAGCTTCTGTGGTGATGAGCTTCAGAGTGGTGCTAACCTCTGCCTGGCTCCCCAGTTAGGTGAACTAATAGTTTTACTTACCTGCAGTTGTCATCCTCCTGAATGACCAGGTCTGGGTACAGCTTGAACTCTTCCTTCCTCTGGCTAGGATTGGCATCTGTGAACCCAGAACTCTGGGGGGCATCAGACCAAGTGCCATGGCTCATGCTGCCAGCTGCTCCATTTCAGAGAAGTCACCGCTCAGATGTTGCCCCTACGTTTCATTAGCAGAGTATGCAGCTGGGTGGACAGGCTCAGGTGGACAAAGGGAACTTTGTTAAACCCTGTACACTTCTGTTCATGGGGCTGAGTTGCTTCCAGCCTAACTCCTGCATTCCCTGTTTTCCTGATGTCCTGTCAAGAGGAGTCCCCCTAGGGAACACCGGTGCCCGGACTCCAGTTCCAGTGATCATGATACAATCTTCACAGTCCACAAGATAGTATCATGCCATATAGGTTCTACTCACCTCTGTACAGAGCACAAAAGACATTGCCCCTGATCTCATGACTTTACATTCTGAACAAACAGCTCAGGTACACTGAGGGGCCCGGAGGAATGTGCTATTTTAGGGTATTTTTGTTGATGGATTATTGGTAATGGATTTGGGATTGCTGGTGAAAGTGAGTTAGTGGGCTTTGCATAAGACCTCATGAAGTTATTATCCTGTCTACTTTGTACATGCCTATACATTGCTAAATCATTTTCTTCGGATAAGGATCTGAGCCAACTTTCACTGAAATCAGTAGGAGCATTTCACTTGAAAGCAGAGGGAGCTGGAAAGCAGTCAGGCATAGTGTCCAATTACAGTAAACTGAAACCTCCTATTTACACTGATCCACTGCTTTAATTCTACATCTGAGGACACTTTAGCTATGTGAGTACCATGTAGTCACTTTAGCTATGACCGACAGACTGTATATTACTGGGGAAGATGTTTGAGAGAAGCATAGTTCAGCTCCATTATGCACAGAGTATACTTACAATGTAGGAAGTCTTTTATTTACTTGGTAACATTTCTGTTGCCACCTTCCAGAGCCTTCGAGAAATGGAGAAATTATTGCAGCAAGAGTGGGAAAGGTAAGGAAATAATGCATTCATTAAACTAAGATGTATTTGAGGTGACCTCATCTCTGCACAGGCTCAGCTAAATGATTCACTGCTTAAGACACTTCAGCCTTGTCTACACTACAAAAATCACCAATGTGTGTCAGCACTGAGGGAGCTGAGTTGGTACTAAGCAGGCTTTAGATGCAAACGTAGCTAACAACAAGGCATGCTTGGTCAGTTAACACAGCTTGTCGGTGAAGTTTCACTGAGGATGATTTTGGCTCAGTGTCTGTGAGCCCGAAGTGTTTTTGACAGACAGCCAAACACCTGTTTTTACAATGGGACTGTAAGATGTTTGGGATGGAGCTGTGACACACAAGTTTCCCATAGCAGGTAGGGGTTGGGTTGTGTGTTTGAAGCAGCCTGTGTAGAACTAGCAGACAGAGCTGCTGCTGGCTGGAGCCCCAAAACTGCTATGGTGGCTTTTTATCTTTTATTGCTCTGTCCAGCCCTGTTCAAAGCATTAATGAGAGCTATCTAGCTTCTGTGTCTGGATCCTGCCCACTGATGACAAGGGGTGGGGTTGGTATTGATGTCCCCGGAAGCAGGATCAGAGCTACTGGAAATAAAAACAGTTCAGGAAAGATTATCCTAGCTGTAGCCACTTATTTGTCTCCCAACAATGCATGAACCCATCCCAGAATTCCACACCCTTCTTGGCTATGTGTAAAACACATTTACAGTATGTTCTGACAGCCACCATTCTTGCCTGAGTACTCCCCTACATTGGCAGGCACTGTTACCAAGTAACAGACAATGATGACTCAAGGAGCTGAGATAAATCTCATAGCAAATTGTTCCTTTAGCACTTCCAGACACCCTTCCTGAACCTCTGCAGGGATTTTTCCTGTTCTCTTTAAGCCAGGAAATGCTATGTCTCACGGTTACCTGATGTATGTTATGATGCTATCAGCAGGCTGTTATTGTCGTGCAGCCTGTTTTACTTGGTGCTGCTGAAAGATGCCAGACTGACAAGGGTCCTCTCTTTATCCATGGAGTAGGAACAGCTCGGACAATAATGTATAAACTTCCCCTGTGCTGTCTCTCCAAAGTGCTACAGTTCTGACCTGAGTGAACTGCTTCTTTGCTCTACATCTCTGACCATCCTTACTAACAAGAGTGGTAACTGAAATGATAGCTCTGTAGTTCACTTCTGCAATGCCTGCATCTCTGTGTACAGCGATATTCCAGCATTGTTTTGGAGGTGTGTGCTACCTCAGGCTGTTTGTTTGCAAACACTTGTATCACGATACCAGAACGTGTTGAATTGCAGAGTGAATCACACACAGTGCTCAGTGTCTCAGGAACAGTTGGGCTTTGGGGTTGTTTTTTTTGTTATTATGATACTGATTGTAAACATCTGCATAAAGATGATCCTGAGTGTTTTTAATGTTCTAGAATGAGCTTTGCACTTTACAAATATTGAAGAATGTGAATTTTGTATTACAGTAGTGTCCAGAGGCCTTGCTCAAGATCAGGGCCCCACTGTTCTGGGAGCTCTTCAAATAAAGACGTGGTCCCCGGCCTTGAAGAAATTACAGTTAAGATGATAAAAGGTATAGGAAGGGTGGGGGAAAAGGACACAATCAAGCTTTTACAGACATAGCTACTGTGATCTCATCATATCGCTTAAGCAATGTTAGTACCTTTAATACTGGTATGGGAGCTCATCACAGAAAATCTAGGTAGGCTTTAGCAGGGGGGCTGGAACAATTTGTATAGTTGTGGTGCTGAGAGCCACTCAACCAAACTGTAAACCCTATGTATATGACGGAAATCACCTCAAGCCAGGGGGTCCAGCAATGCCCCAAGCCACCCTAGTTCCTATGGGCAGTAGGAAATGATATAAAACCGTTTAGTAGGTGACATGCTTTCTTCTGAGAATACTATGAAAGCTCTGGAAATGGGGTTCTAATCTGCATCTCTCAACCTCGGCAGAGGGCGCAGCAGAGCACTTGTGCTTTGGTTTAGTGAAAATGGGACGCTCTGCAATGGTTTAAAGTTTTGTATGATCGCAGCAATCGACAATCATTTGAAGTTTAGTTTTTTATAACCTAAGCTGATGGCTTTTTATTTTTCATTTGCATTGACAGTGACATGGCAGCATATGGAACATTGTGCAAAAAATATAAGATGAGTGGGAACTCAGGCTAAACTATAACACAAATAATAATAATAGTAACATGAGGAATCTATCAGGAGCCTTTAGCACTATGAGCTAAATCATTTGTCCTAGTTTCTTCCATTCGTCGTGGAAGTGGACTCCTCTCCATACCCTGTCTCCCCCAGCCAAAAAATGTATATCCTTGGGTCAAACATGAGATTTAAAAACAACCTTTAAAATATTATCAAGCTGAAATAGCTTTGAATTGTAGATTCAGGGCACAGCTGATGAGACAAGTCAGCAAGTCCCGGTCATCTGCCTTTACAACCCTAGCAGACAAGCGGTATCTGTCAAACAGGCACTCTGACAGAAGCACAAGGAAAGATAGGTCATGAACTAGTAGTGCCTGTTAGCATGCTAGAGTTAATAGAACAACGAGTAACAATTTTAACTCAGTGCTCTGGGATTTATCCGACCTGCCAGGCAAAGGATGTGGAATCTCAAGGGAGAGTCATATTTTAATGGTGTCATATGACAGTGTTGACTCTGAGTCCCTAATGCTTGGAGCAAAGAGCATTGATGCATGCAGCCACAGTGACACCTTGATCCTTTCTCTCTGCTGTGCGTATCAATGGGTGCTGAGTAACCAAGAGCCTGAATCATTTGCTTTGTGTACACTAGAGAATAGCCTTGATGTTAAGTTGAAAACACGACTGAAAAGGGTGTCAAACAATCCCTAGTGTAGTGAGGGTCTAAGGTGATTTAACTTGCGTCTTTCAGTGTAACAGGGGTTGGTTATGCCTCAAGCTGAGCAAACTCACTCAACCAATTTCTTCTGTGTCTGTCTGCAAATTGCTGCCAGCCACCAGACAATGTTCTCAGGTCTGTCTGTTGTTTGAAATTAGTTGCCAATTTTTTTCTATAGCCAGAGTTAATTGCAGAGATTAGTCGCATGATCTTACATTGTATCATTTGAGAAACAGCATGTTATCATGTAATTATTGATTGTGGCCCTGATTCGCCTTTAACTTTGGACTCAATCCTGCAAGCACACTGAGATCCTTTCAAACACTGATCTGTCTGACAGGAGACAGTTAAGCACTAGCAGATAATATAGATAGTGGTTTGTCTTCTCACCTATGGTCTGACCTTGGAGCAGACTTAGCAGGTAACAGTGTTGTCCACGAGGTCACTAGACTTGCCACACAAATGAGTTGTGCACATTGTCATACCCAGCAAATGAACCAAGAGCCCTGTGGTCCATAAGCAGTGGTTCTGCTGGATGGGAGAACTCCCCTTGGCCAAACAGGAAGGTGCTGGTCTTTTCTTGAAGGTGTTCTAGGCATATCTCACAAACAGAACAAATCTATGAGCGCTCTCTTCTGGCTGGGGTGTCTGTAGCGCTATCTGAAGAGCTGGGCTACAGCAGTAACAATCTTTGGCTTAACAGGGTCATCCTCTTGATCCAAGCCCATCAGTCGATTCTCTGGTCACACAACTGACAGAGGACTAGCTAAGTAGACATCCATGGAGAGAAACTCCCTCCCCAATCCCCGCAACCCATAACCAACTCCCAGTCATTCTGTCCAACTGTCCTGGGACTCCAGTGTAAGTGGATGGCTGTGAAAAAAAGGCAGACGTGCTCCGAACTGCTACCATGAGGGCCTGTATTACACACCTTTCCAGTATGCCTTCTGGGAACAAGAGGTAATTACCAGCTGAGGGAAGAAACACATTCAGTTAGTGCAATTGCTTTCACCACCACACTGGCTCTGGCAGACAGACTTCATTTACACTTTGCTTACACTGTCAACTGTCTGTCACTTCACTTTCCCTTGTTTCTGCAGCCCTACGCTGCCGTCTTTCTTTTCTGAGCAGATCCTATTTGGGAAACATCACATTTGCTTTGTATAGACGTACAATCTGCAGCAGCTCAGGGTTGGGATGCATGGCTGGCTGTTAGCAGGGAGTAACATGGGAAGGGCCACGTTGGGTCTCACTATTGGTCCCTCTAGCTCAGCATCCTGGTATTGGGGGCGCTATGCCTCTAGCTTTAATTCAGGCTCTCTGTGAGCATCTCTTTTATTGTGAAAGGCCTTAAGCTTCCCCTTTTTGCAAGGGTTAGACTGGCAGCTCTGTTAGCCTGAGACTTGGCCCTCTGGCTTCTGCACTCCCGTTTCTCACCATGGCTCTCCAATGAGTTCAAATGAGTTTAGACCCCAGGTAGAGAGAGTGATTCCACCAGCAGGTCTGTGCAACAACACACAGCAGCCTTCTCAAAACAAGCCGGCATTTATTAGTCAACTTGAACACAGGATTCAAAGATCCCAAGGCTAGTCCAAAAAAAGCACAACTTCACAGAGGGCCCGGGGCGGGGGGGCAGTGTCACCTGCCTGCTTCTCCAAAACCTCCCACATTTCATCTCTCTCTGCCCTTGGCCACAGCCATCCTGTCTCACAGCCTGCTCACACCCAGCCCCTTGTCTCAAGTTGCAGCACGTTGCGCATGTTCTGCTTCCCTTGGCTTCCATCATTAAACGTTAGTGTCTGAGGTTTGGCCTCCAGTGTATCTTCGAGGCAAGTGCATTCAGATGTGGACAGTTCTCGATAGCTCATTCATACGAGTGCAGATATCAATACCCCATCCATGTTCTCCAGGTCTCAGAGGAGAATTTAACTCTTCCACACCCAGTGCATAACAATACCAAGCAATTGGGGAAACAGAGTCACACATTATTCATTAAACATATAAAAATGTACAGATTCTCCACACTGGGTATAGCCCTTCCTAGGGTCCTGATGCTCATGGTCTCACTGGTGTCCTTTTTTACCTTCTTTTCCAGTCATCACTCTTGTTGTTGATGAGAAAAGGGAGGAAAAAAACAGATTCCATGAAGTCTACCTTGGACTGATTACTCATCTATTTTACCTGGAAGGTGATAAGGGCCAGATCTTCTCAGATTTAATGGGACTTAGGTGCTTAGGCACTTCAGAAAATCCCCCAAGGTGCCTAGCTGCATCTTTAGCGTCTAAATATCTTCTAAATGTGGCCTTAAAACATGAGGATGATGGGTGGCAGTACAACACAGTCAGCCAGCCCGCCAGCCCTCAGTTGTTGTAACATGTTGAATTTAGTCTGTAATCTCTTTGGGAGAAAAGGGTTGTCTCTTCACTTGTTTATAGGAAGCACCTAGCATGCTTTGGGGCTCTCAAAAGGAATAAAAATATGTGGCTCTAAGTAGAGGAATGATGTGCTGAGGAGCCAGATACAGGATTTTGGTTTGATCCTCTTTCTGGTTATTGCATCTGGGCTACATTTTCCCCCCTCAGGTGAAGTTTCCAGCCTAAGAAAATGTTTAGAGAAAGTTCTGAGCGACTAGGATGACGCAGCACCGTTGCTTGCTCCTTGGCCAATTCGGTGAATGTGGGAGGAGTGGGGAGGAAGGAAGTGTAGTCTACTCCTATGCTATAGTTTTGGAAAATCTGCCTCATTCTGTTGTAATCATTTCACTCATTCACCTGCCATCTCTGACACCGCAGTGTGATTTCTCTGCTGCGGAGTGAAATGCACAACCCCGTTACCTTGACTTATTGCTCTAAAAAAACGCAACTCAACCGACTAATACATTAATAGCCGTAGGTGTCCTCATGCTGATTTATGAGATGCCTATGCCAGCGCTTCAATGTAATTGATCTCTGGGGGCAGATTCAGAAATGCACTTATGAAACCAGAATCATAAAAAATTTCTGCAGGGACAAGGTGGCAGGTATTAAGGAAGAAGTTACAAAATCAGCTCAAGTAGCTGTTGCACAGATTCCTAGATCCTTGTTTAATTTTAAATGATTTTTATGTCGGTGAAAGTTGCCATATTGACAGCACCAGCCTAATGTCTTTTGCTTATCCACAGAACAGAGGCATCATGGACAAGGGCAATATAAGCATTCCCTGCACCATCAGACCTGGCATGGACAGATACACCTCTAGGAAAAGGGAAGCAGTTCAATTGTTGGCCCCTGTACAGAGACAATGCCAGAATTGCGGTTGTCCATGTAACCTTAATTCAGCTCCCTTGTGTGTATGGATTATGACACAGTCTTATATTGCATGATCAGATATTTTTTTCACAGAACCGCTGCCTCATTCAGTACACAGGACAGACAATGCTCGAATAATGAGCAACTATTCAATAGTTTATTTTCTCCTTCTTGCTCAATGCGTGGTCCCAGTCTATATTTATGGCACACTATTCAAACCCTACTATGAAGACAGAATTATGAATTTCCTCATGACCTTTTCTATGGTGCTCATCACTATCATATCTGAGTCCTTGATAAGCATTAATGAATGTCTCTTTACAACACGATTGTGAGGTGAGGGAGTGGTATTATGCCCATTTTACAGATGGGAAATTAAGGCACAGAGAAATTAAGTATTCGCTAATTTCAGTAACTCAAAAGTATCCATTAATGTCAGGTGCCCAGTGGGAGACACCAGGACCTGATTTTTCAGAGTACTAAGCATTATATAGCACTTTATATGCTCAAATCACAGCTGTCAGTGCTCAGCACTTCTGCAGGTCAGATCCCTGGATCTCAGGTGAGGTACCCTGAGAAGAGGAACACACAATTAGTTACACCTGTGAAAAGTTTGGTTTCGATGAAGAAGTCTGTGACAGGGGCATAGGGTAGAATACAGTTCTCCAGGGCAGCCTTAACCTTGAAGCTATCCTTTCTCTTCCTGCAGTCCCCAGCCTCATTCTCTACATACCTTCCATCTTCAGCAACAGATGAAGCCAGGGTCTTACAGAAAACAGCCTCCTTCAGTACACAACCCTGATACATCCCCAGAGCAGATCAATTCTGTGCACTGAATGAGGCACTAATAGGCTTTGGTACAATGCATGAAGGTGGGCCAAGCCCAGGGTATCTATACAAGTACACTTTTCCCTGTAAATCAGAACATAGTGATCTTGACTTTTAAATGTACCACATGGTTGGAGATGGAACTGAAGCAAAACCCTCTGCTCTGAGCACCCCTGGGCTCCAAAGACAGCTGGATCCAGACCCCGATCTTGCAGCTCAGGCCCACCTGCATAGCTAAGCTGGTCATTTGAATGGGAAAGTGAAAGTTTTGTCCAGTGGCTCTTTGCAACATGGCAAAGGAAAATTTATTCTCTGGGTTGTTCAATCCATCTTTTAAATAGCCACACACACTGCACAGTCACCAGTCAATGCGCAAGGGTAAAAGCAGGAAGCAACACACTTCACACTGCTGGCTTTTCAGTTTTGAAGGTAGCTCTGAACAGCAGCCTGCTGGAGATTCACCCTATAATATTCCAGGCTAACATTGCTCTATTTTTAGCCTCCAAGCCCTCTTAAAACAACATCATCAACTCAAAAACCTCATGTATGCCATCAAAAAGAAAAGACCCAAAATATTTCAAATCTGCTGCATCTCTCTGCGAAACAGTGAGTGAGACCCCAAGCCTTTTCCCCAGCAGTTTCAATGAGATCGCTCTGAATTCAGGCTGACAGCACACAGCAAACATGACCAGTTATAGTGCCTACACTGCAGTCTCTGCTCCAAAGGTATTAAACCAGTGCAAAAGTTGGATGGCAGGATGTTGAGATGAGCCCAAACTCACACCTTGACTCCTAACAAACCAGAACTTCAGGGAACTCACTCTGTGGCTCTGGCTATCCTTAATAACATGAGAAATAGTGGGTCTCAGATTGCACACATTAAACTTACCTAGAGTAGACAGGCCACTTCTGTGTCCATCCTGATGGCTACAACATGCTCCTCAGAACAGAGGCTGTATCTTCTTCCTCGTGAGCAGTAACAAGCTGTAATAAATAACAATGGTGATGACAATAACGTGATGACTATGCTCACACGATAAACATAATCGGATAAATTGCATTCATTGTCCCCTTGTGACTTCCTCACCTGCAGTTATCCCTCCCAGGAGTGCTCGTAGCTTCTCAAACCCAGCAAACAGCAAAATGAACAAAGCAGAATCTCCCCAACAACCCTAACCTGGCAGAGGGGAGCGAAGACCATGACCTAAGTGGTCATGCTCTCTAGTCTCACATTCCATGATGTTCTGATCAATTGCCATGCTGACAGGAACAAGGTGACCTACTGCATGTCTCTTCCAACCCCAGGGTGATGGGGTGGGGTTCAGTGCAAAAAGCACATAATGTTTATAAGAAAAGGTGCATCTCTTTTGCCTTCTGAATGCCACCTGGAATTATGGCTGTTACAGCTACTGGAGGACAGACGCGCAGTGCTGGCTGGGCTTTGCACCCCAAATTGCATGATGCTGGCTGTGAGGCTGTATGACTGAAATATAACAAATTCATGCTGACTATTACTTATCACCTTGTTATCTTCTAGATGTTTGCAGATTGATTATTTGCTCCATTATCTTTCCACGTACGAAAGTTAAGTTGACATACAGGAGTTCAGCCTAGATGATCTAATGGGCTCTCAAGTTGGGTGAAAACAATTAAATTAGAATCCATGTGTCCTGTCCCCCTCCTTCCCCCAGCAATGACTTTGATATCAAATTTGAGCTTATATTTGTTAGTAAGTATTTAGAGAATGTTTTCATGATAAAACCTGTCACAAATATCTTATTACAGGCAGCAAAGTAACGCTCCTCATTCGTGATTCGTGAAGGCCTGTCATTAACACCCAGGCCGTTAAGAAAGAGGAAAGGGTGTTATGCTTGTGCTAATGCAATGATTTTTCTTTTTATGGCTCTTCATTACCAGCCTCTGTCCCCTGATATAAAAAACTGGATTCTGATTCAGCTCTATTGACAATCAGTGAATGGCATCCTTGCTGACTGCAGGGCAGGGGGAAACAGATACAGTGCTGGTTGCCAGGTGTGTTTGTTACAGACAAGGAAATAGCAACGATGCTCTGTTTAAAGAAAACATAGAGCTGGATTCCATTTTCAGTTATGCAATTTAAATCTGAAGTGACTTCACTGATTTCAATACATTTATTCCAGACTTACACCACTGTCACAGAAAGCAACATCTGGTTCAGGAGCTGTATTTTTCTGTTGTTTTGCTTGCTTTGACAAAGCATACTTTAAACCTTTCAATGAGTGGATGCTGATGGCTCCTTATCAGCGTCCGTGGTATGACATAGACCACTCAGAAAGCCCTCCCAATACAGCAGAAAATCTTTTGGGATTGACCTCTTCTTCTTCTTGTGTCTTGCTTCACGAGTGTGCTCACTAGGGCTTCGCAGGAAGCGAAAACCTGCCCTTGTGGAAGAGGAATGATGTTTCATTAAGAAACACAGTGTCAGCTAACGAACAGTCTAGGACACTGGGATGTCACTTCCTGGGCTCCCAGACACACTTGTGTGAGAACTGTATTGTAAAATAAATGAAGTGGAACATAGACGCCAAATAAGAAATCGTGGCAAAGTGTCTGTGCATGGCGACAGATTTATGAGCCCAGTCACATCCACTACTAATTAAGCCTGAAAAAAAGAGATCTCTCAGAACCAGCCCTCCATCAATTTTCATTGGTCCCTTGCTTCCTTTTTACTGTCAGACAATGTCAACTCAGCTTTATTAGTGAGCTGCCAGCCCTGCCGAGGAGCTGCTCGATTACTGTACTTCTCCTCAGACAGCACCGTTAGCAGCATGGGCACACTGGGCAGATCCTGCCCAATTCAGAGTCACAAAGCAGCCAGAAAGGGATTGGCTGATATAGGTGACAATTATAACTCTGGCTACCTTAATAACAACAATTTTGGAAGAACTACTAAACCTCCTGCCCCCATGCTTAAGTCAATGTCTCAGTGCAATCAGGATGAGAGCTGATGTGAGGGGCAGATTATTCTACATCTGCCTATTGGAGGGTTACACTTTCAGAAGTATCTGGTAGGAGCCCTCATTGGCGAGCGGGTACTGAACTAGATGGTTCCTGGGTCCGAGCCAGTGCAGCAGTGCTTATGTTTTCTATGTTCCTATCCACAGCATGATCTCGTTTAGACCAGTTATAAAATCCCAGATAATCTCACCAAATTCAATAGTTATCTCTGGTAAAAGCGTTCTTAGGATCAGGACCTATCATTCCTGCATGCTGCAGTCAGCAGACTCAGAGTGGCCCTTTTAATATACCAATTTCAGGTCCCTTCTTAGAGTTCATCAGTCCCACTGATTTTTTTCCAACAGCTATGAGTTTACCAACATCAGTTCCCTTGTTCTCACATTCAACGACCCGTCAGTTGTGCTGAGACTGGTGCCTTGAATGCCAAGAAGGACGAAGATTTTGGGAAAGTGGAGTGCAGTTAGGGCCAGATTAAGGCAATGCAAAGCTCATGGAACACTACAATCTAAAGTTCCCTGTAGCTCTGCACAAGGAATAATACTTTGCATATATTTGATTAAATTCTGCCCTCATCTACATCAGTGCAGCTGCACTAAAGTCAACTAGTTTGAACCAACAGAGAGGCAACATTTGGCTCATAGAGTCCCTTTCGTCTGAAATCTCAAAGCACTTTACAAAAAGGAAATATGAACACCATTTTGCAGATGGTGAAAACTAAGGTGCAGAAAAGTTAAGTGACTTATCCAAGAACAGAGGGAAAATGAATGGCAAATTTGGAGTAGCCTCCAGGTTCACCTGACTCCTGTTTGCCTAATATAGCCTGCTACCTGTAATACAGCAGAATTCACTGGTAAAAACATTACTACATCTCTTTTGGGCTTATGGGCATGTGCCCAAACTCAAACTGGAATTTATATGACAGATAAATCCATTTAAATACAACCCTTTCTTGTATTTTCAGCTCATCAACAACCCAACCCAACATATGAACCATTAATTGCACTCATAGGCATCAAGAAGATACAGGTTGGTGCAAACTGTGCCATAGGCTGAGTAACAGGTAAGTATTAGATAGTCAAAGGTGTCTGGATTTCCTAAGGCGCAGAATGTACCTAATTCACTCATGCAACAGTAGTTTCTGACACATTGTCAGTTACACGTTTGCAACATCTCTGCCAATGGACCTCACTTTTCCAAACCATTCACTGGAGGAATCTGCACCTCTGGGTACATAAGAGCCTGGTGTTTGTGAAGTGAAAACTATATACGAGAAAACCATTTGCTTTATGCAGAACAGAGTGCAAAGGAGAAGAACCGACTCCCAAAGTCAGGAGGGCAAGGAGATTGAAGCAGCAAGAGGGCACTGGATGATCAGTAGCTCTATTCAGACTGCCTGAGCAGAACCAGTCTGTCCCTGCAAACCCTCAACACCAGGCACTGACTTGCCCTTGCTACTCTCTAATGCCTCTCCTTTTCCCTGTAAATGTATTATTAAGAGAAACGGTTGTTCTTATTAGCAAGGCAGAAGCTAATTAACAACACCTCCGCATTAGTGTGATGGGAACTGTTACAATTGCAAACAGATGACACCTTTTTGTTGATGTTACCATTATTTGAAGAGAATGGTGAGAATTAGAAAAAGGAAGCTGCTAAGGGCAGGATTAGCTTCTGTGTAGCTTGGCTTTATGAAACATGGGAAAAGAATCAGTACTAGCTTTAAACTCTCTGATCCAATTCCCTGCTCACCATCCTATTTCATGTCTTCCTTGAAGCATCTCATATTGACGAGCTAGAGACTGGATACCAGATCCATGGGTCATTAGTTGGGTCTGATATGGCAAGCCCTCCATATGACAACTCAATTCTCCAGGATTGGAGTTACCATGCCAGTGGAATGCTGTACCATGCTTTTATGAGTCTTGGAGCACCTTGCAAGTTATTTCCTTTCACTGGCAACTTGCCTTACAAAGACACAGGGAGAACTCTGCTGGTAAAGAGACAAGGACAGCCTGCTACTTTACCTGTTGTGCCAGGGCACCAAAGGGTGATGATGGAGAAACTGTCTGAGAGATGGAATTAGAAAATTAGGAGAACTGCTCACTGCCTAGCTCAAGAATCTGGTAGTGGATTCACATTGGAGGCTGCAGCCAGAGAACAAATGAATCTGACTACACTAGCGATGGACCCATTAGCTGAACCCCTTTTAAATACAATTCCCACATGCAGGATTTAAACCTGGCTATTCTGAGTAGCATAGCTTAGGCCTGACCATTTACTGAACAGCTTTGCAACCTAGGATCCAAATCCATAAAGTAATTAGGTGCCTAGACTGAAATCAATGATAGTTAGGCAGCTAAATACTTCTGAAGATCTGGGGCTAGGTCTCTACCAATGGGAACCAGAGTCATCAGCTTTTAGTCCACATTAGCATGAGCTGTGTTTAAATAATGGTTTAGCGTTTTGGCAAGCAGTTTTACTCTCATATAGACAAGGCATTTGTGACCAGACTTCACTAGAAGGGCCTTCACCAACTTCACTAACAGGGCACTTATCACCTTGATACCTTACTTAACTTAGTCCATCCCGTGCTTTGCTGCACATTGGGCTACCCACATTCACCATCCTTGCCCGTCAACTTCCCGTCTCTCCAAATCTTCCCATTTCACTTTGAGATGCTTGATGCCGTTCAGTTGGCTCTCATCTTGATAGCCAAACAGAATTTTACACATCCACAGGCCTGGTTTACACCGGCAATTTTGCAGAAGTTTCCAGCCATCACCCTAGTACAGTTCTACTACTGGTATACAAACTGGGATGTTACTGGAAAATGTCTGAGATGGAAAGAACCCAGCTACAGTGTTAAAGCTCAGCATGTGAAAGTTTGAAAAAAACATCTTTTTACTTGTAAGCTAAGCAAATTCGACATGGAAGTTTTACTGAGACAACACAGCACCTCACAATGCCACCTCATTAAAGGATGGCAGCATTATTGAATGCATGTAACTCAGCTGGAACTCCTGTGGAAAATCTGGAGTGGAGCTTTGTAGGGATTGTCTGAACTTCAGCTGTTCCTAAACGTTGATCAGAGACACGGATGGGATGCAGGGGAAGAGAATCCATATGACTGGAAGAAGGTGAGATTCCACCATTGATAGGAGATTCTCAGAAGTTGCTACAGCAATTTTATGACACCAGAAATCCCTGAACCTGAAGACAGGCTCTTAAAGAGGAAGAGCTGGGCTTCCTTCCAGAAAGTTTCTCAAGCCCTTCATGTTATTTTTCACTGTGCTGAGATATAATTAGTTACAGTTCTTTAGTAACTGTCATTCATCAGCATGCTGGTTTTTCTTTTCTTAGGAATATGACTAACTCAGGAGTGATTATAAAGGCTTTGGTGGGAGGAGGAGGGGGAGGGGCATTCAGTTGAAAAGAACTTCAGGATCCACCGTTTATTTCACAGAAGAGTAAAATTTTGACAGTGTTTAAGAACCAGATTGTGATTGGCGTATGACTCACGCTTGGCAACCTCTGGCCACAGGAACAATTGCTGCATGATCTACAATGGGGGTTCTCAACCTTTTTTTTACTGAGCTCCCCCCCTCAATGTGCTATAAAAACTCCAGGGCCCAGCAGGTGTGGGGGGCATTTGGGGAACTCCTGGCCAGGCGGGGGTGTGACATTGCACTCCATATGCTTTATGAAAATACGCTTATGAATGTGAATATGATGTAACTGGAATATGCTTTATGCAAAAGGTCTCTTGTAAGGTATCATTAGAAAGCTTATAATCTACCGAGTGTGTTCATCCTATATGTTAGCATGTATTATTTCTATGTCTGGAGTTAGGAGAATAACATATAAACTTGTATTACTGATGTACCACTAATGGCTATTAGCCAGGATGGGTAAGAAATGGTGTCCATAGCCTCTGTTTGTCAGAGTGGGGTGATGGATGGCAGGAGAGAGATCACTTGATCATTACCAATTAGGTTCACTCACTCCAGGGCACTTGGCATTGGCCACTGTTGGTATTGAATCTATTTCCCTATGTTAAGTATCCTCACACCTTCTTGTCAACTGTCTGATATGGACCACCTTGATTATCACTACAAAAGGTTATTTTTCTCCTGCTGATAATAGCCCATCTAAATTAAATAGCCTCTTAGAATTGGTATGGCAACTTCCACCTTTACATATTTTCTGTGATTACATATATCTTACCTACTGAGTTCCAATCTGTGCATCCGATGAAGTGAGCTATAGCCTACGAAAGCTTATGCTGAAAGAAATGTGTTAGTCTCTAAGGTGCCACAAGTACTCCTGTTCTTTTTATGGACATAGACTAACATGGCTGCTACCCTGAAACCTGTTGGTAGACAAGATACTGGGCTGGACAGATCTTTGGTCTGACCCAGTACGGCCATTCTTATGTTCTTATGTAAACACATTAAGAGAAGCCATTAAGGGTGCTCCAGAAACAATCAACTATAAATGGCCCTAGTTACTTGAAAGCTTTCCTGTGTATGTATGGGCCAGCCCATGGTGAATAGAGATGAGAAATCTCACAGTGACAGGTGACCATGTCACCTGATAATGAAATCCATCTTAAATCTGGTACTTTTCCATTTAGGAGGAGGAGTGGGGACCCAGAGGCCCAAAGGATTCCCATCTTGTGCCAAAGCTACAAAAGCGGGTGGATCAGGACAAAAGGGGTCAGTCATGAGGAAACTGCTGCGTACCATCTGAGATGTCTGCTGGAACTAACAGGGATCTAGACTAGGGGATGGGATTGGACCCAGGCTAGGAAGGAGTCTAGTCTATGAAAGAAGTTTATTGGAACATCTTTGAGGGTGAGATATTACCTGTAATCAGTTTCTTAATGTATTAGGTTTAGATTTGTGCGTTTTATTTTATTTTACTTTGTGACTTACTTTGTCCTGTTATTACTTGAAATTACTTAAATCCTACTTTTTATACTTAATAAAATCATTGTTTATTAATAAACCTAGAGTAAGTGATTCATACCTGGGGGAGCAAACAGCTGTGCATATCTCTCTATCATTGTTATAGAGGGTAGACAATTCATGAGTTTACCCTGTATAACCTTTATACAGAATGAAATGGATTTATTTGGGGTTTGGATCCCATTTGGAACTGGGTGTAAGGGTGCTATAGAGGTAACCTGCTGAGCTGTTTTTGGTTAAAGTCTGCAGCTTTGGGGCCATGGCCCAGACCCTGAGTTTGTGTTGCAGCAGGCTAGCATGTCTGGTTCAACAAGGCAGGGTTCTGGAGTCCCAGGCTGGCAGGGAAAACAGGCTCAGAGGTAATTTCAGCACATCAGGTAACAGTCCCACTTGGGAAAGCTCAGAAAGGAGCAAAAGTGGAAATCAACTGCTTTGGCACAGATCTTATTTGCTGAGCATTGCAAACAGGGTGACAAGGGGCACTCTCATCTCCTAGCTATGGTCGGGCCTTGTCCACAGTGCTATCCTCCTAATAGCAGAGCTTTCATTCCCATTCACACACATTTTTTTAATTACATAAAAGCACTGACATGTCACGTCTTGCTCCACTCTTGGTGAGGTTTTGATGGGAAGGTTCAATAGATACCTTCTTGTCAATCTGTTTGGAGTCCCTCCCTCCAACCCTATTTGGCACTTTCACTCCTTCATATAAATGCTCAGAGCAGTGCCCCTAAAGGAACCTGAAATGCTTCTATCAGCAGCATCCTTTTAATGCAGCAGGTTACTTTTGGCTTGTCCCATTGCCAGCTCCTCCTTTGAGTAGGGACACATCTCACGAGGCCCTGGAAGAACAGCTTTCTAATTACTACCCTTTTAACTGTGACTCTCAATCCACAGAACTGCAGCCAATAATTGAACAGTGGACTCCAGAGAACACTGAACTAGATCCCTAGATTTCCGAGTGATTTTTGAAGGGTTTTTGTTTCACTATAAAGTCTCTTAGATTTTAAAATACCTAAAATACCATGGTCTTCAAATCGTAGGCTGCAGCTCTTGCTGATCTTATTGGCTTTTTGTTTTCTAAGACTGTGGAGAACTGGGGATGTAGTAGGTGGCATTAAAGATACCATATAAGGGAAACTTGATTGACTGAGAGAGAAAGTGATGTTTATTCATCCCGCTTGAAACACCTACTCAACTCAAACAAGAGAAACACTTGGGAGAAAAGTTGTCTTTGTTAAAGATCCAACCACCCAAGTCTCTTCAGCTGAGGGCTGAGACAGCTCCCAATCTCTGCAGTTTTCAGCAACAACAAAATGTGACACTCCAGATATTTCTAAGGGAATGTCCCTAAAAGAAAAACAAAAGCGCACAAGCAGGAAAAGAAACCCTCTAAAATATATATTTTATATCAGGCTTCTCCTCACCCCTCCTGTGATACAGCAGAGAAATAAGGGCAAAAGCTCAGTTTATTCCCTTGCTTAAACCCATTTTAGTGTATCTAAATTTCGTTTTGTCTGGATATTTCACTTTGTGAATCGTCTGTCCTCTCCCCATTTTGTCGCTAAAGCCCTCTTCCTTGCGATTCTCAGTCCTTTTCCCTGACTTTCCTAGCTCTGTATTTTCATTCTCACTTAGTATCTCATTGTTTTATCTGCATCTCATTAGAAGAGAGATGGCACTTAAACCCTTCCACCCACTTCTCTGTGGGAAAACAGTCATGTCTGATCACAGGACAATAAGAGACCACACAAGAAATGCAGAAGTTGGTCCAGTAAACGATATTTCCTCATCCACCTTGTCTTTACAATGTCACCTCCAGTCATTTCTCCTCCAACTCATTGTCTTCCATTGTCCACACAGAACCAGATCCCAAGAAATGCTATCTGCCATTGTGCATTGCTATAACTGAGAACATTACATAGCAGGTGGTTTCCCGCTTATTAGTATTTCATTCTCAGTTTTAGGTCTTATAAGTGAGTTATAACATGTGGGGTCCTGCAGGGATCAGTTCTGGGTCCAGTTCTGTTCAATATCTTCATCAGTGATTTAGATAACGGTATAGAGAGTACACTTATAAAGTTTGTGGACGATACTCAGCTGGGAGGGATTGCAAGTGCTTTGGAGGATGGGATTATAGTTCAAAATGATCTGGACAAACAGGAGAAATGGTCTGAAGTGAATGGGATGAAATTCAATAAAGACAAATGCAAAGTTCCATTTAGGAAGGAACAATCAGTTGCACATATACACAATGGGAAATGACTGCCAAAGAAGTAGTACTGTGAAAAGGAATCTGGGGGTCAGTGTCCCCTATATATAGTCAAGCTACATATGAGTCAACAATGTAACACACTTGCAAAAAAGGAAACATCATTCTGGGATGTATTAGCAGGAGTGTTGTAAACAAGACACGAGAAGTAATTCTTACGCTCTACTCCGCACTGCTTAGGCCTCAACCAGAGTATTGTGTCCAGTTCTGGGTGCCACATTTCAGGAAGGATGTGGACAAATTGGAGAGAGTCCACAGAAGAGCGACAAAAATGATTAAAGGTCTAGAAAACATGACCTATGAGGGAAGAATGAAAAAATCAGATTTGTCTAGTCTAAAAAAGAGAAGATTGAGAAGTGACGTAACAGTTTTCAAGTGTATAATAGGTTGTTACAAGGAGGAGGGAGAAAAATTATTGTTCTTAACCTCTGAGGAGAGAGCAAGAAGCAATGGGCTTAAATTGCAGCAAAGGAGGACTAGGTTGGACATTAGGGAAAACTTTCTGTCAGGGTGGGTAAGCACTGGAATAAATTGCCTACGGAGGTTGTGGAATCTCCATCACTGGAGACTTTTAAGAGCAGGTTAGACAAACACCTATCAGGGATGGTCTAGATAATACTTAATGCTGCAATGAGTGCAGGGGACTGGACTAGATGACCTCGAGGTCCCTTCCAGTCCTATGATTCTACACCAGCTCTCCACTCCCTCGAATTGAGATAAAAATTAACCCTCTAGCACCCATTACTGCTTTCGGCAGCTTATTCCATTGTCTGTTTTTCCTGTTACCAACTTTGTTTCTATCTAATCTAAATTGGCCCTGCAGCAATTTACTTCAGTGACTTCGTGGTTCAAGAATAAATTGGTCCCCATATTTGGAATAATCTTTTCAATACATCTTTTCTTGCATAGAAAACACAGGAAGGTCATTCAACAACATAGCAGCTAAATGCCCATCGCAGACACACAAATGTTTCATTCCCTTCTCACGTATCACTATGATGATGAGCAACATTCAATAAAGACTGCCAGAATTTTTAGATCTATATGTAGAATGGCAGCCAACGTGGGTCAGCTTTTTCATTTTTGCTCTGGATTGAAGTGATTCCAAAGAAATGTTAAAAAATTATCTGGATTTTTTCCAAGCTGATGCCCTTTTGCTTTGATAAATATTGTTACTCAAACTCAAAATGAACAGTTTAAAAAAAAAATCATGTATTTGGAAACTATTGCCAAGAATACTATTCATTTCTCTCCCTCCTCCCCTCCCCACATCGCCTGCAATTTGTTAAATCACTATTGTATGGAAAATGAGAGGATCTCGGGGTAAGAACATAGGGAAAAATACTGAAAAAGCTTCATGCTTAAGCAATGTTTGAGCACTGTTGTATTTTAACTAAACCTGAGTGGATATGGATAAAATTGTCTGCTTGGAATTGAAAGGCACATTACAATTTAACCTCATTCCAGGTTCACTCTGCAAACAAACATTCAAGCACTGAAATTTTGCTAGCGTGAATACATGACAGCCACCATCTTAGCCAACACACCAGGGATTGAACTAGGGACACCCAAGCTAAAAGCAAAAGCTGAATTAAAGAGCCAAGACACCAACCGGGTCTGTAACAGACTCTCATCCTCCGCAGACAGGGCAGAGGAGGACCTATAAGGAAAAGAAAGAAGGAAAAGAAAAGCCCAAAACACACACACAGGATTACAAATAATCATGAAAAATAAAATTATAAGACTGGTCAAATATGTACCCAAAGTGAAGTTCAAATTATACGTGACTTGTGCGCCTTATACGAGGGTGTATGGAGTCCCACCCACCCCCACCCAGGGGCCACAGGGGTGGTAAGCCCCCGTGCCAGATCCAAATCATCAGGGACCCTTACTAACGCTTGTGTGGTGTTCCCTGCTCAAAACTCAAAATTATGCATGATGATATTTTCCAGCACGATTTTGCTATGTGGTAGCAGTTTCTGGACAAGGATTTGATAGCTAACTCTTTCCCTAACTTAATTAACAAAGAATGATACAGGGGCCCACTGGAAATTGCTGGCAGCTACTGAATTATTTTATCTTATATTAAAAACTTAAAAATGATTCATCACCACCAAAGCATGCACATAAGTAGCAGCGTGGGTAACCACATTATGTTACTGTTGTCTTCCCACCTCCACTTTCCCCCTCCTCGTTTTAGGATATCATCTTTGGGATGAGGACACGTTCTCCGATATTTTTGTACAATGCCTAGTATAACAGGGCCTCCACCTTGATTGTGACCTCTTGATACTACCATAAGGAACAGAGATAACTGCACCAAGCTAGTCTTATTTCTGAACACTATATAAACAAGTTTACAACTGTGCTATATTGTCAATTTTATAGTACGGAGAGGGTACTAGGGTGCTTCCCTTCAAAGCACATATCAATGCCAAGAGCAGTTAGTTACAGTAAAGGGCTCAGAGTAAAGTAGAAACAGCACTCATTTAAGATCAAGTCATTTCTCTTTGCAAAATATTCAGTCTCTAAAGCATGGGTGGGCAACCTTTCAGAAATGGTGTGCTGAATCTTCATTTATTCATTCTAATTTAAGGTTTTGCGTGCCAGTAATAGATTAACGTTTTTAGGTCTCTTTCAATAAGTCCTTAATATATAAAGAAACTATTGTTGTATGTAAAGTAAATAAGGTTTTAAAAATGTTTAAGCAGCTTCATTTAAAATTAAATTACAATGCAGAGCCCCCCAGACCGGTGGCCAGGACCCAGGCAGTGTGAGTGCCACTGAAAATCAGCACCCGTGCCATAGGTTGCCTACCCCTGCTCTAAAGGAATAAGGAGAAAAATGTGTCAATCTTCGTGTTCTTAACGCATACTACAATCCGGTACACCACTGCAATTACTTCACCAATACAATAAATACCAGGAGTGGGCAAACTTTTTGGCCTGAGGGCCACATCTGGGTGGGGAAATTGCATGCAGAGCCATGAATGCAGGGCTGGGGCGGGGGGGGGGGGGGGTTAGGGTGCAGGAGGAGGGGCAGAAAAGGGGTGCAGGGCATATGGTGGGGCTCAGGGCAGGGGGCTGGGGTGCAAGAAGGGTGTCAAATGTGGGAGAGGGCTCAGGGCAGATTGGGTGCACGAGGGGTGTGGCAGAGGGCTCAGGGTAGCAGGCTGGGGTGCAGGAGGGATGCAGGGTGTATTAGGGGACTCAGGGGATTGTAGTGTGGGAGGGGTGCAGCAGTGGGTTAGGGTGCAGGAGGGGTTTGGGATGCAGGCTCCGTCCTGGCTTACTTGGAGCAACTCCGGGGTGGCAGCAGCATGCAGTGGGGCTAAGACAGGCTCCTCGTCTGCCCTGGCCCCGTGCCACACTGTTCCTGGAAGCAGTCATCACCACATCCCTGCAGGTACATCCCCCATTCCTGGCCAATGGTAATGGGGCGGGGAGGAGTGCCTGGAGGCAAGGGCAGCGCACAGAGCCCTCTCCCCCTTGTCCCCACGCAGAGACTACAGGGACATGGCTCCTGGGTCAGATCAAAAGCCCTGACGGGCCAAATCCTGACCGCAGCCGTAGTTTGAAAACCCCTGATATATACTGTAAATTGTAAACCATAACTATTCAACTCCATTGCAGGGAAAAATCTAAACCCATTTTACCACTGCATGCGTGAACCAAGCTCAAAACAAAGGCAACTGACTGTGTAGGTGGAAGCAAATTGCACAGAAACCGTGAGGAAGCCTCCAGAAGTTGAGTGCACAATAGAAAATGCTAGGAGGAATCCACATTTAGAGAATTAATTACATTTCAGGGGGTTGCTCCTTTCCACGAATACTGAGGACTGGAGCAGAAAGGTTTTACTTGTCTCATGGATCTTTATTATTCTATTTGCCTCCTTGTATCAGTCAAATCAGATTTTAAAAGTGACAGAGTCCTGTGGCACCTTAAAGACTAACTAAAGTATTAGAGCATAAGCTTTCGTGGGCTAATACCCACTTCGACAGATGCATGCAGTGGAAGCATCCAGGGGCAGGTATAAATAGGTAGGTGAGAACCAGGTTAAAGATAACAGGGACTCATTGGACCCATCCTGTTATCTTTAACCTGCTTCTCGCCTACCTATTTATACCTGCCCCGGGATACTTCCACTGCATGCATCCGACGAAGTGGGTATTAGCCCACGAAAGCTTATGCTCTAATACTTTAGTTAGTCTTTAAGGTGCCACAGGACTCTTTGTCACTTCTGCAATTCCAGACTAACACGGCTACCTCTCTGATTCAGATTTTAAAGGCATTCTAAATTGAGCTGGCATGGTCACTTCAAACTCTAGGGATGCTAACAAGAATGTGCCAAAGTACAAATACTAATTCACAAACAACATTCCTCGGGCGTAAACTCTGTAGAGCAGGGACTCGTGTGTATGAACATATTGTGGGAATTACTGGAATATCAACATAATAGTATAGCCTGGGGGTTTCTATCTGTGACAGTTTGCAGAGATAAATGGGCTACAGGACCAGAATCTGCCACTCTCTCACAAAGCACTAGTTTTTTTCCTGGAGGGAGCGGTCTCATTGAAGCGAACTGGATTACTTGAGGAGTAAACCACTATTGAGCATGAGTAAAAATCGCAGACTCTGGCCCAGAATTATTTCAGCAGATGCATACGCTATAAAATCAATTCATGAACCTTTTAGGCCTGACCTATATTTTGAGGTGATCAGATATTAATTTCTCATTTTTGTTTCAGACTATAATGGACCAAATTCATCTTGGTTGCAAACAGGTGAAATTCCTATTGAAATCAATGGACATTACCCCCACTTGTGCTAAAGTGAAATCAGATTCCATTGCTTTTTACCAGGATGTGATCCACTATGATAAGGAAGGGAATTTATTTGATTTATTTTTTTACTTCTTACTTGTATAATTTACTTATATAGTCCATATTCTTTGATCTGTAAACTCCAACTTATGTGAGTAATCCTTCCTCACCAAGTTTTCCCTTTGAGTGAAGTGGGTTAACTCAGCAGTCTTCAAAGTTTTTCCTCCGCGGCCCCTCTCCCTGTCCTGCCTCTACTTGCAGCACCCAGGGTATGTCCGCCGAAATGCCACCGAACAGAAAGCTTCCGCTTTCTGCGGCAGCATTTCGGTGGGACAAAAATAGACCGCTTGCGAGTTTGGTGTTCTCTTGGGTAGGATCAGCGGCGGTGCCGGAGTCTCACGCACCCCGAGGAGTGTATGCACCCCACTTTGAAGACCACTCGTTAACTCATGTAGATGGCAAACTCTTCAGGGTAGGCATTTCATATATGGCACCAGATACATTTTTAATCTTTCAACTTGGGTTAACACCAGATTAGTAAAATGAAGTATTGAGCAGCAATGTCCTGCCGAGTCCACCTTAGACAAAGGATTCCTTTCATAGCTCTTCCATTCCCACAGCCATCCCTTCCACAGTCTATGTGAATGAAGTTTAACAGTTAAAGGACTGGGGGAAGCTGGAGACTTGTGGGTACTAGTTACCAACAAATATTCTCAGAAAACTAACATGGAGAGAAGAAAACACAAAAGCGGCCTTGCTTACTCTCATCAAAACTAACCAATTACTTTTTATTTTTCATCTTCGAGTGATATTCACACCATTCAAGGAAAAACATTTGGGCCATGTGCATGTGAACATACATGACCTTTATTGGAGACAGGTGGGGTCATTAATTATACAGAAGTATCATCACACCATTCTCTTCCAATTTAATCCCATTTAGTTTCCTTATAAATCTGTAGCAAAAGTGCACTTTTAACAGTTCTTCTTTTAATCTATAGTATATATTCTTTCAATATTCTCTCTCTCAGATCAGGTATTTTATTTGTAAAAATGTATCACCAGATATACAAAATACATGTATAGTGTTCTACATCACTTTTTGTTTAGATTTGTTTTTTAAACTCAGTGCGTTCTCCTTTTTGCAAGTTACTGATGACAGATTTCTGTTAGTGTCACTACCCAGGGACTCTGGGTTTTCCTGCGAACAAGGGGAGAGGATTGCTAAGCAAGAGCAATTTTCACACAAGTAGGAACAACAAGATGACAAAAACGGTTTTACGGTTACTGATTAAATCTCTGTAAATGAGAGTACTTTGCATAATAAAATTCAGGAATTGACTGTCCATACTTTTTCTTCTTAGAAGGAGAGGTGGGAGGATGGAACTTGTACCCAATTGGAATATGCTAATTGGAATATGCTAATATTTACTAATTTCCATTTTAAAGAAAGGAATTAATTGCTAACAGGAGGTTTCCAGTTGTGAAAGGGAACAACAGATAATTAGTACAGCCACCATAAAGGACTGCATGTATATGATGGGTTGTCTTCATGAGGACAATATTTTGGTAAAATATTCTATTTATCCCATACAAATCACAGAATTGCATAAATTAAATGTCCTCATAGATAACAATCACCAGTGCATACTATGAAGAGCTGTACTAAGACCAGCAAGGTAGAAGACAGCTTTGGTGTTATTTAATAAGAAGAAGAAAGGAAAATATCAATTTCCACTCATGGTTTAGAGCCAGCTATGACAAGCTTTGGCACTGTAACAGGACTTTTCAAAAAGAAAATTACATAAAGGGTTTCAGAGATTTCTTATAAATTCCCTTTAATCTTTTCCTTCTAATTATCCTTGAGATTATACTATATACATTTGTAATGGATAGTTACTTAAATTCAGTCTTCTTAAGACTAACATACTTTTCTCCTGTTAAGCAAAGCCTATAATGCCATATTAAAGAGAGCATTTTCAGGGGGCAATGATTCATATGTCAAAACTAATGTAACCAAGATGAAGAGGAACTCTTTGCAAGATAATGTGAGTTAACCTTTGTTTGTTTTTAGTTTTTCTTCCTTTATGGAAATTTCTTATTTCAAAGACTAGGAGCAACTGGATTAGCTTTGTAAGTAATGCTTCCCTTCGTTAACTCTTCACAATTAGTGCAGCTTCTGTGTATTATCATAGGCAGATATGATCCTGCATCTGTTTACTATATACTGAATGAAATGCTGAACAGATCCTGTTTCAGAAGAGGGCACTTTTGGCTTATGCAATAGCTCCAAGAAATACTGTAACTTTAAACTTTCTATAACAACTGGTTGCAAGACATGCACTTTTAAAAGCTCAACTGCTTCTTTGCTCCCTCTGAATTTGCAGCATTGTGGCTTTGAGAGTCAAACTTTTGCTTAAAAAATTAAAAAGTACAACAGATTAGGTTATATGTGGAAAAAAAATTACATCTTCTGGAGGGGAGAATAGGATAGTAAAAGTTAAAAATATAAAAAAAGTGTGCTATTAGTGTTATCTAAAACCAAGATGATGCAAACTGAGGGATTTATAATGCTCCAGAAATAGCTTTTTGTCTACCTTTTTTAAAATTACAGACTTGATGTTTCCAATATGTTTTAGCACTGTACTGTTTCGCATGTCTGAGTCACCAAAAATGTCCAGCAACTAGCTGCTGCTCATATCTCAAAATATGTGTTCAGCTGACATTGAATATTGAAATCATTCTGCTAAAATACAGAAAAACGACAATGATAGACTCCAAGGTATAGCCTCAGGCTGACACTGAATGGTAAAGAATTCCACAATGCGACTTTTAAAACCTTCCTTCAGTTCTTGAACAAATAAGCAGCCAGGTTTCAAGTAGAGGTAACCCAGATTTTGGAAGCTAGCAGTGTAAAAAAAAAGCCCAGAAAGAAAATCAGAGCAAAAGCTCTTCTTATAATAGAAGTCAGCACTCATCCTCCAAGAAATGGCAGAGGTAAACCTTTCTTCTCCCTGCTGGATCTCTCATGGTCCTACAGCAATGATGAGGAATTGTTTCTGCTGTCACCGATGTCCTACTTGGGACATAACCTTGATCCCTTTTTTCTTTTATTTGTGTACATTTATCATTTCAGTCTTAGTCTCTTGACTGGTAGAAGAGGATATATCCGGATTCTGAGTTTTTGGAAATGTCTGATGTTAACCCATAGAATTCTTCAATGGCCTGGGCATCAATTTTCTGCAATTCAACAAGATATGAAGATTAGACCCACTCAAAATTACCAACACTGAGCACACAGCCCCTCCCCCAATGAAATACTATTTTCAGTTTAGTATATGGAAGAAGTTGACTGAAAGCTACTCAATATTAGTACACCAAACCTTTCTTCAGTAGATTAAACTGCTTAATTTGGAGAAGATTAAATCAGGATAAATTTATGACTATCAGATCAAAAAATAGTGCACCATGAAGCTCCGGTGCATACACAGGGGCTCTATGAACACCTGCTCTAAAAATTCAAGCTGACATTTCATTCTCAGCTCTTTCTACCAACTGGATTCGCCAACTTTCCTTACCCAAAGCCGTGCAGCCTGTATGCTGATGAAAAAGTCTGCTATTAACGTAGGAAATATTATCCATCGGATAATAAGGAGTGCACAAAGAGGTGAATGGCGCTTCAAAAATGAAGAGAACTCCTACGCTGTCGGTTACTAATCTGGATCACCTATCAATAATGTAACACACAGTTACTATTTTCACATTAACTATGTAAGAGTATACAACAAACGGAGCTTGCTCTCCCTGAGATCTAGTATAATGCTAACCAGTGTGATGTTGAGAACCACATGAATAATTACACAGGGAAATAGCTTCTTTTCACTTCAGGCAGGAATAAATTTCTTATCTACATAATTTAAAATTGAGGGAAAATTATTGCAGGAAAAGCATAGCCAGAAAAATGAGTTTTTCATTTGGCTCTCCAAGCGGTGAGGCCTACGGTCATTATCTTTTGTGGGTGTGAGCTCCATGGTCATGGTCCGTCTTCTGAGAATGAGTCATTTCTCATTACTGGTCAACAATTTCATTGTTCCAGTGGGATGCAGCTGTCCTGAGAGGTCAGGGTCAGGAACAGAAGTCTCAGGCAGCAAGAGCTAATCCCATGTAAGACTGAATTTGATTCTGCAGTCTATGGGCAGTCAGTGCAGAGACTGAAACACTGGAACGAATGGTCATGACCTGTGTTGCTAAGCAGACAATGAATGGTTCCTTTAGTATTTTAAAATGCCTTTAGGTCACACGATCCACCAGGATAAGATGATGGCCTGAGGTGGAGAGGCAAGAGGAAATCAGCCTAGAGCAACTGAAGCTGTAATCTCCTCTACTATCCCCAAAATAGAAGATTTGGGAATGAGAGAAACTAAGAATAGGAAAGAATTGTTGGGTGACCTTTAATACTATCCCACACAGCAGCAAAGATGGCCTTGGGATACCACGGAGCCAAGATTCTTGGTCCAAAGAAGAAACTCTGCTTTGGGTGGAGAAAACAGAGAAAGTTCTCTAATTGAACACTCTGAGGAAGGCCCCAAGCTACAGTTCACCTAAGGAACCTCATCAACACCAAAATGGCTATTAGTAAAGAATAAGCAGGAGATATAGTCATTGGTATGAAAGAGTCTCTCAGAACTGATAGCACCTTGGTTCTGAGCTCACAGATCAGCATGGAGTCAAATATTCAGGACAAATACAGTGGCCTCTTCTCTTTTTTTACACCTCAGTTCTGAGGAAGAGAGCAATTGTACTGAGGCAACACAGTGCTTACGCCAAAGGGAGTTATTTCTCTCATCAGATCAGGGGTCTCTTGGGATTCAGACTTCTACACATCATCAAGCAAGGAATAAAGGCTCAGTGCCAACTCAAACATCATACTGAGCTGCTTTAAGGGTGTATCCAGAACAGAGATTCCTGATCCTTTTAAGCCCTCAGGGTTAAAGTAGCACAAAAGGCATTTCTCAGTATGTGCACCTCAGTGGAACATAGGCAGCACTATGTATGCCGGGCTGTTAAGCATATTTTCACATTACAATGGGCATCATTTGAAGCTGGTGACTTTGCCAGCCATCCTATGAAAATAAGAGGTGTCCCATACAAAGAAACAATTAACTGCAATGACACAACTACACTATTCCAGCTATAATTAAAAGCAGGAGAGTTTAGTAACAAACGAAACCACAGCAAACAGAAAAGCAGCTGGAGAAACCTAAAGGGACTCGAATTAGACATCCATCAGGAACCAGACGATAGCACTGCAGATCCATATACAATGTTCAGGCTGAACGATAAGTACCACAAGAGAACTTGCCTGCAGCCTCAACCACCAAAGCTTTCTAGAAGTTTCCAGTTAAGAAAATGCAGAGTGCACAGGCTGAATCAAGCATGTGAATTTGTATAGATGATACCCAAAGAACTACCAATTTGTTCCTTGGTATGTTTATGCGCATGAGGAACAAAATTGTTTCTCTGAATATTGCCTGCACATCCAGCAGCTTCAGCAACTGTTCTGGTGGTCTGCTGTAAAAGCAATGGTCATAAAAATGAAAGCTGCCTATGGGTGCACTTCATTTTGAAGAGAATGTACATTACCTACTTGTTTAGGCCAGTACTTTTCTTTTTCCCCACCCACCTTATGAGCCTGGGGCAACACACACTTGGTAAGTTGCCAGAAAGATGCAATGAACACAAAATGGAATTACAATGGATACAATTTAAAACAAGGCATGCATTATGTTGTGTGAAAATCCAAGATTCCTCAAATGTATGCATTTCAAAATGCTCTGAAGTTCTGGGGAAAAGTATATGGGACAAATAAGTGTATATTTTTCCAAAGTTCTTTTGGCAGAAAGCCTTGTATATGAATATTCAGAAAAGAAAATCAGTGACTCTAACAGAAAAAATATTCTCAAAAGCATATTCACCAACAGACTTAATATAATTATCTGGCAGCTCTGCAAACATTTTCTGCTGTTTAATTTAATTTAAATTCCAACTGACTTACCATGAAATCAAGTCTATTTCCACTATCTAGCATTTTTATATAACCTGGAAATATTCTTATGGATTCACTTATCCCACAGATATTTTTAAATTCTTTAGTAGCATATATCCTAATTCATTTTCACATTCACAGATTAACAAATTAGAGACAGAAAATAACTATTTGATTACCTTGTCTCCTCCCCCTTCCATAGCAGGATTGTTTTCCACCAATATACTCAAGAGTTTTGTCCAGCCTAGTTTTAAAGTAACAATCAGTTGATGTTTCCACCAATTCTCTTTGGGAGACTGTTCTACAGCTTAGCTGACCTGATATTAAGGATTTTTTTGTGTGTGCGCGCTTTGCTATTGAACCTAAGTTTTCTTTTGACCATTTTCTGACCCACCCGAAACAATACTTTTCCCTCCACAGCATTTACAACTTTCAAATAATAGATAGAGTTACTACTCTCCTGAGTAACTATTTAGCTATGCTACAGATTAGTTCTTTTTATCTTTCCTCATAATTTGGGGAAACCAACGTGGATAGACACTCTCCCCTCTATTCCGTACAGATATTGCCACAGTGCTGCATCACTTTTGGTTGCTACAATGTGATAGCTTGCCAAGCTATTAGCATAGGAAAGGGAATTTACCCCTATTGCTTTCAAATAATTTGGCTTTGTATATTACTCTATTTGAAGACATTTGCCTTTGGTATTTGACATGTGACAGGTTTTCACATATACTGTGATAATACAGTTTTACCTATATAACTTTCATTCACTTGATATTTTACTTGAAACTTGAACCTTCACCCAAACAAAAATGAAATATGACTCACTCACTTTTCTTGCATTTAGCAAATCTTCAGGCTAGTAAAAGAAAAGTAAGCTGCTTCCAATTTACATTTTAGATCTAAAAAATCATAGCATTTATAACAAAAAGGTGATAAAGCTTTTTGAAGGCTTACATTATGAAACCAAGAGACAAAAATATTTCTCTGCTCTTTCACTATTTGGCAAAGCTACGAGCAGGCACAAAGGCTTTGAAGTTATCTGTTAGTAGACTCAGAAAGACAACTTTCTTCACTTTATACGTGTTTCATACTTAGCAGGTGAAACCTCCAGGGCTTGAAAAGTCTACTTGCCTGCATGTCCCTGGTGTGTAGGGACTTCCCCTGACAAATGATAAGACTTACGCCTTCTACTTCTGCAGAATCTAAGCTTTATTTTTATAAATTACTTTTTCATGCTTCATGATTGTGAATATATCTTTCTGAATTTGACCTGATGAAGTACTGAGTTTCCTGCAGTCTCTCTGTGATGCTAACCAGCAGCAACAGGACATGAAACCAAAATGGTCCGTTTCAGAGCTACTAATGGAAATGTGGGGAGCAATGAAACTGACAATAATAATTTCAAATTCATTCTGTAGTTTCTTGGACAAGCTAGAGCAGCAGCATCAAAGAGCAAAGCTATTATAAGAACAGAGGACTCACAAAAGGAAACAGAGGATGGGAAGAGCTGAAGACCCTGTTCCTGCTAGAGCCTGCAGCGAAAGTCACCCCGTATCGCTAACCATTGCAGTAGCCAGGATAATTCCCAAAAACACATTATTCAGGGCAAGGGTGCTGTATCTGGGGGTGGAGGGCACACGTGGGGAATGAACAGGAGAGTCATTGCTTTTCTGACTGAGGAGGGTGGGAGGGGAACTTCAAGTTTATCAGGCACCTACCAGTTAGAAGCAGATATGAAAAACAGCCATTGAGTGGAGTTCCCTGGTAGGACTATTCTACACTCCCCAGTGGGATTGGACTTCAGCAGGACTTTCGTGCCTGGGCTTCACTTATGCCAAACAGCTCCACCCCCCTAATTTTTCAACTGTGGCTTTCAGAACATATGGGATAGGAACTTGTTCTAAATGAAAACTCTCATCCTGCAGAAATTGATGATAATCCCCTACCCCACAGTCGGCACTCCCATATTAGGGAGAGGGGAAAGCTTCCCACTTGCCAGGGGATTTTTCAACTGCTGAATCTCCAGCTTTACAAGAGCTGCATTCTGGATTCTCAATCCTGAGGAGCACAGTGAAGTTTCAAGAGAGAAACGACTCACACTGACTACACTATTTTCAGATCAGTGAGATTATGAGGTAAACAATAAAATTTCACGTTAAACATGACTCAGATAAGAAAAGTGAATGAAAATCTGGCATCTTTGTAGGAGACAAATCTTCTCTGTGTGTCTTCTAGGCCAAGCCAGCACATACGCAAGAGATTAAACTGTATTCTGTTCTTACTCATGGCTCAGTAAATTGCCATCAATGTTTTCAGGCAGATAAATTTTGCTTTGGCCCATAAAATGAGCAAATCTGACATGGAAGACATTGACTAAGAATATGTAACAACATGGCTATTCTATGGCCTATTTAAAAACCACACTGGTTTTTAAAGGGATTACCTTGATGCTATTACTAATCAGAGTTTAGACTTATTTTAAGGAGTGATCTAAAAAAGGCCCCAACACATAAACCTTTATGTTTTTACAATACAGCTCAACGGAATATACAAAATGCTACCACATTTTCATGTGTGTGTATATATTTTAGATACCTATCGAAACATTTATAGGCAAGATATTTTGTGGAATACAAAATAAATTTATTTTAGCTAGAGTGTATCTAAATACTCTGCTAAAGATCAAAAACCTATGGATATCTTCAGTATCTAACTACCCATGTGCTCACAAGTCTCTGATTTTCTAACTCTTTCCACAGTTCTTGCTACCTGTCTGCTGCAAAAATCAAGTATCCTTCCTTTTATATACTCTTAACCTACAAAAGAAGATGAAAGGGTGTTGAATTTAATGTTGAGCTACGGCCATCAGAAATATTTAGGATCAAGCCACTGACTCTAGAAAGCAAACTGGTCTCAAGACAGAACCTGAAACGTGGGAAAAAATACCCTGGTGTTTTATATTCTTAACAGGACAGTTCTTGTTGTACCAAATAGAGGTCATCCTCAGTCTTCTGTCAAGTGACTAACGCAGCCCTTCAGCTGAGCACAGTTCTACAAGGAAATTATATATACACAAATCTGCTCAGAACTTGATGAAGATGCCCCATATACAGATTTTGTTACAAATCTTTCATGGATGTGAAATGGATTCCTAGATACTGAAATAGGATCCCTGCACATAGCTGGAAAATGGCACTGTCCATACTGTTTTCACAACATAAAGCAATCTGTATACCTACCTCTACAATGTCATCATCAAACAGCAACCAAAAGCCATGGCTCTTCACTATGGTGATATAATGTCCACGGTTTGGACCGCTGTCAGAAAAAAGGTCAAAGATTTATTACACTGATACCTACATATGAAAAACAAAACACTGGTAAATAACTCAAGCTATTATAGGTGGAACTGATAGTGCCACCTATAGTTAAGGTTCACCAATACTTTCCAGTGTAAGACCTTATTTTCAATTGCCTATAACTTTCCCCAACCGTAACACACTGGGTCTACCTCAGATTTACTTAAAAATTTCAGCAAAAATGGTTCGGCCATTTTTGAGAATGAGATAAGGGGCAATATATTGTTCTGACCACATTTAAAAAAATTCATACAATGGTTTGGGTGAGAAATTAGGGTCTCTGCTTTGGAGCAAGGACTTGATATTTAGTAACAGGAATGTGCTATTTGTGAGTCTCATGAAAAAATGCCCAAACCAGCCAAGTTACAAACCTTTGAGGGAAAAAATCTTAGTTTTTGCTTGTTTAAGAGAGACATGTTAGGAGTCTGACAGCTACATTCTCTAAGATTCCATCTGTACTGAGTGCGCTTCAGACCAGGATTGCAGGCATTCAGCTAGACTTTCTGTGCAATTGCTGTTCCCTGTTGTTGTGGCACTATCACCAGAACAGAATGCACAGAGACCCTCTCGTGTGTGCACTCAGTACTCTCCTGTTGGAACTGTGGTGGAGGAAGCTGCCAGATCCGAATGCAGAGGGGACAAGAGCCAGACCAGATGGGTAAGGATGGCAGAGGAAGTAGATTGGGACAAGGAATTTTTGGTTTGTAATAATATACACTAGCACTAGGTAAGCCACCAACTGCTGACCTCAGACAGTGAGTGAGCAAGTTAAGAATAAAACAAGAAACTAAACTCTCGCTTTTTCTGGCTTTATTTTGTGTTTCATTTAGGCTCTGAATAACAGAAACATAAAATAATAGCTTTTTAGAAGGACTTTGCTATGTATGGGGGAAAAGTGATTCTGTAGCCCCATTTGGTGTTAATTCCAGTAAGTTTATAACAATTTCTGCTTTAGAATGAAGCCTTTTTTGTTTAGAATGAGTACATTAAAGTGAAGTTATCAAAGCAAAATATGTTAAACAGATGTTTTAAAAGATCTAAAATATTTAGAAAAGAAATTTGCGCCTGGTCTATTCTGATGGGTTAAGTTCCAGCCTAATACAAGTTTACAACAGAGCTGTGGAACACCTTAAAAAGCCAGTGTTTACAAAGCAGCAGCTCTAGAGCACAACTGCTGACCCTTCAATAAGACAAAGTCACACTAACTGCCTTTTCTAGATATCATTACTGAAAGCTATATTTATGCTTATTGGAATGTGTGTCACAGATAGCAAACTTAGGATCCAGTCCTGCAAACTCACAAGATAAAGTTTGCAGGATAGGACCCTTTCTTTTGCAACATCAGTATGTTGTATGAACATGTATTTCAGAACTATATCACAATATCAGAAACATGTACAACATAGCATAAATAAATTCAGCAGACACCGGGATGTGTTGGTTTTGTTGGCTGGCTAATTTCAACACTGATATTTTGGAAATATTCTATAGATCTTATGCTAGATTTCCAACTACTTTAAGATTTAACCCCCACTCCAAAAAAACAAAGAACAAATAATCCCCAACCATTTCATCCTAAAGCCTGGTCTAACCTGAAGCATATGAGCATAGCTTCAGGGTTGTGAAAAACCATACTTCAACCGACATATCTATACTGATATACCCCCAGCATACACACAGCTATGTTGACCCGAATAGTCTTCTTTTGACATAGCTAGATTTGTTTGCAGAGATGTCCCTACACCAGCAGAAAAACCTCTTCTGTTGGTGTAGGCCAGGCCTGCACAACATGTGGCCCGGGGGCCACATGCGGCCCGCATGGGCTCACTGTGCGGCCCGCGGGAGGTAAGTAGGGGTGGGGCAAGGGCTTTTCGGCCCGCAGCTGGTTTTTTTGCAGTAATATGGCCCTCACTGCTTTCCGAGTTGTGCAGGCCTGGTGTAGGCTGTGTCTACTTTACAGGGTTATCCCTGCATAGCTATGCTAATATGTCTCAACATAGTATAAACATACTCCCTTTTTTACTTCTGTGAATAACATTAGATCTTCTCTTATATAATGTAGTCTTTGCAATGGCTTTTCTGTTTGCATCCAGTTTTTTAAACAAAATATTTGTTTTTCAATTAATTAGGTTTTAATCATGCTGTATCAAAACTGTGCAGCTGATTTAAAAAGCAATACGCAATTTAACCACTTGGTGGCACCAGCATTTTTTTTAAAAAATGTAATGATAAGTCGCAACATACAAACTGATTCTATTTTGAGAACTTTGTTTTTTCAAGAATTGCTTTATTTCATTTAACTTTCCTGAAAGCTTTAGCATGTTTGAAAGCTATATAGAAAGAGCAAGTCAGACTGTGCACACTGAACAAAAAAATAGGCTGAAAATATTTTCAAAAAAATGTTTAAATGTAAAAACATGTAAAAAATCTTTTTATTCTTTCCGTTGATTGGCTTAGATGTTGCTGAGATTGTTCTACATTGTCAGCTGCTGCAGAGGTATTCAAATGTACATGTGAGTTAATTTTCATGGAAACTCATGTAAAACTCAAAAAGCATTGGAGACATACCTGCCACAGTGAACAACTACAGCCACAAGGTCATACATTCTATCAGGGTTTGTAGCATCTCCTGAAGTATTAAAGAGCCGAAGCTCCAAGGGAAAGACTACACGGTAGGAGAGTTTGGTGTACCGATGCAGCTGGTCCATGTATTTGAACCTTTTCAAGTGCAGAGCTAGAATCATGGGCAACTTCTTCACTCTCATTCTGGACCATAAAATATATTAAACATAGAACATCACATTAGAAAATACCCCTTACATAAACCTTTTAAAAGAAAATAATTACAATTTGTGTTTAAATGATTTTAAAAAAGTTTAATCTGAAATTCAGTTTTAATGAAGATGATCTGTGAAGCGCTGCTTTTTATACAATCATTTTGGTACAAGTGGAAAAGATTTATAGCACAACTGACATCCACATGCAAGACAGCTGCTTGCCTACGCTGAACAAATCATCTTTCATCATATCAGGGAAAGTGAAAGATGGAATAAACCTCTGTCCTTCTGTCCTGGCTTCTATTAACTAAGAAATGAGAAAAATAGATTTTCTATAACATCTGTGGCTGAAGGGGAAAACATTCTGGAGGCATCAAACTGATTATAACTTACAGGGAAAAGGGACTGTCGTCTGGTAGTTCTTTAGGGGAGGAATGCAAAACCAACCTTTTGGGGTCTCCTCTGATTGTAGGAGCTGCTCCGAATTTATCTTTTCCCTGACTTTTCCCCACCTAAAATGTCAGTTATTTTGTTGTTTCACAAAGAATTGGCATTGGATTAATATTGTAAATTTACTAGAGCTGTCAAGTGATTTAAAAAGTTAATAGCAATTAATCAGGAATTTAAAAATCACGATTAATTGCGCTGCAAAACAATGATAGAATACCATTTCTTTAAATATTTTTGGATGTTTTCTACATTTTTAAATATATTGGTTTCAGTTACAACACAAAATACAAAGTGTACAGTGCTCAATTTACATTTTTTGGATTACAAATATTTGCACTGTAAAAAACAAAAGAAACAGTATTTTTGAATTCACCTAATGCAAGTAGTATAATGCAATCTCTTTATAATGAAAGTTGAGCTTACAAATGTTGAATTATGTACAAAAATAACTTCATTCAAAAATAAAACAATGTAAAACTTCAGAGCAGGGGTGGGCAAACTATTTAGCCCAAGGGCCATATCTGCATATGGAATCGTATGGTGGGCCATGAATGCTCACAAAATTGGGGGTTGGAGTGGAGGAGGGGGTGAAAGCTCCAGCTGGGGTTGTAGGCTCTGGGATGTGGCCAGAAATGAGGAGTTCAGAGTGTGGGAGGGATCTCCAGGCTGGGGTTGGGATTGGGGGGGAGGGGAAGGGCTGTGGGGTGGGGCTGAGGGGTTCGTGTAGCAGAAGGGTGCTCCGGGTGGGAACAAGGGGTTCGGAGGGCAGCAGGAGGATCAAGGGTGGGTGGGTCATGGGGTCGGGGCATGGGAGGGGGTCAGAGGTGCAGGCTCTTAAGGTGCGCTTACCTCAAGCAATTCCTAGAAGCAGCAGCATGTCCCCACTCCAGCTCCTGCTTGGAGATGCAGCCAGGCAGTTCTGTGTGCTGCCCCGTCCGCAGGTGCCACCCCTGCAGCTCCCATTGGCCTTGGTTCTGCCCCAAGTGCCATCCCTGGCCAACAGGAGTTGCGGGGGTGGCACTGAGAACAGGGGCAGCATGAGGAGCCCCCTGGCTGCCCCTATGTGTAGGAGCTGCAGGAGGGACATGCTGCTGCTTCTGAGAACCGCACGGAGCGAGGCAAGCCCCCAACCCCATTCCAGCCAGCAAGCTCCGGACCCTGCTCCTCAGCGAGAGCTCAGGGGCCAGATTAAAAATGTCTGGAGGGCCAGATACAGCCCCCGGGCATAGGTTGCCCACCCCTGCTTTAGGGCCTACAAGTCCACTCAGTCGTACTTCAGCCAATCACTCAGACAAACAAGTTTGGTTACAATTTGCAAGAGATAATGCTGTCCGCTTCTTGTTTACAGTGTCACTTGAAAGTGAAAATAGGCATTCGCATGACACTGTTGTAGCCAGCATCGCAAGATATTTATGCACCAGATGCGCTAAAGATTCATATGCCCCTTCGTGGTTCGGACACCATTTCAGAGGACGTGCTTCCATGCTGATGACGGGATCTACTCGATAACAATCCAAAGCAGAGTGGACTGATGCATGTTCGTTTTCATCATCTGAATCAGATGCCACCAGCTGAAGGTTGATTTTCTTTTTTGATGGTCCTGTAGTTTCCGCATCTAAGCGTTGCTCTTTTAAGACTTATAAATGCAGGCTCCCCACCTCGTCCCTCTCAGATTTTGGAATGGACTTCAGATTCTTAAACCTTGGGTTGAGTGCTATAGCTATTTTTAGAAATCTCACGTCGGTACATCTTTGTGTTTTGTCAAATCTGCTGTGAAAGTGATCTTAAAACCAACATGTCCTGGGTCATCATCCGTGACTGCTATAACATGAAATACATGGCAGAATGCGGGTAAAACAGAACAGGGGACACAAGTCTCCATCAAGGAGTTCAGTCACAAATTTAATGAACGTATTTTTTTAATGAGCGTCATTGGCATGGAAGCATGCTGAAGCATGAAGGGGAATATGAATCTTTAGAATATTTGGCACGTAAATACCTTGCCACACCTGCTACAAAAGTGCTATGCAAACACCTGTTCTCACCTTCAGATGACACTGTAAATAAGAAGCAGGCAGCATTATCTCCCATAAATGTAAACAAACTTGATTTTTTTTTTAGCAATTGGGCTGAACAAGAAGTAGGACTGAGTGAATTTGTAGGCCCTGAAGTTTTACAGTTTTGTTTCTGAGTGCAGTTATGTAACCAAAAAAAAAAATAAAAAAAATCTACATCTGTAAGTTACATTTCACGATAAAGAGATTGCACTGCAGTATTTGTATGAGGTGAACTGAAAAATTTGATTTCTTTTGTTTATCATTTTTACTGTGCAAATATTTGTAAGCAAAATAATAAAGTGATCACTGTTCACTTTGTATGCTCTGTAATAGAAATCAATATATTTAAAAATGTAGAAAAACATCCAAAAATATTTAATAACTTTCAATTGGTATTTTATTGCTTAACAGTGCGATTATGATTAATTTTTTACATCACAATTAATTTTTTTGAGTTAACTGCAATTAATCAACAGCCCTAATATTTACACTAACATATGTCCCTGCCAAGAGAGAACATTTTCCAGCATATCCTAACCATACCTCTTCTGTGCTTCCTGTTTACTGCGACACTGCTCACAGTAGTATTTATATTCACTGCATAAAGTCTCAGTATTACTGAACCCCCTGTGGAAGTTGAGAGCAAAAAAATGAATTACAAATATGTGGGAACTTTAGTCAAACCATCTACTTATCACTTTACTATCCTGCTATCACAGAAAAGAATTACACCACAGATGATGATTTCTCTCAAACAAGAATCTTTCCCAACCACTTGTTTTAACCACCCTTGTCCCAGTCCCATGTTGTGGGATCTAAGATTCCAGCTGAAGAAATCTGGATATGGCTCCCTTCAGAGCATGAACTGGTCAGTCAAACAAAGGGATAGAGCACACAGCAGTATAGGTGGTCAAGATTTTGGCTGAAAAATTATCTAATTCACACCTATCGTGTGATATTTTGGGGACATGTACAAAAGTTAAAAAACTTATTAAAACTGCCCATAGTTTGCCCACAAAAGCACATAATCACCCCACCACCCAACTCACTCATTATTAATGCTGTTATCAGCTATTAAAAAGCCAGGCCCAATGAACGTATCTTGCATAGTGCTGGGTTGATAAGCTTGGGCTTTGACAAGCTATCAGAAGAGTGAATTCTAAAGCAGAGGGCTGTTCAACAAGAATGCCCATTGCCTGCCCTCAGAAGCTCAGGCACTCTAACAAAGAGCAGGAGCATTTCAATAAAGCCCAGCAGCAGGGTGACAAAGTAAAAATATTTTGAAAACAAATATGAATACTTAGTTTTGAGAAACTCTGAACACATGATGTAGTTTTAACAGCCTTAGAAGACAATTAAATGGATAATTCTTACAGTTTTGGCAGACTTTCTGTATAACAGGATCTTGAACAGAATTTATTAGTTTACGGTAAGGTTGGGTCCTAAAGGGCTGCACAACTGAATACCTAAAGAAGCCACTCCACTCAAACTGTGTACAGATGTGTTTCTTCCAACCAGATTCCTTTTCATTTACCTTAGGCAGTGTGTAATTGATGTATTTTGTTCCACATCAACCGATAGGTCCAGGAAGTCCTCATCTTTGCTACTAACCTTAAAAAAAATAAATACTTCATTGCAGCTTGGAATCTGGCAGGTTTAGAATTGCTTCAAGTCCTTGAAATGGTACAGATGCTGTGATTGCAAGTAGGAAGCTTCAAAATTTGACGAATGTATAAATACAGTAAGAGGTCCTTTCCTGCACAACTAGAGAAATACCGAAACAATCTAAAGTGTAGTTATAGTTCAAAAAGAGACTATGTAAAAAAGAAACCTCCTTGTACAACGTCTTCCCCATGTGCCTGCAAGTCATATCTGCCTATTTTACTGACAAAACCAAGTTTTTACGACTGACAGCACTCAGAAGGCTATACAGGCTTTAAATGAATTCTGTTCTACCTTGTACAGCAATACAATTATCTGCCATATTTCAGATTCTTTAGTATTGAGGAGGATAGAAGAGACAGAAAGAGCTGGATTTTCAGATGCTGGGATGAGTGATAAGGCCTGGCCATTAGAAAAACAATCTTTTGACTTGTGAGCCAATCACATTTAGTCTCAAAATCCCAAAAAAGAACCCCATGTGGTGCCATTTTTAGAAAGTTCCTTTTTAGAGCATAATAATTTAGATTTAAAATGCCGACTAGTATTTGGAACTATTTGAAAAAATGTTGCTATCCAATATTATTCTAATTTTTCTTTTCCTGTCAATGGGGCTTTCATTTGTTTGAAATACTGTAAAACCAATGATTACATAGCTAAGTACAAATTCCCATCCCAAAAGTGTTTTTTTCAGTTTCAGTCTTTGACCTCTCCTTCATTCTCAATACTGATTATGAATTAACAACAAGAAATGTAATCTTTTGACTTGAAAACACATGGTTAAAACACAAATTCAGGAGTACCTTTCCCAGACTGGATGAAGAGGTTTGTGTAGCTCAAAAGCTTGACTCTTTCACCAACAGAAGTTGGTCCAATAAAAGATATTACTTCACCTACCTAGTCTCTAACATCCTGACACCAACATGGCTACAACACCACTGTAAATTTAACTATTGTAAGTAAACGGTGAGTAACTCTTGTGGAAGAGTTACTTGTGACTCTCTTCTTTTTGTGACTCTCTTGTCTTGTCTTGTGACTCTCTGTGTGACTCTCTTCTTCTTGTGAGTCTCTGTCACAAGAAATTACAACAGGACGAAAAGGTGGTTCCTATCAGCCAGGTGCAAACTGCTTTGGTGGAAATGGGGAGGGAGAAGGAAAGGACACTGTGCTTTTACTAAGAAACATACCTTAATGAGTACTAGTTTGAATGGCCAGCTGATACAGCCATAAAGTAGGTTAGGTTCAATTTTTAATCAGAAAATGTTCAATTTCATCTACCCTAATAAATGAAAAATTTTGTTTAGAATTAGGGAAAATGATCCAGTGCCTTTGACAAATCAGATAAAGAGGTGTTTTGTTTTTCAACATACAGCTTCACAGTTAAGACATCTGGTTTCGTTGGTTAGTGTTCCCTGGAAGATTTCATGGACCCATGTCAGATCAGTCTTGTCTCCTTCCTCACTCTCAATGCTGCCATTCTGGAGCTTGCCATTCTGTTTCTCCTGTTTTTTCTCTTCTTGAAGTAAGTCAGCAATAGTGTTTAGTAGGTAGTTTAGGAATTCATGTGCGTCTTGCTGCATATAATTATCAAATAACTCTAGAAAGGAAACGGGAAAGATTGGGAAGAATGAAAGAGCATAATAACAATGCTATTGTTAAAGCACAAACTTTATAAGGCCACTCTGCTCTTGTGAAGCATTGCACATTCTTTTCTCTTTTCTATAATTTTTACATTATTTTAACCACTGCTATTATAAACAGTATTTAACTCTCTAAAAAAATCATTTCAGTATACATTATGTTAAAGATGCTATATGAAACAGAGCTGTAATTATAGTTCTAGCAACAGATGTTATGGACCTCAGGTTACTCCCTCCTACTTCTTGGCTCCTGGAGGAAGGCAGCCTTCTAAAAATTAATTAAGTGCCTTAAGTTAAGGGAGGCTGGCGTGGCAAACATGTAAAACTGGCTTCCGTAGATTCTTTCGGGGAGTGAAGGTAAGATGAGTAAGTTCAGATGTGCTGCAAAGGACCACTGGCACCTGAAGTCCAATATCTTACATCAAGAGGAAAATAAAAAAAATCCTATAACAGTAAATCAATTATATCTCTTCAAGCCCAATCAGAGATTGTAAATTAACATGCACAAAGGCTCTTCACAACTAGTCCTCGGAAATAACCACTGGATTCCCAATAAAAAGAGAGAAACTGATTACCCATTACTTTTTTCTTGCCCTGAATACAAGAGAGAAAGAGAGGATGAAAGTGACTTTAAGACACCTCTGAGCTTTCCTAATCTGGCCCTCATTATGTGTGTATCCAGTCCATGGTACAATTTAAAGCATTGCCAGTGATGCTCTAAGTCAGGGATCTCAGACTTTGTGAGAGGAGGGCCATATTAGATTTCTGAAGGGGCTTTGCGGGCCAAAGCAACTGTGAAAAAATTAAATATATGAAAAATCATTAAAAATAACTCAACACTACTCTACTGTGTTAAAAATAAAGAAATTTTAGGATTAGACATTCTTTTAAATTTTATTTCTAAAAACTCACTTGTAGGATTAGACTTTTTTTTAAAATGGTTTTTAGAAATACAATTTTTAAAATTGTATTTCTAAAAACTCACTCAGAACCCGCTGCTGACCTGGGTGAAGGAACTCAGGCTGGCAGCAGCCTGAGACCCCAGCTGGCAGGAGCCTATGGCGGGAGTCCCGGAGCAGCAGTGGGCTGAGCTGGTCAGCCCACAGCCACTCTGGGGGTTCTGCTGCTGGGCCCTTGCCAACCAGGGTCCCAGTGCCAGCCCCACTCAGCACCCGCTGCTGGCCTGGGTGAAGGAACCCAGGCTGGCAGCGGGCTGAAATCCCGGGGGCTGGACAAATCAAAGCCGCAGGCCGTATCGGCACTTGGGCCATAGTTTGGAGACCCCTGCTCTAAGTTGTAATGGCTTATTACAGACCTCTATATTCGCACTGTACTAGCAAAGAATAATCAGGGCATCAAAAGCTCTGGGCTCCCTACCCTCTGTGTGATTGGCTGACATAAGGATGGAATCACTAAACCAGATGGAAAAGCCACCTAAAATAAAGATACTTTACAGGGACCATGTGCACACTCTTTATACTACACAAACAGGAAAAATTCATACCACATAAACTGGGGCATGAACCTTTTAAAGCCCAGTTAGTAAATCTTGCCAAATGTTAGTCACTAGACACACGTGAAAAGTGTTCAGGTTACTTAAAAACGTGCAGCCTAATATCCTAATATTGAAAGTTGATCAGGTACTTCAGTTATTCATTTACCATTTTCTTTCCTCAACCGGGAAATAAATTTCTTGGGTGGGATGACCCCCACCTTCTTCTTTTGTGTGGCAATGCTGTTGAAAAGATCGGAGAGGCACGTAAGGAGGCTTTCCTTCTTCCGGGGCTGGATCTTGTACGCCAAAACTTTTTCCCGAAACGGACGACAAAAATAAAGTGCCTGTAGGACTGAGTTGCAGTAGCAGGTATTGCCAAACTGGTTAAAACAGAACAAGACACATATTTCCATTATTACATCTGCTAAAAAGAAACTAGCAAAGAGACTGAGGAAGCTATGGACAAATAACAGAAATATGTAGAGAAATATTTTTATGAAATTAGAAAAGCCTCATGACTACTTTTCTAATTGAGACATTCCATCTGAAATGCTGGAAACCTAAATCACAACAGCACGAGAACCAAAACATGAACAACAGATCACGTCAATTTCTTTGTCTGAACAGAGCACATTGTAACACCACAAAGTGTGAAAAATGAGATGTTTTAAATTTTGTTGAAAGCTCTATAATTAAGGAAGGTTTTCTGCATAAGATTTTTAGCATGATAGACCCATGCAAATTTTGGTGTTCTGAGCAATCACTTATTGCGAAGATATCGAGAACTGACATTTGTAATTCTGGCAAAGCAACAGACTAATAACCTTTCTAATTAAATATCCATATGTTAACTAGAGAGGAAGCCTATTTTTATGGAAGATATTACCATGGGCCTTTCAAAAAACTTTTTACTATTATGAGCATGTATCCTCAATAGTTATAGTGAGGAACTTTCATAATACTAGGAACATCTTACTAAGAGAAAAAAGTAAAAGGAAACACTGAAAGGATACTTACTGAATTTTCATTCTTTACAACTGCACAAGAGTTTTAAATGAAAAATATACAAAGGTTCATCAGTCAAGATATTTTAAAAGTGACTTTTGGGACAGAACTTGAAGGGGCTTCGTTTTCAGAGGCCCTTCCAAAGTGGCTCAATTTGGACATGGAAAGCTAAGGCAAGAGACACTAGTCATTGTTTGCAATCTTGGCTATAATTCCTATCGGATGGGAGAAACTGAAAGTAAACATTAGATCAGACCGTTTTCAATCTTGGAAGCCTAGATAGTGTGTAAGTAAATTTTCGCAAACAAAGTTTCAATTACCCCAATGCTTTATCAAAGACCCTCTCTAAAATAGACCAGAATTACAGTATCTTACACCTTTTAGAAAACAAGGATCAAGAATGGTACATATTAATGAATAATCAGTATGTGCTGTGGATCAAATGGAAAATTTTAGCACTGATTATAAGACCTAGAGATCAAAAGATTAGCTTATATTTCAGGGGATTGAACTAATAGTAGTGAGTTTCATCTGAATCTTAACACACGTCAATTTAAAGGTGGCACGACTAACAAGAAGAGCAGCTGGGTAGAACAGATTCTCCATTATAGGGCTGAAGTAGTATTGCTTGCTCTCATTTCTTATGTAACAATGTTAATATAATACCTTTACCAAACTTACCAAGGAACTGGATCAAAGCAGTTATCTTATCTGCAAGTTTTTTTCCTGTGGTAATTTAGTTAGTATTAAAATTCTATTTTATTTACACAAGCAACCACCAGAGTTAATTTATTGAGGGGAGGGCTATGTATATGGGGGATAATACAATGATGTTTGCTAAGAGAAGGCTATTCCAGGGTTTGCAACAGGCAGGTAAAACCAGTGAGTGACAGTATAGTTATTAGTCCTGCACAGGACTGAAGCTGCAGTCACTGATGTGAAGAGAAGCAACTGAGAGACCTAAGACTGTAACACAGACACAAGGAGCAAAATGACAGTATGGTAACTGGTAGCATCACTGAATCCCTTCAGATCAGTTCTATTACAGTATTGTAACAAGGTCACAATAGGTGAATTCAGATTTATGTTTGCCTGTGTCAGATATCAATATGCTGTTCGAGACAAGTAGCACATTAAGTATTTCCTGTTTACAATGAAATATTGGCAAAAACACATGAAGCAGAGATATCTAAGAGCAGCTGTTTTACATCTGCCACATCTGAAGGCTGTGTCATTACAGGACAGGGCTGATGGTATGTAATGTCTACAGGGGATGTGTCCCAGATTGCTTAACAAGGAGAAACACTTAAAACACTGATGCTTTTATACAATGACATGAAATAATTCATTTTTGGTGGTTTGGTTCCTTCTGTTTATAGTAATCTGTACAATTTATTTTATAATGACTGGATTGCATAACATTGTTACTCAAAAAAGCCAAACAAAGAATGATATCAGATCTGCCCGTCCCAAGGATATTCTTGTAAATGAGCTCTGCATCTCAAGAGCATTCTGGGTGAAATATTTTAAACAAACATAATTAATATACAAATAAACCAACTGTAGAATACTGATAATCACATTAAGTGGTACTCTGGGAATATGGTTACAGCGTGCACTAGAATTTTGTATAATTACTGTAGCAGAACGATTGCAAGTTAATAGTTAATTTTCTGGCTGAGAGAAATATAAAATTAAAATGTAATTCATGCAGCTCAAAAGGTTACAGCCTTGTCATCCTTATAGTCGCATTAACATCACTTTACATGGCACATGAAATGAGGAACAATGGTTCTAAATTATTAGTTACATGATCAAAATGAATATAGAAGCTGAACAAACATTTAATTTGTTTATTCTTAGTCCATCTCTTTACTAATAACCTATAAGACTGAATAACATTCATGAAATCTGTAGATGATACAAAATTGGCAAGTGTTGGCAACACCAATGATGAAAGAAATAATGTCAGAGGACCTGGAAAGATTGGAAACACTAGCAGAAAAAAAAAATGAAAATCTTTTGGGAGAATACTAGCTCATATATTTTTTGTGGGGGTGGGGGAGAAATCCCCGAAACATATTTAGCGGGAGGCAGGATCCTAGAAATTAGCAATACTGAACGAACAGGACGTTAATAGAGGAATTGCTGTCCATTACTAACCTCTAGTTCTTTCAGCATTGCTAATTTATTGGTTAGAGAGAGTTTACACGGATATGGCAGCAAAGAGGTCAATGCAATTTTTGACCGTACACACAGAGGAATCAGGTCACACCATGTGGAATTAATAGCTGCTGAGTATACAACTCTGGCACGAATAACTACGTTGCATCCAAAAGTGTGTTATGTACTTTACAAACACAAAAAAGCACATACCTCAAAGAGTTTATATTAGAATCTCAAGGCCAAAAGTAATAAAAACACCAACGGTGAAGTCCTGGCCTCACTGAAATCCATAGCAAAACTTCTACTGACTACTAGATGGCCAAGATATCACCCCAAGTGTACTGAAGAACCCAGCAACTGACCTGGCCCTCGTACTACAGAGACAACTTTCTGAAATAAACATTTACAATTATAACATTTATACTATATAGTTTTAAGTAAAATATCCTTTTCAGTTTGTTCCTACTGTATAACAGCTCTTTGTCTAGTCAGTTTCACAGTTTCTTCTTTATAGTCAATTTCCCCAATATGAGCCCACACAGCACCAGGAAAGTTGTTTGGTTGTGTTTCTTTTAACAGGAAAATGTCCTCTTATATCCACAAAAACTGACTAGAGGATTCAGGCCAGTAAACAACATGAAATTACTTTTAACTAATTTTTTTAAAAAACAAAACACGGTTTATACAGTTTAACAAATCTTGCTTAAAACAAGATATTTAGCCCAAACATGATCTAATTTTAATTGAATTTAAAATAATTTTACATTACCTATCTACAGAGAATTCCCAGCAGACTGTACTTTGAGAACAGAAGCCTCTTAAAATTAAAAATGTTTCACAATAGAGGATTAAAATCTGCAGAGGTCAAAAACTGTTCTGCAAACCCTTTTAGGTGCTCCAGCTGACTTCACACTTTACCAAGAGGGCTGGGAACAACCAGAGGGAAAAATGAGGCAGTGGGGAATGAGTTTTTGATAGAGAAGTAAAATTTCCAAAAAATTATCAAAGGAAACAAGATACAGATATTAGACATATTCTGTCCTTTTGAATATTGCATGTGGGCGGTAAAAGGATTTTTCTCTTTTTTTAGAAGGCAATTTTTTCTTCTCCAAACTATTTATCACTTTGGTAGATATGCTACAACAGAACATGCCTTCCATATTTTCCCATTATGATACAAATCTCAGAAACATTGGAATGGCCATTAACACAACACTTAAGGAAGATCATTCAGTGTGTTTAGATTGTCGTGTGTCTGAGAATATGATCTTCTACAGACAAAGCAAAAATCGATTAAATCAAATGAGTTCACAGTGTGCAGCTCAAGGCAATCAATACTTTCATGCTGTACTATCAGTATTCAGTGTGTATGTAAGCGTATATTAGGTTGTTTCAGTTCTGAGGTGAAATATGTGTCTAAATGATCCATTAAGGGAAGAAGAGGTAAGTTTAATTTACTGTGAATGAAGTTAACCAGAGCCATATTTTTCACATGAAAAATGAACTATGTCCTGTGATAATTGTAAACATTTCACTTTTGACATCATATTATTAATAATAGGATGTGACAGATCAAATGTTACATTCACCTTCCTTATCCAGAAGCATTAATCTGACATCTTAAACATGATAGAATAATGTTGTATTCTTTTCACAATCCTTAGTTTAGTTATTACATTTGCAATTTTTATGGTTTTACAGGCCTTAATCACACTGTAAACACAAAAAGGCAACAAAAATGATTAGGTGTATAGAACGACTTCCGTATGAGAAGAGATTAATAAGACTGGGACTTTTCAGCGTGGAAAAAAGGTGACTAAGGGGGCGATATGCTAGAGGTCTATAAAATCATGAGTGGTATAGAGAAAATAAAAAAGGAAGTGTTATTTATTCCTTCTCATAATAAAAGAACAAAGGGCCACCAAATGAAATCATAGGAAGCAGATTTAAAACAAACACAAGAAAGTATTTTTTCATGCAATGCACTGTTAACCTCTGGAACCCCTTGCCGGAGAGAGTGAAGGCCAGTATTAAAACGGGGTTCAAAAGGGAGCTGGATAGATTCGTGGAAGGTCCATCAATGGCTATTAGCCAGGATGAGCAGGAATGGTGTCCCTAGCCTCTCTTTGCCAGAAGCTGAGATTGAGAGACAGAGCATGGATGATAACCTGTCTGTTCATTCACTCTGGAGCACCTGCCATTGGCCACTGTCTCAGGACAGGATACCGGGCTTGATGGTCCTTTGGTCTGACCCAGTATGGCCGTTCTTATGTTCTTAACTGACTGAAGTTATGGCAAACAGTTGTTTTAAACAGGAAATTTTATACTGATGCAAACTTGAAAAAAGTACATTTCTACACAAAGGGAATTGACTTAGCTGGTATTTTTCTGTCTTCTCTGATCTTTCCTCAAACAAGACTGTCCCCTCCAAGCCAATAAGAAAAACATGGAATTTGAAAAGCAAAGAGATTTTTTTGGGTTTGAGCCTTTGGCACTAAGACCCACGAAAGTAACAGTTTAATATCTGATACATCTTCTCTGTTGAAGGACCATAGCCTGCTTTCATCTACCCTATGATCTAATGGGCTTTTCCAGCTTTAATTATTCTGATCTTATATTTAAAAGTGTGCCCAAGTATGAATGTCCCATGGAATTGTGTAATCATTAACATTTTCTATTTCACTACAGATAACGTTTAAGATAAATTTTGTTTTTAACAAAAAGATTAAGCATGCATGTTACAGGATGTAGTGCTTAAACAGATTTCTACTTTGTGCCAGAACTACCATAGATAAGGTTCTAAAAGAGAATCCTGTCAATTGCCGAAAGGAGGATTGAAATAGAAAGCACATTTTAAAAATAGTAAAGAAAATTCACTCACATTGACCAAGCCAAAATAATGTTCATTCACAGGAAACTGTTCAGGACCAATCTCTTTCTCCAAAGCAGAGGCATTGGCGCCCTGGAGAAAAGAAAAAAACCCACATATGACTACTAGGAAAAAAACTGTTTCTTGAAAAAAAAATCTTTAATATTCGTGCCATTTCTAGAAAAAAAAAGTGAGAATGGAACTGTTAATTAAAACATTTTATATTATATATAAGGGTGAAGTGAATGTAGATGTGAAGTAATGCTTTAAAATAATGCCCGTCAGCATGTAGCTTAGATTTCATGGTGCAATGAATACAATTTTTTAAAATCTATTTTCACGATTCTTAAGACACTGTAGGATAAGCTAGCTCTTAATCTAATAGGTCCCCTTTCATCAAAAATTAATTTAACATAGACTATTTGTGCATTTCAGATTTAAAGAAGGATGGTAAAACAAGTTAATATGTACCTTGATGAAAGACAGATATTGAACTTTACTGTACAATCTTTTAGTGAGTCTAAAATTAAATTGCAACAATTTACAGTTTTACAAAGAATTTATTGGACTCCTGCATACTAATTCAAATGTTATTTACAAGACAGTGATGTGTGTTTGCAAGGCTGGAATCAACATGGTAATACGACACATTTTTGTTCAAATGTTTCATTCTACATTATTTCTAGAAGATAATTAGGGTCTAGAAATAATGTAGAATTCAACAATGTTGGTGCAACTAGCTCTAGCATAGTAAGCTTCCAGCAGAGATGCTGGGGAGCATGCCAATGAAGAACAAAAATAGTTTATTAATGATGACAATGGAAAAGCAACTTATTTTTTGTTTTACGTAATTCTTGTAGCATTAATTTTAAAAATCAGAGAAACTTTAAAATTTACACCAGAAATGTTGCTCATTTTCAATATTTCCAAAGATGATATAAATACAAAAAAAAAGTCTGTGAAAATTGTTAAGTACTGGTCTTTTTTTTGTTTTAAATCAAACATTTGCAGCTCATATTTTCACAACAAATTTAAAATTATTTTGAAAAAATTATTTTATAACATTTGAGAGTTTCAAGAGTGTAAAAATGTAATTTCTCTCTCCCCTTCTCCCATCCCCAAATCCCTCAATGTAGCTGCATGGACTTGCTTGTAGGAATAGGACCTAAAACATTATTTGCAGCTGTCTTAGAAGAGCAACACAGTACAGACACTTCATTTAAATTCATTTCATATTACCAAGGTATCATGCTTTCATCTTAAAAACTCTACTTTATAATACCCACTATGGGTTTATACATATATTCAAAAGAAGATACTGTCTTATCTTGAAGTGAACATCAAAACTACAAACTACTGATTAAACTGAGGGATTTTTGCACTTGAATCTATACCAAAATTTGCTAGAGAAAAAGAGTTTCTCCACATTCACTAAGGAGATCTCAGATTAGTCAATCATCCAGGAAGGTCATTTAAATTTAGTGGAGCATGTGCTATAAAAATAAACAAGGAACTCAAAATAAATTTGCTCTTAGATGAAGTAAAGAAAGCAGACTGAAGGGCAGGAAGATGGTAGGCAAGATGGGTGCAATGAGAGAAAACAGATCTTTAAGTGGAGGAGTGTGCTACAGGAAAGGAACAGCATGTCTCCCTGAATCATCCATTGAGGAAATCAAACTACACAAGAAATTGGATTACCAGAAGACACTACCTATGAAAATGTATGTGAAGACTGCTGAATAATCTAGAACTGTGCCTATCAGTTGCCAGGTTATAATTTCAAGTCTTCTTTTAGCATCCTATTTATAGCTCAGAAAGCATTTTAAGGCATCTGAATCACTAAAGACAAGTGTTTTTCCATAGCTATTTTTTTTAATAGCTATGGAAAAAGATGCTTTGACATGCTATGAGTACTTTTAATAATCTCATAAAATCTTTTCAATGCTGTTCCAGCTTTTTTAAATGAATGTAACAAAGTGTAAATTAAAACATTAAGTAAAAAACTATCTTAATGAAATTTGATATTTGCATAACTGAAAATAATAAAAAATTAGCAAATGCAAAAGGTGATTTTCCAGAAGAAATATTTACTTGGGTATTTTGAAAATCCTTTACATTTTTGATATGTGATGAACAGTAATAAGGTAAAAGTGGCCTGCAGAGAAGAAAATAATTAGGATTGTACCTCTCTTGCATCTTTATAACGTATAAAGGAACACAGAAAGGATTCTCACCCTAGCTTTCAAGGTTTTACTTTCTGCTCATATTTTATATTAGAAATTCAATCTTTTCTGCGCTGTTGTTCCTGGAAAGCATTATTGAGAACTGGAGAAGAGGTAGGATTAAGACATTAGCGAGATCCTACTGCTCTAGTGAACAGTCTTTGCCCGGTGGGTATGTCTACACCGCAGGGACTATACAACCATATCTACACTACGGGAAATATACCAGTATAGCTATGCTGGCATAATCTGGTAGCATAGATGCTGCCTACACTGATGTAAGGGGTTTTTCTGTCAAGGTAGAACACTAGCTCCCCAAACAATGGTAGCTAAGTTGACAGAAGCACTCTTCCATCAACCTATTTGCACCTACACCAGGAGTTAGGTCAGCATAACTGCATTGCTCATGGGTATGGATTTTTCAAATCTCTGACTGACAAAGCTATGCCAACCAAAAATTTTAAGTACAGACCAGGTCTAAATCACTGAAACCTTGAAGAAGAATTAAACAAAACAAAAAGTTAAAGCATACTATAGCTCAGCCTTGCAAAGTGCTATTCACCCATTTTCCCCATAGTAGTTATGTTTTTAATGAACAAGTAAATACTATAAGTATTTCTATTATCAATCAGTAGGACAAATGATGGGCAAGTAACTCGGGCTGTTACATTTTCACAGTAACTCTGTAAAGCTGATATGACTAGTTATAAAAGGTGAAAGCTTACTATAAAAATAATCTAGTTTAACTAGAGGTATGGAAACTGATGAGAGATTTCTTATTTCAAAACTATAGGGAATGACTTACATTGGAGAAATAGAAAGGAATCACAAAACGTAAAAAGCAACATGATTTGTGATAAAACTTGGCTAATACACGGTTAAGAAACTTAGACTTTGACAGATTTACAAATGATCCTCTTCATACACATGCCTGAGAGATGTCTAAGGTCTTTACTGCAGGATAGTGATCCCATCACTAAGAAACATACACAGAAAATTAACTAGGTTACTGCTGAGGTGTCACAGCCCAAAATTTAATTCCAGAAACTCATCGGTAACAGTCCTAGGTAAAACCGTGCCTACAGGAGACCAAAATATTTACACTAAAATCTTCAAAATGTTAGGGTACAGAGCTACAACAGCCAGACAAAGAAAGCTGAAGATTGTACAATAACCTGGGCCATTATGTTATTAAAATATGATGCTTCTGAAAAGCTGAAATGACAGAAAGAGTCTGTCCCTTTAATGCTCGGATTTGAGAGCAGAGATCATGTTGCCACAGGTTGTTTGTGGCATAATTGACCTCAATTAGCATATTTTTCAAAGAAATGCTCTTTAACATTATCGGATAAATTGAAAGGCTACAAGTTTCAAACATCATGCAATTGTGCTAATCAGATTTAAAAATGTAATCTAATGAAGCAAGCACAGAGTTATGCTCACAATGGCAAACTGGGGAAGGGAAGAGATCTCCCCTGACCTTCCCCGGCCCCTCCCTCTCACAAAAAACCCATAGGTTGTGCAAAAGTTTAGAACTATATTTTGAAAGAATAAGTAAAGAAGTAAGATTTCGGTTTTATTTTTAACTAGAGACCTGCCTTGGGAGAGACAAATACAACCTGTTCATGAAGAACAGTACCCGGTTTCCAAACATAAGTGCCGGAATTAGGAGGCTCTTTACAATCCAAAATCAAACTAAAGGGTTAAAAGTGCAAAAATTATTACTAACTCTTACCATAAATTGTAATTTGAGAAGTCATAACTCTTTGTGTTTGCAGTAAATCTACATAGTGGAAAGTGCTATATTCCACATATAGAGCAACACAATAGTTTTTAATTCTATGGTGATAAATACAGGGTGAGAATTTACACTTGACCGGATGGCAAGAGGTTTGCTGGAAAACCAACGGTGACTGTGTCACCTATAATGCAGAAATGCAAGATTTAGGTTTACTTAGGGTATGGTTACACTTACAAAATTATAGCGCTATTGCTTATAGCGGTTGCCTTATACAGCAATAATAATAGCGCTATTGTATGTCCACACTGAGATGCTCCAGCGTTATAGCATGGCCACATTCGCGGCACTTAATACGGCATTAAGAGCAGCGCATTAGGGCATGTATCCCACGGTACACCTCTTCCTGATCTGGCACAATGGCTTGTGGTAGGGGGGGCGTCACTTGCGGGGCATTCTATATCCTGTTTGAACTACCCATGATGCTTTTTGGCATATCCCAGCAATCCCTGTGTTTCCTTCCACCTCCGGCGCCATCTTTCAAGGGTTTCAGCAAGGCACGCTCCGTCTTCCATTGTCCAGTGCTGCAATGAATCCAGAACTGCTGAGGAACATGCTGACGACTGTCGCCAGCACATCTCTGTGTGCAGTGGAGTTATTCCTTGACATGCAGGATGACAGTGATGATTCTGAAGACGAGATCGAAGCGGTGAATGCATTCAACACGAAGCTTCTTGTCTCATCAACGGACATGCTCACGGCTGTTGAACGCCGCTTCTGGGCACGGGAAACGAGCACAGAGTGGTGGGATCGCATCGTCATGCAAGTCTGGGATGATGAGCAGTGGCTGCAAAACTTTCGAATGAGAAAAGCCACTTTCATGGGACTGTGTGCTGAACTCGCCCCTGCCCTGCGGCGCAAGGACACCAGACTGAGAGCTGCCCTCCCGGTGGAGAAGCGGGTGGCTATCGCGATCTGGAAGCTGGCTACACCAGACAGCTACCGATCGGTGGCCAAACAATTTGGGGTTGGAAAGTTGACCGTTGGAGTTGTGCTGATGCAAGTGTGCAGGGCCATTAATCGCATCCTGCTACGAAAAATCGTGACTCTGGATAACGTGCATGACATCGTGGCTGGCTTTGAACAAATGGGTTTCCCTAACTGTGGAGGGGCGATAGATGGGACCCATACACCTATTCTGGCGCCCGCCCACCTAGCTGAGGAGTACGTTAACCGAAAGGGGTACTTCTCCATGGTTCTCCAGGCGCTTGTGGATCACCGTGGGCGTTTTACTGACATTAACGCTGGCTGGTCTGGAAAGGTGCATGACGCACGCATCTTCCGCAACACCGGCCTGTTCATGAAGCTGCAACCCGGGACTTTTTTCCCAGACCAGAGGATCCCCGTGGGGGAAGTGGAAATGCCCATAGTGATTCTTGGTGACCCTGCTTACCCTTTAATGCCCTGGCTCATGAAACCCTACACAGGGAGCCTGGACAGCAGTCAGGAAAGGTTCAACTACAGGCTTAGCCGTTGTCGAATGACTGTGGAGTGTGCTTTTGGGCGTCTCAAGGCGCGCTGGCGCTGTCTTTATGGGAGGCTAGACTTGGCCAAGGGTAGTATCTCCGCGGTTATTTCCGCATGCTGTGCCCTACATAATCTTTGTGAGCGGAAGGGCGAAGGCTTCACTCAGGCATGGTCCTCTGAGGTTCAACGCCTGGAGGCCACATATGCCCAGCCAGAGAGCAGGGTTCTTGGAGGGGACCAGCGCGAGGCTGTTAGGATCAGGGAAGCCTTGAGGGAGCATTTTGAGGCTGAAAGCCAGTTCTAAAGTGAGGTGCGGAGAGAGGGAGGGAGGGAGGGAGGGAGCATTCTTTTAACAGGAACAGGCATTTGCTTTTCTTTAGCCTGTAATAATATATGTACACTTAATAAAGAAACCAATTTATTAAGAAGACAATTCATGTATTGAACAGGTACTTCGGTTGCTGAAAGAAAATATTGTGATGCATGTGAGGGGGAAGGCAGGGGAGGTGCAATGGGGGTGTCGTGGGGTCAGTCAGAGATCGGAGTATGTCCGGGTCTCTGAGTCTCCAGTGCCCTCACAGTGGCCATGTCCCCCGAACCCCTTTTGCGGAGGGCAGTAAGGCATGTTATTAGGGGTAGACTGCAGTGGATAATGGTCTGGGGGTTGTTCGGTGAAGACAGAGGGGTTGGAGGCAGCTGTGGATGGTGATAACCATTTGGCTGATGATACTGGCCTGGAGGGTACAGAGGCAAAGAAGGGGAAGGGAGTTGGGGCAAACGATAATTGGGGTGGTGGGTGCGGAGCTTCTGCTCCTGAAGGGTGACAAGCCGCTGCATACTCTGCAATTGAAGCTGCAGTAATGAGAGCAGCTTGTCGGTGCTTTTCCAGCGGTGAATCGCGTTCTCTTTCCGCGCCTTCTCCCTCAACTTGCTCTCATTCTCCCTCCACCTCTGTGCAACTCGATTCTCCGTTACAGCCTGTTGCATTACTTGCTGTACAAGATCCTCTTTGCTTCTTCGTGGCCGCTTCCTCAGTCGCCTGAGCCTCTCAGCTGTTGATAAGAGCGATGGCGAAGGGGTGAAGGATGACCCTTCTAAAATAAAAAGATACATTTAACAGTGGTTCCCTTGTAAAGAGCAGACATGCCTATCATTCCCCCGCATTCCCCGTTTGCCTGTCCCGCAGACAGCACAGATACAGCAACGGAGCCCCTGCCATGGTGAGTGGACTCCAGAGGCAAGGGAAATGATTTTTTCCCTGCCCTGAAAAGCTGTGGCGGGGGAGGAGGTGGTGAGTGCCGGTACGTTGCAGGAGCCACAGTGTGAGCAGCAGGCAGGGG
>ML677377.1:19036124-19214140 GCA_007922305.1 Dermatemys mawii | reverse complement strand
CCTGCCCTGAAAAGCTGTGGCGGGGGAGGGGGTGGGGAGTGCCGGTAAGTGGCAGGAGCCCTACTCTGAACAGTGTTCCAACATTCTCCGTAGGTGTTTGTCCTGGAAGATATCTCGTTGCTTCGAGTCACTGAGGAGCAAAGGGAAGGGATTTTATTAAGATGCGGCTTCCGCCCAGGGCCATATGCAGCTTGCCTATGTGCAGTGCAGTGTGCCCCCAACCCATTGTAGCACACTGGCAGGGACTAGTGACCGTGACCAGGACGGGGACCACGCTGGCTCTCCCGGGAAACCTGCGCAGGCGCATTGCAAGTGCTCTTATTGAGACCTTTGAAGAGATTACTGATGATGACTACCGCGAGGTGATAGACTACATCAATGCTCTATTCCACATGTAGGCAAGCATGCAAGCATCCCTTTCCACCCCAAGCTGCCTGCCTTCCCCATAGAAAAGCAGCTTTACCTCCGCAATGCACTGCTGAGCTGGCCCCTGCAACCGCCGGACGCTGTGGCTGGCCGCCCTCCTCCTGGCTTGAGAAGAGCTCCAGGTGGAATGCCCCCCTCATCCCTTTCCACCCCAAGCTGCCAGCCTTCCCCATAGAAAAGCAGCTTTACCTCCGCAATCCGCTGCTGAGCTGGCCCCTGCAACCGCCGGACGCTGTGGCTGGCTGCCCTCCTGGGTTGAGAAGAGCTCCTGGCTGCATGCATCCAGGGACTCCTCCGTGCCCTGGATCGCTGCCGCCTCGTCCTCATCCTCCTCCTCTTCTTCATCCTCCTGGTCTTCGTCCTCCTCCTCACCCCCCCCTTCACTGGTGGGCTGGGAAGTGTCCGTGGTGGTCGATGGAGTGACCGTGGGATCACCACCAAGTATCGCGTGCAGCTCCTTATAAAATCTGCAAGTCACCGGGGCTGCCCCGGAGCGGCCGTTTGCCTCGCGAGCTTTGCGATACGCATTCCTAAGCTCCTTTACCTTAACACGGCACTGCAGAGTGTCCCGCTCATGGCCTCTTTCTGCCATGGCCCGTGATATCTGCCCATAGGTGTCAAAATTCCTGCGGCTAGACCGCAGCTGAGACTGAACAGCCTCTCCTCCCCAACAGCTGATGAGGTCCAGCACCTCACTATTGCTCCATGCTGGGGATCGCCTATTGCGAGGAGGCATGGCACGTGGAGTCATGATGATCAATCAGAATGATCACCTGCAACGATTCCCTGAGACCATGCCACGCAATCAATCAGATCAATGAGAATGATCACCTGCAAGGATTCCCTGAGAGCACGCCACGCTTGGCTGGAGCAAACAGGAAGGGGATTTTCAAATTTCCCTGGAACTTTAAAGGGCGGGTCTGACGTGTGGTCACCTGAGGACAGGACAAAAGAGTTTGCAAGTGATGACCAGAGTGGCTCGAACGGGAATTATGGGACAGGCTGGAGGCCAATTAATGCGCAGTGGGTGTCCACATTCTTCCTGTAGTGCTACAGCAGGTGCGCTACAGCCCTTATTCCCCATGAGGAAGTGGATTAATAATAGCGCTATAACTCAGCGGTTATAGCGCTATTAGTGCCTTGCCAGTGTGGACGGGGAGTAGGTTATAGCGCTCGTGGGGGCTTTATAGTGCTATAAAGTGCCAGTGTAACCATGGCCTTAGTATACATTATTCAAACTGTATGGGGGATTAGGTTTGAAACTACTCATTATAAACAGAGATTTACTGATTGTTTGCAAACTAGTCTGCTTCTCAGGCTACTGATACAATTCTGATTAAGAATGACTCAATCACCTTAGTATACAAAAGCTTACAGTTAAGCCTAGTTAAATCAGATTCAGAATCTTCAAAATCTTAACACTAGCAATTCACATGTATCATGTTACTTTTTAGAATAACATTTAATGAAAGTAAATACTTTTAATTAAATCTGGTTCTCCTTGCTTTTTGCATAGGAAGTCTGTCTCCCACCTCTGTTCCTCTCTACTCAGCGTGTTTGTATTTCAAAGTAAAAGAAAGCAGTTAGGTGGTCAAGATTAGAACTGATTTATCATCCCCCCAGCCCCAAGGACAAATCATTCCTTCTATAAAGCTTCCAAAAGATACATCCATGAGACTTAAGAGTGTGTCCATCATGGAAACTTGTAATATAAATACCTTTTTCTTAAGAGACTGTTCGGATACAGTGGTTGAGAGAGGAAGTACTTTATAACTTTCTACACATAACTATTTGAGCAGAAGCTAAACATTAATTATAAATTCAGCCAGTCAGTACAAATCTGTCTGAAAGGCTGCCTGATACTAAGAACACATCCTCATGGCTTTGACCAAAGTGGTGATACTATTCACACCACATAACAATCAGAAACAATGCACACCCATTTGTGCCCAGCAATTTCTAGCATATTGCAAATCCTATGGAGTGCCAAGGAATCGTGACAATCTGTCCTGACTGAGACCTCCCCCATTCTATTCTATTCTATTCTAAGAGAACCAATACTGTCTTATAGTTTGTTAGAAAGCCCGCTGAAGTCAATGGAAATCTTTCAATTGACAGACTAGCTTTGGATCAAGTCCCTAGTGTTTAGAAAGGAGTGGAAACTTGAATTTTGGGTTCCTTCAACTAGCTTAGCCCATGGTACTGGACATGTCACCTAACTTTTCTGTGCTGCAGTTTATCCATCTGTTAATGGTGATAGTTCACCATACTTCACAGAAGTATCATGAAGCTTAGTTGTAACCTGCAGGATTTTGCACAGGAAATACTAATCTACACCTTCCAAGCAATTATTTCTTTCTTTGCTCGCAAGTAGGGGAAACACTGCCATCTGCTAAATTGTGACCAAAAATCAACATCATCTGGGGACAATATTTATTCTACTATAGTTGCAGCAACTACTCCTCAACAAATACTGCTCATGGGTATCACTAACATCTACATTAGGGAGTGCCTGCCTAGAATGATTGTACTTAGAACCCTGCCTGCCACAGAGAACCTTAAAGATAATCCTGTTAAAGGGTGCAAAATTAATTAAAATAAATAGCACATCACTCTTGAAGTGACAGAGTAGAGCCCAAGAAACTGCAACTCACGTTCATCTATATACAATTTTAAAGCCAGTTTAAGAGCTTTGCACCTGGAAACCCATCACTGAGTATCTGGAGAGCGGAAAATAGCAGGGTCTACCAAGATCTGTACTGAGACCTGTGCTGTTGAACAAATTCATAAATGATCTGGAAAGAGGTGTAAACTGTGAGGTGGCAAAGTTTGCAGATGATACTAGATTACTTAAGGCCAAAGCTTACTGCGAACAGTTACAAAGGAATCTCACAAAACTGGATTAATGGGCAAAATAAAAGGCAGATGAATTTCAATGTTGATAATAGTAATGTGCACTGGAAAAAATATCAACTACACATATAAAATGATGGGTTCTAAATTAGCTGTTACCACTCAACAAAGAGACCTTGGCATAATTGTGGTTAGCTGTCTGAAGACATCTGCTCAATCTGCTGCAGGAAAGAGAGACATAAGACAGAAAATATTATAAACCCACAACATAAATCCACGGTACATCTGTATGTTGAATACTGCATGCAAATCTGGTCACCTCATCTCAAAAATGATATATTAGAAATGGAAAAGGATAGAGAAAGACAACAAAAACTCATTAGAGGTATGGAAGCTGTTCCATACAAGAAAAGATTAAAAAGATGAACTGTTCAACTTGAAAAAGAGACTGCTATGGGAGGATATGACAGAGGTCTATAACACCATGATTGGTATTACTCCTGGGGGAATTCTGTGCTATTGTATGCATGCAGAATTCATGCCTCCCACAGATTTCTTTGCTTCCCCACAGAAAATGACTTTCTGATGGGGAAGCAAAGAGAAGCAGCAAGAGCAATCATGTGCCGCTCCCCAGCAGTGCAGGTGTATCATTTCAGGTGCCAGGAGCAGACATCTCAGAGGTAAATCACCGTGGAGGAGGGCTGGAGATGCCCCAGCCAGTGGCTTCTACCCAGCTACTAGTCCCAGCTAGGCAGAAATGCACTTCCTCTTCCCCTGTAAGGAGCAGGCAGGGCTAGGTCAGATCCACCTCCACAAACCTCTCAAGCTGTAGGAAGCTCCACATCTCTCCACTTCCTGCCTCCACTGCTCCTCAGCTGTGGTGGGATAGAATCCTGTCTATGTACAGGGGATGTGGGAGATAAAGGAGGTTTAGAGGTGGGAATAAGCTTGCAAGGTGATCTCCAACATCTGCCTGTGGTCCCATGGCAATGCTGGAGCTTCCACATTCATTTATTGACAAATAAAATTTGCAGAATTTTAAAATATTGTGTGCAGAATGCCCTCAGGAATATTGGTGTGGAGAAAGTGAATAAGGAAATGTTATTTACCCCTTCACATAACACATGGACCAGGGTTCAACACAATGAAATTAATAGGCAGCAGATTTAAAACATACTTAAGGAGGTACTTTTTCACCCAATGCATAGTCAGCCTGTGGAACTCATTGCCAGAGAATATTGTGAAGGCAAAAATATAACTGGGTTTAAGAAAGAATTAGATAAGTCCATAGAAGATAGGTTCACCAATGGCTATCAGCCAAGATGGTCAGCAACACAACTCCATGCTCAGAGAATCCCTAAACTCTCATGGCCAGAAGCTGGGACTGGACAACAGGGGATGGATCACCCAATAATTGTCCTGTTCTGTTCATTCCCTGTGAATCAGCCGGCACTGACCACTGCTGGAAGACAGGATATTGGGATAGATGGTTCATCTGTATGACACCTCAGCCAGTGGCTCCAACACTGCGCCGGAATCAGCTGCTAATCCTGGCTGAGCTGGATGCAGTAGAACAGGGGTGGACAAACTACAGCCCGCGGGCCACATTTGTCCTCCGGCCATTTTCATGGCCAGAGGCCCCGTGCTCCCGGCTCAAGGGCCAGGCCAGCCTGCCGCAGCTCCCCACGCTCCTGGCTGGGTCCTCCCCGCGCTCCCGGGCCGGGTTGTGTGTGGGGAGCCGCGGGGCCCCGCCCTCCCTTGCCGGCCCAGCAGCACATGCTGCTCGGCTCCGCGCTCCCTGGCCGGGGGCCGGATGGCGCGCAAGGAGCCGCTCGGCCCCACGCTCCCCGGCTGGGGGCCAGATGGCGTGCGGGGAGCCGCTCGGCCCCATGCTCCCTGGCCGGCAGCCAGGTGGAGCGCGGGAGCCACAGAGCCCCGCATTCCTGGACCGAGCCTGCCCTGCACTCCCTGGCCGGGGGCCAGGTCCAGCGCAGGGAGCCGCGGGTCCCTGTGCTTCCTGGCCGGGTGGAGCCGCTCGGCCCCATGCTCCCCGGCTGGGGGCCGGGTAGAGCACGGGGAGCCGCTCAGCCCCGCGCTCTCTGGCCGGGAGCCAGGTGGAGCACGGGAGCCACGGGGTCCCGCACTCCCGGGCCGGCCCGTGCTCCCTGGCCATGGGCCAGGTCTATCGCCGGGAGCTGTGGGTCCCTGCGCTCCCTGGCTGGGGGCCTGGGTCGAGGAGCACCCAGCTGATTAAGGTAAGCAGCGGGGGGAGGGTGGGGGTTTAAGTGGTGGGGTCCGTGGGGGTGGTGGTTAGTATGTGGGGATTTCGGGAGAGGGCAGTCAGGGAACAAAGAATAGGAGGCTTAGATAAGAGGTGGGGTTCCCGGGGTGGGGTCTCCGGAGGGGGCGATCAGGGGACAAGGATTGGGCAGGGGATTGGATGGGTTGGGGATTCTGAGGGGAGCAGTCAGGGGGCAGGAAGTGGGTGGGGCTTGGATAAGGGGTGGGGTCAGGCTTCCCTACCCGGCCCTCCGCACAATTTTTAACCCCAACGTGGCCCTCGGGCCAAAAAGTTTGCCCACCCCTGCAGTAGAGGATGGGGCTTCCTCTTCCCCTGCAAGGAGTAGCTGAGGTTGTGTCAGATCCATCTCCAGAAACCTTCCCTGGCTACAGGAAGCTCAGCATCCTCCCCAGCTTTCTGCCTCTATCGTTCCTCAGCCGTGGAGTGAGGGGTCAATGTACGAGGAGCTGCTCCCCCATCCGCCCAACCCCCATGCATCCTATCCTCCCATACCCAGACCACCATCCCAACCTCCCACCGCCAAACCTCACTCTGTACATTCAGACCCTCCCCAACCCTCCATACCCGAACCCCACCAACCTGAACCTCAACCCCTGTACCTGGAGCCCCCCTGCAACCAAACTCCTTGCCTCCAGACACCCACTTCTGCACCCAGACCATCCCCACAGAGCTCCCCGCACTCAAACCTCCATCCTGACAAGCCCCACCCTCCTGCACCACCCTGAGCCCCCACACCCAGATCCCCATCCCACTGACCCCCAACTAGCTGCACCCAGACCCCCACTCCCTCAGCATCCAGACCCCCTGCTGACACCTCCATGCCTCCCTAAGCCCCAACCACTTTCACCTGGAAGCCCCTGCAGAGTCCCATTCCCTTTGTATCTGGAACTGCCTCCTCCCCACTCTCCCATGAGCCTCTGTGCATCCAGATCCCCCCACACCTAGACTCCCTCACTGAGCTGCCTGCACCCAGACTGTCCCACACAGAACCCTCTCACCCCACATCTGGATCCCACACTGAGCCCCTTCACAGTTGGACCTTGACTGCCCCACACCTGACAAAGAGGAACAGGGGCCCAGGATATTTCTGGGGCAGGCCCAGCCCTTGTGCTGTGTCAGATTCAAGTGCAGATTTACCACTAAACCCGTATCCCAGGGGAAGGGAAGGGCTGCAGGATGATCTCCCACCTTCATGCTGCCAGTGACCTGTGCTCCCTGCTGCCATGCTAGAGCTTCTGTCTTTAATTACTGACAAAACTTGCAGAATTTTAAAATACTGTGCACAGAATTTTTAATTTTTCAGTGCAGAATTCCCTCAGGAATAGCAATTGTAAGCAGTCCTAGAGTAAGGCTGGAGTCCTAAAGAGACCACCTAAGTAGAAGATATGAAAGAGATTGATGGATAAAATGGTAGGAAAAATAGAACCCTCTGCTCAGACTCAAACTTTCACAAATTTCAGGAAACCTTTGCTTGTTTAAAATACAGCATTGTAAACTGATGGCCTGATCAATCAGCCAGGGAAAGTGAACTCATGTCCCAAACAACAGCACAGTTCCCATTCTCTTCTTAGGGCTCTCTGCATTAACAGATTATTAAAAAAAACAGTTCAAAATAGTCACAGTACACCAGAAATTCTTGTTTTAGCCTTTATCTCCACAGCTTCACAGCTCTCTACAGCTGAGTTTTCTCTGCAGACATCATGTATGATACAGAGACTCCTTGGAAAAGGGCTCCCTGTTCTCTGCAAACAACTCCAACTTCAGAAGTGACAAATTCACTACACCAAAAACATGTCTTACACAATATTTCTCCATAAAAAGTACATGGTAAGGTATCTACAGAACGCTTGTAACGTGTAAGACTCTGCAAGATATATGTATGGGCAATATTTAAGGAATGCTTTATGAACTTAGTAGAAATTAATTACCAGGAAGCCATGTGTCTGGGTGATGACCCATTCAAACAAAAGTGAGTCATCACCTCTTGCTAGTCAGCTGGAGAGGTAATGCAAAGTTCTATAGTCCCTGGCCACATCCCAGAACACTCAATGGAAAACTGTCAGAGACAACAAAAAACAATTGGAACCCCTTGGAAGTGAAAAGGAACATTACAGCAGGCAGGAGATCACCCTCGTTATGAATAAAGACAAAAGACCATTTTCAGAGTGACAGAGTATATGGAAATGTACTCTAGATCCATTCACTAAGGAATACCCGTGGCAGATGTTTGGATCCTGGTTATTGACAAACCAGCCAGCTCTGCAACAGGCTGAACTTTGGGGGAAAATCTACTTTATTAGATAGGAAAGGTAATTACTGATAAGTGTAGACTAAGGTTCTCATTTAAGATTTGGTTTTATATTGTAACCACCTGTTTCCCCCACTTGTTTCTAGTGAAATCGTTATTCATTCTTAAATAAACCCACTTTGTTTCATTATTAAGGTGTTCACAAGTATTGTGTTGTTTACAAGAGCATTGGTTTAAGGTAAAACTGGCAGGCACAGCACCCTTGGATGCAGAAGATCCAAAATTTCTGTGAGTATCCAGTTCCAGGAGCTGGATATCACAGGGGAACAATTCAAAGGGACTTGGGGTGCACCTACTGTTAACCTGCAAGGCAAAGAAAGGTCTGGCATAAGCCCAGAGGAGAGTGCTTGAGTGGCTGAAGGGCTAGCAGTGTCAAGCAGCTGCCACAAGAAAAACAACCCTCCTGCTGGAGGCAAAAGATAACAAGGTGATACAATATCCTGGCAACTCTGAGAACCATCAGACCCTCTCCCAGGCCTTCTGTCTGTAGGGTGTAGACAGTCCACTTCCAGGTCCTTCCCTGAGCCTGGATTTCTTCTATCTGACCCCTCCCTAGGAAGTAGGAAGCCTTCTAAGCTATAATATGTCAGGCATACAACTAAGAGCAGGAACGTAGCCTGCTAGTACAGCTGCCCGTTTGAAAGGGCCCATGGGCAAACCCAGTCCACTAGCATCTGTTTTGCAAACTGAAAATGAATTAAAATGTTTGCCCAATCTTCACTTTTCAGTGCCAAATAACGACAGATCAACACTAGAAAAATATGGAAGCAGCTATTGATGAAAGGCGAAGCCTAACATTATGAATTTTTGAATGGGTTGCAATTTCAGCTATTAAAAAATTAACATGCTGGTACAGAGAAGTATAAGTATTGAAATCCAGCAACAGGATATATTAGGGGATCAGAATGGGGGCATTCACATCTTGACACATGATGAGTTGAGTGGATAAATCACTGGGCATGAAGTTGAACATACAGACAAGAGGGACACTGAGGACAACACAAAATGATTGTCTACAATGCAGTTCATTATCCTGACCACAAGGTCAGAGCTCTCTGACCCACATTTGAAAGATTACAGACTAAAACAGTCTGTTTTTGCAGACGAGGGGGTGCACATGTTGTGCAAGGAGGAGGGGACATATATTCCTTTACACCATGTTTCCTACATCCTGATGACTAACTTCCACACTTGTAAACAGAACAGGCAAGGAAGATGCAGTAACACAGACCACCACTTGAATCACCTCATGTACATTTGCTATTTTAATGGCTCTCCCTAATTACAATCCACTGTTTACACTGTCAGTATCTCACAGCACAATGTCAAAAAGGTTCTAATACAGCGGGGGCAAACTACAGCCCGCAGGCCACATCCAGCCCACAGGACTCTCGTGCCTGGTCCCTGAGCTCCCAGCCAGGGAGGCTAGCCCCAGCCCCATTTCTGTTGTCTCCTCTCCCCGCAGAGCCACATTGCCGTGTGGGTAGCAGAGCTGCATGCTCCTGTGGGAAAGCATGTCTGGCTCCACGCTGCTCTGCGTGGGGTGGTAAGAGGGCCAGGGGGTTGGTTAGTGGGCACAGCGTTCTGAGGGGCAGTCAGGGGACAGGGAGGTTTAGATGAGGAGAAGTTTGGGGGGGGAGGGGGAGTCAGGAGACAGGGAACTGGGGGGTTGGAAAAGGGGCAGGGAATCCTGGGGGGGTGCCTGTCAGGGGTAGGGGATGGCGTCCTGGGGGTTAAGGTGGAGGGGTCTCAGGAGGGGGCAGTCAGTGGACAAGGAGCAGGGGGGCTTAGAGAGGGGGAGGGTGGCTAAGGGGGTTGGATGGGTCAATGGTTCTGAGGGGGGCAGTCAGGGGGCAGGGAGGGGGGTCGGATGGGGGCAGGGCCAGGCTGTTTGGGGAGGGGGCAGGCTGTTTGGGGAGGCACAGCCTGCTCTATCTGGCCCTATATACAATTTTGCAACCCTGATGTGGCCCTCAGGCCAAAACGTTTGCCCACCCCTGTTCTAATACACTAGGCAGTGAATGTTTCGAACAACATACTTATATGCTACCCCAGTGTGGGTTTACCCACGTTTCCCGTGGTTCCATTGGGTGAGGGTTACAGTGCTCCACTCCATGCAACAACCAAGGGGGTTGAATCTTTAAGCCACTGGATAGCTTGAGAATAATGGGTAGATCAAGATTCCACACGTTCCAGATGCATCCCGGTGGAGACCGACGGATACAGCATAGCTTCCAAGACTCCCTCCGGATCCACATTGCCAGTCCTTGTTGGCAAGTGCTTCAAAACCCCACCACCTGAAAGGGATGGTGCAACAGCACTATCTACAATTAGAAATACGCTGCTCTCTCTCAGGAAAGCAGGCTAGAGAAAATAGCTACTCAACTCCATTGATTTTCTCTGTCCCTATGTTGAGCTCTACAGCTCCCCTGGGACTTCTGAGGTGTCTGGAGGCAAGAGAGAGAAAGTAACAGCTGCTGCTCTCCCTCCTATTTGAGTTCAACCACAGTTGCTAGCTTCTGTGCTTCACAGAAAAGGGAGCATGATGAGCAATGATCCGACTTTCTAAAACACAAAATCAGAGCATGTCTCTATCTCAACTAATTTAGGTTGACATTGGCCAGGAAGATACGCATATTTTTATTTTTCATATACCCAGAAAATCTTATGGCTTCACTTTATAAATCCAAAAGGAACAAATGATGCTTTTATGTGAAAGCATGTTAACATTTAACATAATGATCCAATCACAGAGACTCAGCTGACCTTGAATAATTTACCAGAAATCTACTAGCCACAGACCAATTCAAATGACTGGTGATGGGCCACCTGAATTGTCCAGAGACCTGTTGAGGTACTCAGCCCAATCCCTGCTAACGGAAATAGGAAAACTATTAGCTTTGGTACAAGGTGATGTCTCAAACTTCTATGGGATTTCAACCTTCTTTCATGACAGCCTCTTGTAATATCAGAAGACTCCACCACACTGACTTAGGCAACTGAAGGGAGTTTCTGTCCTTGCCCCAGCACCAGTGGGTCCATGAACCACATCAACTGGCCTCACTTGAAAATCTCCACTGCACAGACACATGCAAGGAGGGATGCACAATGTGGAGAGGGCATGCATATCCCTTACACAGGCTCCCCAAATTTCACCCACTGTAATAGATCTATGTGTTGTGAAGAGGTAATTACTAGATAAATCACACAGTATACATTCCTTTGGAGCTGGGACTAAAACCCCAGCTCTAAAACTGCAAACTTCTACCCACTTCAGTTAAAGAAATTCTCCCCAATTGGTGGCAATAGTTGGGCTAGCCATTAAAGAGAGAGACATCAAATGTTTAGAAGTCAAACTAGACAGCACCACCAACTGCAAAGTAAAACCACATTTCCGGACTAGAGAGGAGAAGGCTGGAGTCTCCCCTAAGAGAGGTGTGTACTAAAAGACGTTAGTCATCTCAATAACTTGTTAAACCACTTCGTGTTTTGGTGGGGTTTTTTTACACCTCGGTACAGGAACTTTCACAAAGAAAAGGCTATTGCCAAGCCTGGATTTAAATTCAAGAACTAATGGAAGTAGTATAAATCTTCCACAAAGGACATACTACATGATTTGCCACGGGTTACATACAGTAACATTTTTTTCTAAAAAGAGTAATATTTGTTAGTGTTAACCAGCCAATCTCTGATCTTAGAGAGGGGAGTAACTTTTTGTTTCCTTTAACTGAATTTTAAGTAAGACAAGTCACACAATTGGAAACAAAACTCTGAGTTAACAGTTGAACTATTTTCTCTCATTATTTACTATTTTATCCATAGATGTTACCTTCCCCATAAAGTTACCAGTACAATGAAGTTTTAAAAATATGTCAATGAAAATGTAACAAGACAATTCAAAAGCTTCACTGATGTGGATCATGTGTGTAGCTCATATAGCAACTGACATGTTTATTTGCAAGTGAACTGTACAAAATGAATAGTAACAATATTAATTTCATGTATTGCAAATTGTTTTCTATGCTCAGTATTCAGTCCTCTCTTGCACCAGTACTAAAGATAATAAACAGGCCCATGCTGTACTGATCTGGGAGACAAAAATAGGACTACCATTAATGTATATGCTGAATTTGTGTTCTCTGGGTGTGCTTTGCTAGCTTTGCAGAGCAATTAGATGAGGCTCTAGTGGGAAGTGGCCTTAATTAGCTTACTGTGATACACCAACATTACTGTTAACTCCTTGTCAAGACACATCACAGGAATTTGAGATAGGAAAAGATAAGATCCCTGCTTCACCAATCATTGCTATACAAGTGTTCTGCTGCAGTCCTATCAATGCAAAAGCTACAGATAAAGCAATAAAACAAGCGGATTTCTGACTCAAAGGTTTCTGTGTGAAGCCTCAGTTTTATGACTAGCAGAGGAAGCTTTACAGACTGGCTGTGCTGCTAATGAGGGCCCTATAATATCTCATTTCCTTTCCTTGAAGGCTGTAGTATCTGATTTAACATAATTTTAGAGTTAGGTGCAGAGACAACTGGAACCATACCTGCTCAGGTATGAGATTTTAAATAACTTCAGCACAGGATCCATGTGTTTGTCCAAGAGGCATATGGGGATGTAAGGAAATGACACCAGTCTCCTTTCCAATACACTCTCCTAATAAGCATCACAGCCATTTACAAAAACAAAAAAGCGCCTCCTGGAATATCTGTTGGTAGGAAGGCAGTTCAAGTCAAACAGGCCCAGCACAGATTTTGGCTATGGTCTAAGGGTAAGGCTGCACGTCGGCCACTGAGATCATGGATTCTGTGACCTCTGTGACTTCTGCAGCGGCTGATGTGGCTGGCTCAGGGGCTGCTTGAGCCAGGCAGCTCCTGGGCTAGTAGCAACAGCAGCAGTTCGGGTGTGTGGGAGGTTCAAGGCTGGGGTGCAGAGCAATGCTTTCCTGGGGGGTGTGATCCCCAGCTCCTAGACAGACAGGTCAGGGGGTTCTGCGAGCTACCCACAACTGCCGTCCCTGCAGCTCCCATTGGCTGCAGTTCCTGCCAATGAGAGCAGAAGAGCCAGTGAAGCCCCCCTGGCCTCCCCTCCCACTAGTAGCTGCAGGGACATGCCAGATGGAGCTCGCTAGGGAGCCTGCCAGCCCCGCCAACTCTCCCAGCACCAACATGGGTCTCAAGCCACATGCCATTGCATGCCTCCACCCCAGCACCAGCGGGGGTCCTGGGCCACCTCCACCCCTCCAGAGTACCCACGGTGCCCTCCCAGAGCACCCCCAGCTCAAGTTTTAATTAGGAGCATATAGTAAAAGTCATGGGCAGGTCAGAGCACATGAATTTTTGTTTACTGCCCGTGACCTGCCCATGACTTTTACTAAAGATACCCATGATTAAAAAAATACAGCCTTACCTATGGACCACTGATAGTCCACCAAGAACTTGCTAATGGTTTGTGAGGATATATCTAGTCACATGGTGTTGGCTCTACTTTCCACCTAATGAATCACAATCAAAGGCTGTTACAATACATGAAATATTTTCCTTACATACATTACTAATGTTTGCAATTACGTTAGTTGCCACAGAATGTTCTGCAATTGTGAATGGGAAGGAGGGTGATCACACAGAGGAAGGAGGGTGTCCATGAGACACTTGAGATATGATCCACACTACAAAAACATTGTGATCCCTTTAAGGAGGGTGGTTTGGCTAGGATTTAAACTCAACAGTACAGAGACAGAATTTAAATGATCAATTTTAATCTTCTGTTTATTTTAAAGATGTTGTATCGCCCATTGGAATGAGGCTGGGAGTCAGGAGCTCTAATCTGGGAATTATGCATCCTGGTTCTACCACAGACTCATTTGTGTGACTTTGAGCAACTCATAACTTCCTCATGCTTTAGTGTCCCAGTGTATAAAACCTAGGTAACAACACAGAAGTGTTGTGAAGATTGACCACAGAGCACTTTGAAGATGTAACACACTTCTACATGTACCACATCATTAGAATCCTAAAGAAAAATTAATTCCCAAACATAACTTGTTTAGGTAATTAAATGGTTTATTCAGAGTTATTTTCACATTATGGTAGAAGAGATCAGAATAGTTTGGATTTACTAGACATTAACTTTATCATCAAAGGTGTAAACTTCAGTATATTGGTTTGAGTTAAATAAAACCACTGCAACCAGCATCCTGTTTCTGTATTAGTTGAAAATAAAAGTACAGGTGAACTGGACAATAAACTCAGTCAAGGTACATCAAATAACTTTACATTTTTGTATCAATGTTTATAATGAAAAATGCCATAACACTTTATGCTGTGCATAAATTAGGGATCTTTAAGCAAACAGTCCTCTTTGGGGTGAAGCAAAGCAGTCTGCGCCAATAGCACTGCACAACATTTTTTGAAGAAGTGAAAAATAACTTCTCTGCCTGAAACAAAAAGGAGCATTAAAATAGGCAGAATCTACCTCCCTAAAGGTGGAATTTGCTGGGGACACAAAGGTTAATTACCTACTCTTGCAAAAAGTTGTACTTCAAGATGAACCCTGATATAACATGGGCATCTGCTAGTCATTCATCTACTACACCAACCAGAAGCAAAATGAGGACAGCAGTAGGACCAATCCAAAAATGCATTCTTGTGGCCATAGTTACCAAGAACAAATCACAGAATACTGGAAGCATGACTTGAAGTTGGCTGCATGATCACAGGAAACACTCAGCCTTACATTTGCCCTCCTAATTCTTACTCTGATGTTCAGCCTGTTGAGCTAGAGAATTTGTCCAGAGTATTAGCCTAGGCTGAGTCAATCACATGCAAGATGGAGCTTATGGGCAGGGAATTCTGCATCAAACCCAGCATCAAAGCAACCGTCCTGCCACTTCCCATGGCCTTATTTTCACCTATGTTTAAGGTGGGGAAACATAAGCACATGCATGCACATCTGCACATTTAAATGCGCTTGTGAGGAGTGTGCAAAGCCTGTAGTTGGGAGGATTGTTCTAGAAAACCTAGAAGCAGAAATTACTCAATTATATTTATACTTGTAATTAAATCAGGTCTTAGCGCTATAAACTTGCAACCATACCACACAGTATGATCCAGACAGATCTCAAGTTAAGCAAAATTGCATAGTCAGTAGTTCAGGAGACCACCTCAAAACACTAATCTAAACACTGCAGGAAGCAGAACTGGCTAGCTGCTAGGAAAGAAGAATGGTGCTAACTCAAGACTGAATTGACATCCCAGGATCACTATGCTGCTAAACTTACTGTCATTTGGGTACAATGTAAAACTGAGGTGCTGACCACTTGTGGTTATTAAGATCCATGGAACTATATGAAGAAAAAGAGCACTGAGCTTGAATGCTCTGGTCAAATTCCAACCCATAACTACATCCTGCCAACCTAAATTCCAACAGCAATTTCAATTAGATAAAAGAGTTTTCTGCATGAAGAAGAGTTCTTAAGTGTTGCAGAGCTATTGTGTTACAGGTGCAATATTTTGCAGCAGAGACAACTGGTTTTAGTGGTAACTTAACTGGTGTATGATTCATGTATTAATTTTAGTTTGTTAAAGGCACAGCATAAATGTAAAATCCTTAATTACTGTACAGTTTGATGAATTCTACAGTAATAATACATATGAAACTCACAATATTTTTATTCAACATATTAACCTGAGCGAAGGTCTACAAATTTATTTAAAACCATTACACTAGCTTATGAGAGCTTCCCTCTTGGAACTAATGAATGCAAAAATGTGACGTTTTACATTCTCCAGTTCTCTTAGTCCATCCCTCCTCACATTTAAACACTTTAAAAGGGTCATGTGGGATCAGGGCCTAAGCAACTATTCAAAGGACTGACAAACTGGTTGTTTAAAGGAGGCATGTTTCTCAAATTGTGGAACAAACTACCATTCAGATTTGGTCCCATTCCTACACTGAGAACCACTACCATGTCCTGCACCAAGTCTCACTGACTTCAGTGCTCTCTACATGGGAGCAGGGCTGTACTGGCATGATTCTGGGCCTATGTTTGCGGAAGACACTTTGGGCAGGAAAAGGGAGGACTGTACAGCCTTTCCATTGCAATCATCCCGTAGTGCCAGAGAAGATTCCTTCTCCATAGTTCCTACTATACATCCCTTGTTTCATAAAGGTGTGTTTATAAACATGTCATCCCTGTATTTTGCATTATAGTTTTTTTTTTAAAATGCACACTCTTGAAGGCAGTAACTGCACCTCCTAGTGTAGTTAGAAAGCACCTTGCACACTGTGGGCACACTCACAACCTAAATAAATAATTGTAACCATACAACACTCTGTACAGTGGTGGGGGGTGAGGGAGAAGAGGATTATTTTAATAAAATGTTTTAATTCTTGATATTTACACAGAAAGGGGATCACATGGCTCTGATGATAAGGGAAATTTTGTTAATACCAGGGAGAGTGCATGTGTGTGTGTAGGGTGTCCTGATCCCGGCTAAAGTGGAAGGGAAGCTCTCCCATGGAGGTCAGGGTAAAGGACAGGGCACGCTCTCCAGGAGTGAGCACTGGGGAAAGTTTGGGTCGGGGGGAGGCTCCAGGGTAAGGGGAGCCCTGAGGGAAGCGCAGCCCTTGGGGAGAGGGGAAGGTGAGGGAAATCTCTTGGACGCCAGAGAAGTGGAAGCTTCAGTTGGAAGGGCCCCCATTAGCCAGTCGGGAGGCCTGGGGAAGAAGGGAAGGGATCTTATGGCCCCCAGGAAGGTGACAGATCCGGGGAAAGGCCCCACACCCCTTCAGGCAGGGACCCTGGGGGAAAAGCAGCCCTTCGGGAGGTGAAGACTCCAGACGGAAGGGCCCCTATTACGGCAGGCGGAGGGGTCTGGGGGAGGGGAAGGGATCTCTCCGCCCCCAAGGAGGTGGCGGCTATGGGAGGAAGGACCCCACCGCTCCAGGCCGGGGGCCCTGGCGGACACGAGTCTCCTGCCCCCTGGGGAGAGGAGCCCTGAGCGGTGTCTCCGAGGGCCCCCACACGGCCGCCGCCCCGGTCCCGCACTTACCATGGTACAGATGGAGGCGAGTCTCCGGACCGTCATCAGTATTTCCATCCGCCCGACCCGGCCCCGAGCCCCGCAGCCGCCCCCGCGGCCGCCGACGCCATGTTGGGACCCAATTGACAGCGGCAGCCAGAGCCGCAGGTGGCGCAGCAGCCAAAGGGGTCCGGGCGCTGCCGGTGCGGCAGCGAAATGGCGCCGGGTCCCCCCCGCTGCCCTGCCAGCAAGGCCCGCCCCCCTCCGCTCTGCCTGCCTCAGGTCCCTTCCGCCCGCCTCCTCCCTGCCGTGCTCCTGCCCCCGGGGTCCCGCCTCGCGGGCAGCCGAACCATCAGGGGAACCGCCACAGGAGCAGCTAGGAGCCAAGGCTCAGGGCCGGGCATCAGGAGACCCCGGATTTGCTCCTGGCCCTGCTGCTGAGGCCGGGGCTGCGCCCACCCGTTAGATCGCCCCTGCTTCAGCACTTCAGTGGCCTGACTCCCTTAGTGGTCTTGGGTGAGTCACTTAGCCCTGCTGTGCCTCAGTTTTCCCATCTGTAAAAAAATACCTACCTCACAAGAAGGTGAAAGAGATATTATTAACCTGTGTGAAGCTCTTTGAGATCGGGGGAAGGCGGTACTCAGGAAGAGTGAAGTGCTGTTAATATTTGTTAATTGTTCTGGCGTACTGCCCAGGGACCCCTTCAGGATCAACCTATTGAGCTGTGCGTTGAACAAATGTAGAGAGACTCTGCCAGTTTACAGCTATGCATAATTATAAGGAGAGGCGTATCTCATGGGGTGGACATTTTTGATCATGAAACTAAGAGGGGGGATGAAGGACCTTATGGAAATTTCTTTATTAGGATTTTTTTCCCAGTGTTCTGGACAAGAGACCAGACCACCAACAAACTGTATTTTAGAGATTTGGTAAAGAAGCCCAACAGTGGTTTTGCATTAAATAATTCTATGCCCTTCTGCAGCATGTTTATCTAAAAACAGAACCACAAAATGGATTCTTTTCGTACACAGTTTTGAAAGTGATCACAATGCTCATTGTACATCAGTGGGAAAAATCAGTGAATGCTATTGCAGTTTTGCCTGATGGCACATTGCATACCAGGAACAAATTATTATTTTTGTTTAAAAATACATAAATATGCAGATTAATAGAAAGATTTGCCAGAGTTTATCTGGACAGTTAAGTTTTATGTAGAATTCTTTATCAAACCTAGAAAGAATCTGATAATGTATTAACTCCATGTGTAGTTCTGTTGAAAGGTGCTGATTAATAATAATACTAAAGACTGAAACCCTGTGTTTAGTTGCAGAACAGGTACAGCACGGAAAGTGACAATACAGACAGTCCCTTACCTGTGCCTCAACTCTGACCTTATGGAAACACCTCTACGGATGGGAGGAGAGTTCAGCTTCCACAGCACAGTCTTTGTCATGAGGCCAACGGGCTTCAGCTCTGTTTGAGTTGTTTGCTGCTATTTTTCCTCATACACATTGCATTTCCCATGTCATTCAGTACTTGCTCTCATGGGAGAGCATTCAGTTATTTCAAAAAATAATACAGATATTAAGAAAGCTAGGTACTATTTTAAAGCTAGGTACTATTTTAAACATTCCCATAGAGAGTGAAGCTACTAAACTAGGAACAGGAAATCCACAAATAATGAGATTAACAGAAATTCTAACTCGTTTTTTTTAATTAGTTCCCTCCCTCTCCCCCACCAAAATAGAACAAAATCCTTACAAATATTTAATTTTAGTATGGTAAGACCTGGAGATGTCCATCAGAGTCAGAACTCCCATGTGCTAGGTAAAACTTTTACCCCTCCCCCTCAAAACAAAAACCAAGAATATATTTCCCATGAGTCAAAGTGAAAGGCTGACCAGACAATGGAAGGATTGTTTTATACATACACAGTATTTGATACTGTTCTATTGTTACATTTTCTTATATAATGCAAGAATATTTTGTACATTTCACAATTATGGTAATTTTAAGCTACAATGAACAGCAAGATCACAAAAATGCCACTTCTGTTTAATGCAGAAGCTCTGCATGGTGTGAGAACTAGCCTTTGGGCTGCAAGTCTGCTACAAAGAACATCAAACAAAGCTATAAAGAGCAATCTATTGTTGTTTAAAATGTATTCCGAGTCAGAGGAGTTATATACAAACTGCCAGCAGTGAGTCTTGTCACAGCATCAGCTAAAGCCTACTACAAGTATATTTTCCTTTTATTTGGATTCTTTTCCCAGAAATGGTTCATCTGAATGAACCAGTCCAGAGACCATTTGCTACGACTGAGGATGTACAGTATATAAATTAACAGTTGTTATTAATACATTTTCAGGAAAGGCAGACTAGTCTTGTAGTTGAAACACAAGAATAGGAGACTCCAAGTATGACTACTGACTTGTGTTACACTGAGCATATTGCTTCACCTCTCTGTTCATCTCTCTGTCCAACTGTAAAATCTGCAAGGGTTAACTGAAGTTTTGAAAGCACTTTGTCATCATATAGAAGACATGCTAGAAATGCAAAATATTTGTTTAGGATGCTCCCTGCCTAAATGTGTACGAGTGCCAAATAAAAGAAGTAAAAACACATATTTAAAGCCATAGCCAAAAGCAACACAGACTAGTAAATACATATGTATGAAAGTTGGTGCAGAAATAAATAACACAGTCTCCCCACAGCATGCACGCATGTAGAACTTGGGATAGGATCACATTAAGGGTGTTTTGTGAAACATCTAGAACTTTTGAAGAAAGTTTTGGATTTTACTATCTTAGAGTTTTGCAAACATTTCTCCCCTTAATTTAAGCCATTGTTTTTTAAAGGAAAGTTGAATTAAAAACATGTTATCTTAGTGAAATGTAAGCCTATTGTATACAAACATCATAAAGATCCTCTTGAAAAATAATGCTTACTCTGAGTTATACAATCCTAAATGGTGTGATTCCCTTAATATGGTTTCACTCAGTGAAATGCTATTTTGACAATCTATAAAATTGGATAAAAAGAAGATTGGAAGCCTCAGGCTTTTACTATATAGTTTAAAAGAACTGTTTCAAGAATTTGATTCTAAAATTAAAGATTTTTTATAAAAATGAATTGGGGAAGGTTGTTGGGTTTTCAAAACTTATTGAGAATAAATATGTTTCATGATATATTTTTTAAATTTTCAACAAAAAAGTTGAAAAAAAACAACAAAAAAGTTAAGAGGGAGTTAAACTACAATGGAAACTACAATGGTTAGGAACTCAAGAGCATTGTGATAGTGCATAAGAATCTGAAAGCAAAACTGATTAGAAACAGAAATTGATTGGTCTAGTTTGAGGATCCCACCTGAGTGAAATGAGTATTAATGGTGAAAAATAACTGTAGGCCAGATTCTCAACTGTTTCACCAATTTTCCTCTACAGAGGATCTGTCTCTTACCGTTCTGTTTTTCTGAGCTGAATAGTTTGAGGTATAGTAACACAGGTGACAACTTCGTTTTTAAGTATACAAATATCTCTTGACAGTTTTGCTATATATTGATCTTAAACAACCTTCCATTAAATATGCTTACATGAGGGAGCAGGATAAATGAAGAAAGGGAATAGAAACACTTTTGTCAGAGTAGCTGGCATTTATAACACAAGACCATCACAATGTTTCTGCTATTATGTACTGGAATCAGTTGTCATGCCTTCCTTTACGACTTCTAAATAGGTATATATTTTTCTGTATATATTTTTCTATCAGTGTTTTTGCTTATATACAACATCCCTTGTGTCATTGCTAATTTATCTGGCCTTTTCCCTGTGGTGACACTCTTTTGGCCTCCCAGTGTTTTGGCATATATTGCCTTATCTGTATATTACTCATCAACATATGCTTTCAATAGCTAATGACAACAAAAGGGATCTTCATCATTTAATTAGCATCTTCCAATGAAAGACAGGCACAAGAAGACAGCTTTACCAGTTGATCACAAAAGTTGCTCAAAGCAAGTTTTTTTTAATACATTCGGACTTTGGCTTAGTAACACATTTAGAACTGAATTATTACTTGACCAATATATTCAGTCAGAATTCCACTGTCCCTCAGGTGGCCTGTTCGTACAAAACTTCTGTGAAATTAGAGGAATTTTGAAATGAAATTTCTTGTGCCATATTTTTCATCATTTGGATGTTTGAGAACCTGCTTTCACATTCTCACTCTTAGGAATTTGGAAACTGTGGCTACAGGACAAGCCATGTGGGCTGATGCTTATTCCCAAGACTGGGAATCAGCTGGTCTCTTGGGTTCTAGTCCCACTTCTGGAAGTGATTATAATAGTTTACAAAGCAATAATACTGGGTCCTCACATAGCAATTCAATACAAGTGTTATTTACTGAGTACTTATTAGCAGCCTCATTTTACAAATGGAGAAACTGAAGCTTCCTAAGTCACTTGACTCCTGTGCCTATTTCCCTAGACCACTGTGAACCGAGCCAGATTTCAAGAGCTTAGCATCCGATATGTGCTCAGCAGGCTGAGCTCTTCTGAAAATGGGAACCTGAGCTCTTTTGACAACTTGGCCCGTGGTGCACTGAGAATAGCGTTGGGAGTCTGGAGACCCAAGGTCTGATTTTCCATTCTGCTACATTAGTTTTCGGTCACCATCATACTCTTGGATCCTAAAACCTACTCTAGGGGGAACTCGGGGCCATGCTGTGACTGAAATTCCCTGAATTCCCTGGGTATAGGGAGCAGAGCCAGAATAGCCAGCTCTGTACCCTTTTCTCTTACAGGAAGCTCCAGTGCAAAAGGTGTTGGAGGGACAGAAGAGAGTAATGGCTGGCATATTGCCACATTCTCACTGGCTCATCACCCACACACATCTTTGTAGCAATGGAACACGTTAAGGCTGTACACTGGAGCCCACAGTGCACCATCACTCCCTGGGCTGGGCACAGCAGCACAGTAGTGATGCCTTAGGTCTTTTTTGACTCTAGGGTTGACAGTCCGTCACCAGCACTAAATTAACTTTAAAATGTCCAAAGGGACAGTTATGATATAGCCCAGTGCTGACATGCCTATCTACACAGTCTAAATACAGACTCATTGCATTGTTACACTGTTGACCAACGGCCTATTTAAAAAAACAAAACTATCAACAAATGATTCTGTTCTTGAACGATAGAATGAAAAGTATTGACATTATTTGTGTCATCTAATAATTTACAAACACCCAAAGGTATTGCTTTCTGAGAGGCTGCAAAATACAATCTAAATTTGATTAAATCCTTATTATAATGCAGAGGCATTTCCATCAGCTCAAGCTCTCTTAAGGGATCCAAGTGCATCACCTGTACACAACAGATCAGATGGACAGCAGAGAATACTGGGTCCAGCTGAAAGTACAAAGGGAATTTAGATACGCAGAACAGAATTATTCAAACTACGATTTCACCAGGACCGTTCAGGGTGGCCATATCTTGCTGAAACAACCACCGTGACGATTAAAAAAATAGGAGGATGTGTTTTCAGCTCAGAGCCAAGGTACAGAACGTAGGACAGGCAGCGAAAAAAGATAAAGCAACCAAGTCAGAATGGTTTATAGGAGGCACACACTTTATGCCCTGTCTAGTGGAATGTCACGTTTTGACTTCTGATTGGCCGAGGAATGCAGGAGTCAGTTTTCACTAGAGTTGATCAGAAAGTTTCCCTCCGCTTTGCAAAGTCGCTGTCTGAGCAGAATCGTCGGAAAGAAGAGGCCAGCTGCTCTGATACTTCCCTAAAAAGCTGCTTAAATGAAATGAGAGGACTTATCTATCCAAGGATTTACAGCCTAGAAAAGAAGCAAAGAAGTTATTTTACCCTTTTTCTCCCCCTACTCCCAGTAGAGCTGATCAGATCTCAGTTCTGGCATGCGTCTCATCTCTCAGAATACTATGTCACAGTATTCTACTAACTTTCTCTTGCTTCCCATACCCGAGTATCCTGTCTTGGACTGCGTGCCCAACAAAATCATCAAGCTTGTTGTACTTGGTGGCAGTAACGTTGGCAAGACAGGTAAGTCCACGGGGCTTTGATTGTATTTATAATGTAACTGTATTTATATTTTATGGTCAAATTGATCCGAGTCTCTACATACTCTAGACCGTAATTGTTGCATATGTTTAATTGGTCCTTTTAAAATGATCTGAATTTTCGGTGACATGGATCAGATCATCCAATATGTGTAGTTCAAATGTGGCATGGTCAAGTGGATAAGACATTGGGTAGGTGTCCAGAGCCCTGCATTCAGTTCTCAGCTTTACCACTGACCTACTGTATGATCTTGTACAAGTCACTTCATTGTGTCTCAGTTTCCCCATCTGAAAAATTGGACCAATGATACTTGTCTTCCTGGTATGTAGCACTTTGAGATCTATGGATGAAAAAAAGTATTATTTTCCACATATTTTTCTACGATTTGGGATGGGAGGCAAGAAGAGAGATAAATTGAGTTTAGTTTAGAAATTTAGTTTTTGTATGTGTGGGTTGTGATTTCACAAATAAGCAAATTTTAGAAGGAACAGACTTTGTTTTACTACATCTGAGGTCCCACTTCCACTTAGTAAAATTTAAGCAGTCAACTTTTATAGAAATTTAAAGTAGCTCATTGCAGATAGTTGCATAGCTACATAGTTAAACAGCTGACTAGACGAGGCTGCATGTCAGTGGTGGGTGTAATAATTTTAAAAATGGAGTCTGTGGGAATGCTGCATGCAGATAGGGCTGGCAGAATCAGACCCTTTGTTGTTTGTCAGTTGATTAATTTTGCCAACTGATTTGGGATGAAAGGCACTATAGAAATAAGTTGCTATTACTGTAAAAAAAAAATACCACAGTTCTTCTCAGAAAGAGATCAAGAGACAGCAAGATGTTTTCCAAACTTTCTAGGATCTTTGAAACCATCAGAAATTAAGATGAGCAAGAAATACTCACTTGCTGCAGATTGATCACTTGCACAGCACGTGCAGTTTGTCCAGTGGATAAAATGAACAGATTCATAGATCTGAAGCCAGATGGGACCACTAGATCATCCAGTCTGACCTCTGATATCCATAGACTAGGTCTTAAACTTGGCACTATGAACCATCGTAGTATTGTAAGAATTTGCTTTGAGCAGATTGTCATAGCTTCATTGACATTCACATTACTCCATGAGCAGCCCTATTAAAATCAGCGGGACAATTTGTGGGACAGGGTTCTGGCAATCCAGAGTGATGGTATCATACTCTGGCCCCAAATCGTTTCCTAAGTGGGCAAAAAATGGAGCAGTATGCCCAGAGTAATACGTGAACAAACTTTAGCGTGGTGGTACACTATGTCAGCCAGTGGGACATTACATGCATTCTGCAAAGCCTGATATTGACTCAGATTAAAGGCCCATATTTTTTCCTTGTTTTGCAGCCCTGGTTGTGCGCTTTCTCACTAAAAGATTTATTGGAGACTATGAGGCAAATACTGGTGAGTTTACTTCCTAGTGCGGCATTATAGATAGATTCCATTTCCAACCACTGTGTATTACAAGAAAGTGAAGCAGTTAGATGTCCATAAGGTGCATATTTCCAGTTAATTGCCTGAGGCTATGAAAACAATAAATCAAAGGCTCATTATTTACAATCCTTTTAGTCAGTATTATTTCCACTCTGATGGAAAAAGATCAGAGGGAAAGATTGGCTTGGGGATATACTTACATTAAAGACAGAATCAAGAAATGTTTCATATATCAACTGAACAATAGAGGCCAAATGTTACCCTGCCTGTGCAACCCCAGTGAAGTCAATGGGGTTTCACTAGAGCGTAAGAGTCAGCCCAGAATTTTGTTTTATGTGTTTGCTTTTTTCAGTCACTTTAGTGCTGATGTAGAATGCTAGACTGAAGTCCTCTGTACCCACGACAGGTACAGTGATAACGGAAGCTTTCCCCACTTTGCCCTCCTATTTTGTCCAATCCTGACCCACAGGGAACAGAACAGGGTGGCCAACCTGTGGCTCCGGAGCCACATATGGCTCTTCAGAAGTTAATATGTGGTTCCTTGTATAGGCACCAACTCCAGGGCTGGAGCTACAGGTGCCAACTTTCCAATGTGCCAGGGGGTACTCACTGCTCAACCCCTGGTTCTGCCACAGGCCCAGCCCCCATTCCATCCCTTTCCACTCCCTCCTCTGAGCCTGCTGTGCCCTCGCTCCTCGAGCCTCCTGCATGCCATGAAACAGTTGATTGGGAGGTGCAGGGAGGGAAGGGAAGGCACTGATCGCAGGGGTGGGAGGCTCTCGGAGCGGAGTGCTTGGGGCGGGGAGGTTGCTGACAAATTACTGTGGCTCTTTGGCAATGTACATTGGTAAATTCTGGCTCCTTCTCAGGCTCAGGTTGGCCAGCCCTGTCTCAGAGGGTATGGTGCTGTGACCCATTTATACCACACCTTCTCTGCTGACCAGGACACCCATTGTACTGGCAGGGTTTGTAAAGTGGATACCTCTACACTAGGAACTGTACTAGGACCAGCTAGCTCATCTCACATGTAGATCCCCTAACAGCTATGGGTCAACTATCAAGTTGGGCTGGATTCAAACCAGTGACTTTGTAATTGTTTTGCTTTGGGAGACACCTGTTGAGTTGAGAAGGAAGAGTCAGAAATAGGGATGGTAGAACCAGAAACCTTTGATCTACTCTGCCTGTCTACTAAGTGATGGTCTGGAAGCTTTTACTGACTGCCCCTTCCATTGATGCTAAGTAAACCTTGACAGTTCGGTCTGTGTACTGCTTCTCTTTCTTTTCCTCCACCTTTCCTGCAAGACACTGTCAATCAAGCTAGACTTCTAAGTTTCACAATGGATTGCTGCCAGATACTTTGCTAAGAACTATATGTTTTTTTTTCCATTAAGCTACCAGCCCTACAGCCATACTGGAACAGAAACAAATATGCTAAAGATAAGAAACAGGTGTTAATAGATCTATGATCACATGACCACGCTTCTTCTGCAGCTGGATATAAGGCAGAACACTGTCAGCATCTGGAAGTACCTGCACTTTTCCCTGTGATATATTACAGAATAGGAATAGTATATTGGCTGGTCTTGGTTCATGGGTTAGGTATCTCCCCATAAAACAGCACAATCGTTTCCAGCTTAACATCTGATACATTTTCATAGGGCTCACAGAAGAGTTATTCATGCAGTGCAGTCAGGTTTAAAATGTACTATTTTAATGCTGGATTCAAATGCAGTGAACTTTGCCATAGCGAATGTCCTCATATTCTAAATGTTTCTGTGAGCTCAGATATTTTTCCATTGGAGCAAAAACACCTGCTTCTGTGAACCAAATTTTAGAGATGTTTCTCACAGGGATGATATATTGTTTTAAACTAAGGTTCACATGCACCACAGTTGGCGCTAATTGGCTTGTTCATAAGTAGTCTGAATTGAGGCCAATAGGCCATGAAGAGTCAATTCCCTGCTTTCCCCTAGAGGGGATTCCTACAAGTCAGAGTTGAAACATATTGCCTAGGCAGTAGCAGTGAAGCTTGTACTGGGACAGTATGAACAGTGCCACACTGACAGCTGTTGAGACTGCAGTTCTCTGTTTATCCATGTGTAACAGAGGCTGTCACCTCTTGAGTGCTTCCTGCCACTGTGTGCAGTACTGCAGTCCTTTTCCCATTCCTGGTGTTCCGTAGGTTGTCGGTCTCACTTGGCAGGTTGTCAGTGGCTTGGCCCTCCAACCAAGTCACAAAATCCAAATGAACTCCTTCCAGGGTAGTAAAGAGGCCAATAAATGAAACAGTCTCTTTGCCCTCGCTAGGGTCTTCAGCCCCGCTCTGGCGCCCTTTAACTTCAGCCCTTCACTTGAGCTTCCCAATGAGACTTGTCCCCGACTCAGGGTTTACATCATTTGGCCTAGGAACCCAGACCCACCCCACTACTCCAGGTTCCAATCCTATGCACAGCAGCCACGTAATAGTCACTTCAATCATTGCTGCTATTTCATTGAGCCTCTTCCCACCTTGCCCCCTTTTCTTTACCCCTGACCGCAGAGTTAAAGTTCTCAGGTCCTCTCTCTCAAAGCTTAAGCAAATGCAGCCAGAAGCACACTCAGGTTGTTCCCTGAGCTCCTGTGGCCAGGGAAGAGTCCCCTGCCTTGCTCCCTGGTCCCAGCCAGGAACTGCTCTTTTAAGGCCCTGCAACTCCTAATTAGCTGCCTTTGTGCAGCCTCTCTAGGCAGGCTTGGAGGACCCACCTTTGTTACGCCTTTACTGGGGCTGAGTGTAGTAGAACCACGAGGCCTGTAGCATGGGGCCACAGAGGGCCTGTCAGACCATGTCACTTGTGTTATGTTTTATAGCTAAACAAAGAGGACATCAGTCTCCAAACTGTTATCATGTCAGCCATGGATACTTCATAAAACCCAAACCTAAGCTTTCTTTATGTTGTTGGATCTGCAATACAAAAACATATATAGTTCAAACCCAGTATGTCCATGGTCTTGATCGAAGTTGGACCAAGCCTAGACATTTTTATCCAGCCCTCATGCTCTGAACCTTAGTGATCTGGAACCCGAATACATGCCATCCCTACTTTGGGGGTTTTAGAACCATAGTCTGAGATGAGATTCTGCAGACCCATAATAATAACCTAAACTCTCTAGTCTTAATGCATGATTGTGTGCTTCATTTACAATACTGTATGTATTTGGCATGCTTTTCCTTGCATTTCCAGTAGAAATCCATGAGAAACAGCTCACTCCTTTAACAATGAATTCCCTGAATCACTTATGATTACAAGTACTTCGAATCTGCATTATAGAAGGATGCTACTATATGTGGAATCAAAGTCTTATTTTAAGTGAGCACAGAAATCCCATTCAGGTTGTCCTTTCTCATTCCAAAAGAGGTAGCAGATCATTAGGAAGGAGTCATCTATCAGACTAAAGAACAGATATTCCTCAGCAATGTGAGTCACAGGAGAAATCGTAGGCCAGTATTTGCACCATTGAAAATGGATTCTGGATTTGAAACTGTTGTGTTGCTCTTTGAACATGTCACATAAAATAATCTAGCCTGATTGTTCCATGGGTATAGTATTTTTATAAAGAATTTAATTTAAATTAATTTTTAATAAAGAGTTTAAAAATGAAGAATTTAGATACAACCCAGGGTGGTGGAAACACCCGGTCAAGGAATATATATAATACCTTGTTACTTAGGCAACCAATCACACAAATTTACCCCAGCGTAAAGGGCTAGCATGGGACCTATGTACCATATACGTCCCAGGACTCAGTACTAGAATATTCTGATTTTGACTGGATTTATTTTTTCTCCGTTACATGTACTGTCTCTAATTATCTTACTTATCTATCAGGTGCCTTATATTCAAGAAAATTCACCATAGACGGAGAGCAGATCTCCTTACAGGTGCAGGATACACCCTTTGTCTCATTGGAGGTAAAATTTCTGCTCAGTGCATTTATACTTCATAATACAGTGGGTGCCTTTTGTTCATTGCCAGCTCTTTGGTCTCCCCTATATGTAACTCTTGTCATTAGCAGATGTGCCCGAGACAGAACCCCCAAATGTGGACATCCCAACTCAGATGGCCTCTGCCCTGCCACACCTACTCCTTTAAGTCAGGCCCCTTTCAAGTTAAGTCAAGGCCAAAAGAAATGACTTAGTGCAGCCCAAGCTTAAATTGAGTAATAAAACTTCAGGATTAGCTTGCAAGTAGAGGAGAGGCGCTAGGGGACGAGAGCTGAGGAAACATTGTTCTAAGTCAGCCATAAAAAGTTTGGCATTCTGTGGGGCCATGTGAGTACCGTAGCAGTGCTGCTGACTTGAAGGTATATATTGTCCCCAAATGTGAAATAGTTGTGGGTGAGGACAAAGTCACAAAGCTCAGCCACCAGGTGTGCCAGGGCCTCATCAGGGATACTGTTCTTAACACCAGGTAGTCCATCCTCATGTGGAATATTGATGTAAAGAGCTTCTACATCCATGGTGGCCAGGATGGTATTTTCAGGAAGATCACCAACACATTGTAGTTTCCTCAGGAAGTCAGTAGTTTCTTGAAGATAGCTAGGAGTACTGTTAGCGTAGGGTCTGAGAAGAGAGTCAAAATAGCAAGACAATCCTGCTGTAAGAGTGCCAGTGCCTGAGATGATGGGGCATCCAGGGTTTTCAAGGTTTATGGATCTTGGGTAGCAGATAGAATATACCTGGTTGGGGCTCTGGGAGTGTGCCCGAGTAGATTTGTTCCTGTGCGATAGTAGGGAGTTTCTTGAGCAGATGTGTAGTACTCCTCAGTAGGATCGGAAGATAGGGGTCTGTAGTAGGAGGCATTGGAGAGTTGCTTGGCAGTCTCTTGTTCATTATCCAACCTGTTCATTATGACTACAGCACCTCCTTTGTCAGCCCCTTTGATTATAATGTCAGAGTTGTTTCTGAGGCTGTGCATAGCATTGTGTTCTGTACGCCTGAGATTATGAGGCAAGTGATGCTGTTTGTTCACAATTTCAGCCTGTGCATGTCTGCGGAAGCACTCTGTGTAGAAGTCCAGTCTGTCATTTTGACTGTCAGGAGGAGTCCACGCAGAATTCTTCTTCTTGTAGCGTTTTCATGAAGTTTCTAAGATTTAGAGCCAAAATTAAGTGCATTTTCATCAACACTGAACCCAAATTCTTGGTTTGGTTTTTCTTGAAACCAAATCCAAACCCAGACTTAACGTAGCCTATATCTGAATCCAAACACTATTATCAACCTCATCCTCTCTCATGTCAAACCCAGAAAGGTTGGAAGATCCTGTTTAGTTTAGATAAGCACCTGACAGTACAGATGCTTCTCTGTCCTAGCTGAGTTATCCCATCCTGAGCTTGCAGAGCTGGGCAGGAAATCTCATGTAATCCAGGATTCCATCTCAGTTTTCTTTGATCACTATAAATTGGTTTAAATGAAAAGCCAAACATCCCAACCAATCATGTCCCATGCCTTTTAGAATGTGGATGGGTGAGATGGAGGAACATACATCCTGGTCATCATTCATTCTGAATGCTACCATCATCCACACTGACAAAAAGAAGGCAGGGAAACCTCCAGAACCCTTTACAAAATGTTTTGGAAACTTGGTCAGATTTTGTGGGGAGAAATGAAAAAAAAATTCTCTTTATATAAACAACTATTTTTCCAAGGAAATTTTATTTAAAAACCATGTTTTTCTAATGAAGCAGAAGTCTGTGCTATGCAAACAATATTCTGTTTGAAAGGAATTCTTACCCTGCTTGTAAGGCTTCCAGAGGAATAAAACAAGAATTAAAATCCATGCAGAAGCCCAGATTTCACATTTTTGCTCAAGCCAAACAGAACTTGACCCTTCAAAGTTTTGAGTTCAATTTAACCCATGATTTTAGTGGGTTTGAAATTTAGTAAAAGAAGCTTTCCTATCAAGGACACAATGTACAAAATGACATCAGTTGCAAAGTATAGTCTTTCCCTCTATTCATAAAAATACAGCAGATGATCAAAAAGTTGTGTTGTAATCTGAAGCCCTAACTAAAAGTCCTAACTCTCATTTTCAGAGGATGAAATTCACCGTTTTGTGGATCTCAAAATAATGCTTAAGTGGAAATTAACTGGTGCTAGCTCTCTGCACAGGTATGACTATCACCCAGAGAGCTTGTTGACAGAAATTAGGCACTGTCACCAGGAAAGCATGATAAATACATAATAAAGGGAATCCACCTTTCATTCTATCCTGGGAGTTGGGAGAGAGTGAAGGAGGTCCACCTCTTCCTTTCTCTCCAGATATAGAATCATTTTTCAGATTTCGCTATTTCGACTAGAGACTGACCCGAGTTTTGATTTCTGGAACCAAGGCCGAACTCTGCAACATTCAGAAGTATTACTCTCTGAGGTTTGGAGTCAGCACTGTTTCTAATTGAATTATGAGAGGTTTCATTTCCTTTGTCCCAGTCAAAGCCCTGCACTGTTTCAATAATTCCCACAAAAGCTTTTTTATCTTGGGTCTCTGTTTGCATCAAATGGTGTAACTGAAGTGATTTCAAGGGCTCATTTCTGAACTGAGCCCTCAAAAGAATGTTTGACTAGGTTGTGTTCATATATTTTCTAAGTAGATCCTTGAGCACCAATGAGTCACTTGAGTGAAGGGCTGAGTCATGTGGAGTTACTCAGAATTCTAACAACATTGGAAATGTTCATGTTTGAAAAAAACCCAGAAGCAGATAGATAACTGGGTTTGTTAGATGATTAATTGCTACTTGAAATATCCATAGCTAGTAATTGTGTGTAGTTTTTAATTCGTAAGGAGACATGTCTGTAAACAAACTAGCTTATTAGTCTTTTATTTTTGTGAATAAACATTCCACTGAGGATTATCACATTTATCTTACTGCTGGCTGGGCCCAGCCATTGTAACAGAGAACTTCTGCTCAGGAAAGCTCTCTGCATGCATCTGTTCCAAAGAAGTTTGCAAATCCTTGTTTATAGCAACTAGTTCTTTTCCCTGCTAAAATGAGTTAACAGGTGAAAGAGGTCTGGGGATACAAAGGAGGGCTACTTATATACAGACCAGTTACAGTAACCATGCAAGCCTCCCCTCTCCCCACATGCTGCCCTGACAACGTGCTGACCTGGAGCACCAGAGAGTTCACTCACTTTGAACTGTCAGTGAAAATATATATTCCTTCTAGGTGTGACTGTGGTGTTTGTGAGGTTGGACACCTGTTCAGCAGGAACTGGACAGAGACCCAGCAACTCATTTCACATAAACAACAGTCACTTATATCCTGAGAGTTGCATGCCATGTGGAGATGATCCATTAGTATCTCAACCCTTTAATAGCATAGGGTGCTGCGGTACCAATGATATGGCCTTACTGCTGTGTGCATCCCACAGCGCCACTAATAAGAAAAAAATCAAAACACAGCATGGGATCTAGTGTGATGGCACTGTGAGATGGACAAGATGAGGGGTTATTTGATTGTTTGAGCCATGGCTTCCAATGTCCATGGTCTAAACTAAAGAAAAGATTTTCAAAAGTACAAAGGGCAATTAGGTACCCAACTCCCATTTGTACCTTTGAGAAATCTCCCCCTAAAGCAAAGATTACTCTTTTGGTTTAGCCTACAGTATTCCTCCTACTGTCTGATCAGTTATTACATAGTACATTTAGACCATCATTTGCAACCCCAACTGCCTGAAGTTAGTCTCCTAAACCCATATTTAGGTGCCTAAATAAAGTGACCTATTTCGGGGGAGTGCTAAGCACTAACAAACCCCACTGAAGCCAATGGGAGCTGCACATGCTCAGGCCTTCGAAAAATCAGACCACTTTTATTTAAGTGCTTAAATGTGGATTTAGGAGTCTAACTTTAGACAGCCAGGGTTTAACATTTTGGCCTTTTCTTCTATTTTCTTGCTGTTGGATTTGACAAGTTACTGGTTGATGGTTTTTCCCGGTGTTTCATGCTGGAAAAAAAGAGAAACAGAATTACCATACAAATGGTCGATATGCTAGAACAATGTTTTAGTAATGGGGAAGGGTCTGAGAGGTTGCTGAAGTTCAATTTTAATTTAGGGTGATTAGATTTTGGGTCTGTCTTACAGCTTTCACTTAGCCAATTAGCTCATGGATTATTTTTATGCCAATTCATTCTGGACAAGTGTATTCATATTGGGCAATTCAATCATTTGATAAGACTCCCAGAATTTAATTTGGCAAAAGATTTTGGGCCAGACATTGCAAGATGTTGAGCATTCCCTGGTTAGGTTCCAAAAGTTCCAGGAGACTTGAATTCCCTCTGACATTAGTGGCGACTGAAGGTGCTTGGTACCTTGTAAGATCTGACTTAGAGTGGAAGAAGTTACAAGGACTTGTAGGTTGGTTTCCAAGAGCCTATAATATTGGCATAAACATTTCTTATCAGACCAAGCCCGCCAGACAACAACATGCAAGGCTAATCTCCCTGTCTAATTGAATAAAACACAGCAAGGATATTAAAAGTAATCGATTCGTCTAAAAAAACCTCATACTTAGAAATGAAGTGATCACAACTCAGGCCAAAAAGTAACACATCACTTCCTTTGCATTGTTTCCCTGGTGATTGTTATTTCCGTCCTGATTAGGAGCAATGATGTTATGACACTTGATGTGGGTGCTCTGGGACTGTGCAGGCATGACAAAAAGACAGCTAACAGTAATCAGAAGTCCACTGCGTCCTGAAGAAAGTAATCAGTGTTCAGGCCACCATTTATTTTCATGTCTAGTGAACAATCACTTCCTGCAGATTACTTTTTCTAAAAAAAACCCTTTTAATCTGAATATCCAGAGAAACTTGCAGATGGTAAGATCCATCAGACAGAGGAAAAGTCTCCTCAGGGAAGTGGTGGAAACCCCATCCTTGGAGACATTAAACACCGGACCGGAAAAGGCAGTAAAGAGGGTACTGTAGGGAGCAATCCTTCCCTTAGATAAGTGGAGCTAGAATAGATGACCTAACAGTTTTTTTCTGTCTAACTTTCTAGCTCTAACCTTAATGATTCCATTTATCACCCCTGATAACAGGGGGAGGGCGCTGAATACTGATTCAATAAATACAAAATCCATTTGAACAAAGCATCAATGTTTTGACCATTTTTAACCACTGAACAACTGCCTGGTCTCCACTCCAATATCTGTGCTGCTGGATCCTATTCATATTCCATTGACATATCATGGTATTTCATCCTAGACCTGGTACATTCGACAGCAATCAGAGATGCCTCTTGCTCTGTATATGTGTCAGATTAAGTAGCAGCAATGTGATGAAATGGAGCAATTGCCTGCTCTCAGTGCTGTATGATTACTTGCTGCTGCCCTGTCTGTTGGTAGCATTTTTTGCTTCTTACTGTCTGTTTTTTGATCTCTTATCTCTTGGTTTTGATGGCAGGATGATAATGACAGTATTTGCTGCCAGGAGCAAATAAACCGTTCAATCTACTGGGCAGATGGTTTTGTATTCGTTTACTCCATCACGGACTACAATAGCTACCGGGTCATCCGACCTCTGTACCAGCACATTCGCAAGATCCATCCCAATGCTAAGATCCCCCTGCTTCTGATGGCCAACAAAGGAGATCTGCTGTGGGCCAGACAGGTGTCCTCTAGAGAAGGGCTTCAACTGGCCAATGAGCTGGGTGGCACCTACTGCGAAGTATCAGCCCGGGAGAACTGTGAGGAAGTGCACGAGGCCTTCCAGCAACTTTGCCAGGAGGTGGGCAGGATGATTGGGAGCTGCAATGGGGAAAAACGAAGAGGGCTCCACCTCATCCGGCCCAAGTCTCCAAACATGCAAGACTTAAAGAGACGTTTGAAACAGGCACTATCTTCCAAAGGGAAATCTGCCACTACACTTTGACATAGCTGCCAGCTAGTTCAAAAAGCAAGCAAGCAAGCTGATATTTATGTCTTTATTTCATCAAAATTCAATAGGCACATTGGTTTTTAAAGATCTCAGTTAAAAATCCTCTGTTTCCTTCAGCAAAAGGACCTATAGAATGGGTATTTTTGAGTTTAGAAACTGTGTTTAAAAAATGTGTCAAAAGCTACACACTTTTTAAAAGGGGGACATCGTCAAGTAGTTTACGCCTAAAATTTAGGTTTCATTACTAAGAAATGATTTTTAAAATCCTAGAGAAGTGAAGAGAAATGTCTTGGGGTTTTGTTTTGGGATATAGTTCTTCCCAAAGACAAACATTAGGGAGCCAAAGCATGACAACAGGAGAATGAAACTGACTATATACAGAAAGTGAAACTTCACTCGATTACTTTCCCTATCCTGTGCTAGCTAAGTGAAATTCAAAAAAGCAAACAAAAGGAAATGATGAAAACTAAGTGAGATTCAAATTAGATAATTTAAATGATATATTATAAAGTTATTAATAATAATGGGAATGATTTTTTCAAATATGATTTTTATCATTACAGTGCCTTTTTAATGGGAATATAAAAAAATCACAGTTCTCTGATTTTTTTATTAGAAGTAACACCTAGGTTGACTGTAACAATGATTGGAGGAAAAAGATATGTTTCTCTTATGTTTTTCAGTTTGTTTACTTTGACAGCACTTTTTAGTTAGTTTCACTATAGTCTGTTTCCACCATTTTCGTGTGGTCTTCCACATGGCCACAGGAGAGAAAAAGCATCAAAAGAGATAGAGAAGTGTGATTGTAAAATCACAAAAATGGGTGGGCAGCATTTCATTGTGTTGTGTCTCGGTATGCACTTTTCACAGTATAACTTTCATCATATGATTTTTTTTAAAAGCAGGATCTTAGTTTTGTTAGCATTGTTTGTAGAAAAAAGTTTAACTATATAAATAAAGTTAATTAACCCTCAGAGCAATTCCCACGAAGCCCACTAAGAAGGTGAGCCAATCGTATTGCCTACAGTTGTTTTGAATATGTTTGTGTGTATGTGTGTGTACACAACATAAATCCACAAGGTCATACAGGTGTTGCTGCATTAGTTGAGCATTGTATACAGAAACGGCCTATAAGTGAAGATGGACCAAAGCACAAAATACTAATCCTGTTCCAAACTTTCAGAGAATTTGGGAGTCACCAGGTTAGGGATTTGGTTGATCCTTGTACAAGAGATTATTATTCTGAGTAGACTAAGGGAATAAGTAGATATCTCTGTGAGGTACAATGCAATCCTGATGTTTTTACATGCACAGGCCTGCAGTAGGAGTTAATGATTTGAAGGTAACTGTTATGGATTAATCCAAGAGTACAGTGACTCACCTGCAATTAAACCATGGCTCCATCTGTCTTCAGTGCTTCACACAAACATATTTAAGAGGACATTTATGTTGCATTTTTTATAAGAAAGTATCAATGAGGTCTGGATAGCCTAAGATGTTTTTGCAACACTATTTGGTTAGAAGTGACTTCACTAAGAAAACCATAGCTCCATTCTTACTCAACACACAGCTTCTTATGGGCATATTTGAAGCAAAAGGAGATTAACTGACAAACAGTCATGCTAGGGTGGCCAGGGCTGAGCTAGTATGTGAGCTGAAAGTTCTTTTATTATTATTTTAATAAACAAGGCTATTTGAAGCTGTATTCTGTGGTCTGGCCAATTTTATGGCAACAGCGACAACAACATAAAGGCATCCATCATACTGTTCTTACCCCAGAGTGGAAAAGAACCAGGTTTGAGCATGCAGAAGCCAAGATATAATGGTTATTTAACAGGCTCTCTCAGCAATTTACAGGAACATTAAGTGCAACAAACTTCAGTGAATTATACCGAGAAACACACAGATAATATCCCAGTTTAGAAAAATCCATAAGACTATAATTACAGTTATAGTAATTATATTATTGAGCTAAAACAACAGTCTTTAAGGTATAACAAGCAACAGAATTGTAACTTTAGGTTGACATATGCAAATACAGTATTAATGTAGTGTAGCAATTCAGAAAGACGTAACTTTGCTTGTCCCCTATTTAATGAAAGCCCTAAGTAGGCTAGTTTGATCACCAAGTTTTACTTCATCCAAGTTCACAACCTCACCACAGTCTCAAAACGGGGGTGAATGCCAGAGAGAAGGGAACATACAAATTAAAAGTTACACCTTCTCCAAAAAAATTAATGCCTAAATTTGTTAATACAAAATATCAGAGATCAATTGACTGAACTGGGTACATACACAGATGGCTAGTTCATGCCTCTTGCCTCAGTGTCCACATTGCTATTTTTAGCATGCTAGCTAGAGCAGCAATAGTGCATGTTTGTCCATTTCGGCTGGGAAGCTTGCTTCCAACTGCAGTATCGACATACCCTTGAAACCCAATCCTGAATTAATGCCAGTAGGCTGCAAGGAAGGAGGGTTTGAATGAAGATGCTTGACACACAAGGAAAGGAATGGAAGGGAATATTGATTGGGGTTTCTAGGAAGAGCAGCAGGCCAAATTCTGGTCTCAGTTACGCTGGTATAAATTCACAGTAACTTGGCTGAGAGGATCCCCACTGTAGAATTATATTTCCTTTGTAAACCTTTTCCATTATCTTAGGTTGGTTCAAATCAGACACAGCATCTAGTTTTCAATGGGATTTGCAGCCAGGCTCACCTAGGCACAAATAAGTCAAATGACCTGCGTCGATATTAAACAGCTGAGTAAGTGGTTCAGATGCACTTTGAAACCAGGTCTTTTTTAATTCATTCCTGCCCTTTGCATCAATTACCAGCCCAACTCACCCTCCTCCATCTGTATACAAAGCATGATGAGCTGAGCTGCATCATAATTTCAGGAAGAGAACATAATTAACAATGGGCAAACTTGTCCAAATGACAAGCTAGGCTATACAGTTACTGAGCAAGGCACACTTGCTAGCATTGTGCACTATTGTAATAATTCTGCGACTGGGCCTGGGGCTGTTAAAGCGATTTATTAAATGAGTTTTATTTTCTGTAGTTAGTTTTGTCAATTGCATTTCTTGTAAATTCTTTGTAATTCCTTGCAGAGGCAACATGATCCACTGGATAAGGCTGTCGGGGTTTCATCCCCAACTGCTCCACAGACTTGTGTGAGCTTGGCTCTTAGCTCTTAGCTCTCTTAGCTTCTCTCTGCCTCAGTTTCCTCATCTGTAAAATAAGGATATTTACCCATCTTTGCAAAGTGTTTTTGGCTCTATACATGAAAAACACTAGGTAATTGTTTCCATTTGCGATGGAGATGGCTTTAAACCACAACACCCAGCACCCCAAAGCTGAGGGCTGTTGGCATCCAAGATTTAGATTCAGAGGATGTTAATGCTGGGAACCACATAGAAAATTCAGAACTTGATTTCAAACACCCTCTACATTTCAAAGGGGTTTGTATTCAGCATTTTGGTTCAGGCCATCTCTAGCTTATGGCATTTATGCTGAGTTGTGTGAGCTTCAGTCTTATCCAGAGTTCCGATGTGAACTGGAAATGATGCATGCTAAACCTGTTAAAGAGACCTTGTTAGCATTGTTCCCATAAGGGTTAAACTTCTCCAGGATGCATATCAGATGGATTGTGATGGGAGAAGAAAATCAGATGATCATCTCCCTCTGCATGTGATTCATGTCAGGTCTGGAATGAGAGAAAAAGAGTCCATTTCTGAGACACCAAACAAAACAAAACAAACTTTTGAGTCTATAATCTGGAATGGCCACCCGATTGCCAAAAAGGGCCAACCGAACGATATGGTGAAATTGCCGAGCCAATGATGGCAATTGGATCTCCTTACATCCAATGGTTGTAGACAGTGGATCAAATTCAGACTTGCCACAAGCAACTGCAATTCCATTGACTTCAATGGAGTAGCAGCGACATATGCTAGGTCTGAATTTGGCCCTGGAGCTGCTGAATGTAGGTGGCACACATGCTAGTTCCTAGCCTCCCATGCATTTTCAGGCAGTTCTTAACCTCATTCTTTGATAGCTATTTTGGTGGATGGCACAAGTGAGCTGTCTACGTGAAAGTGAAACATCCCATGTTTCACTTAAAACTCATAGAATCCCAGATGCTGGAGCTGGAAAAGACCATCCAGTCCATCTCCACTGGGACCAGTCCAGGCTTGTTTCCTACAGCACTTTTCCTAGTGCATCATTCAGTCTAATTTTAAAAGTTCCAAGCGAGGGAAATTCCACAACTTCTTTGGGAGACTATTCACAACCTACAGACTGAATTTTTCAGCCTAATTTTTCCCTTTCTTGACCTTCTTCATATACACATTTGAACCAATTTAGTTAAACCAATGCAATCTCTTGTGCAGACATTCATATTTTGGTTTAAAAGTAGCTGATTGCAGTTTAAAACCTAGTCCAAAAGGTTTTAAGTTAATCCCAAAGAAGCCTGCTTTAAACCAAAATAGGAGTGTCCACTTAGCCTTTTGCTCTGATTTAAGTAACTCAGTTTACAAATCACACCTTGTGTTAAACCAATGGAATTCTGCATGCAGACAAGCCCCTAGATTCACTGCATCTCTCCTAGTTGCTCTCACACCCATGGACCAGCTTAACAGTTCCTCACCCTGCTTTGTGCTCAGAACATTCAGATCAATTGCATCCCAATCTCTTGCTTAGTCAGTGTTTAGCTACACCTGTTTTGTTCTTATACATCTCAGTCCCTACAACACTCTGATCATTTTAGCTATTCTTCTCTGACTTCCCTCCAATTTATCAGGAAGGTTCTATTTTGTAAGCTGCCCTGCAAGCTACTGATGAGCACAGAACAGCTGTTGAATTAAAATGCACAGTCTCTGCTCTGCCAGATTCTTAAAGATTTTGGGATTGTTGGATTATGGAAAGGGCTCTCTAAAACTCAGTTCTACTCTCCTTTCAGCCATTAATCTCCTTAGTGATGGGTGCAAGCAATCTATTACAAAGGGACACAGTTTATTTTAAATTATAATGTATCTGTGTGGGTTCCTGTAGAGAGATAAAAACAAAATGTGAAGCAGATAGATGAGTTGTCAGGTTTGATAAACACCTCTGAGCTGATTTATTTGAGAGCCGTTAGACCAATCCTTCTTTCTTTAAAAAATATTTTTGTACATTTTCCATTTTATCCAAATGGGTTTCAAGTCAAAACCTCTGGATCTTATCTCACAGACACTTACTATTTACTCCACAGCAAATTGAGAGGAAGCTGCACATTTTCTACATTTGATGGGTGAAAAGTACACATGCCCTGAGTGCTGTCATAGTAAATGATTGTGGAGACTGTTCCTATGGACAATGTTGTTTTTTTTTTTTTTCATTCTGGGCAATAACACAAAATGCTAGCAATGTGTAGCTGGTCATTTTGGAAAGATGTGAGTTTTGCTTACTGGATCTGGAGGACAAACTGTACTTTCTCTGTTGCTTAGAGAGTTCACTAGATAAATGGGGGTTGTGCCTTTTCAGACACAGTCTTTGAACTCTCACAAGGAGCTAAATTATGTCATGCTTGACCGTGATCCAAGTTTCCAGTAATTTACTGTGTTCTACACTGTTATTTCATTTTAAAACCCCCAAGCTCCTGCTACATCATGCTGAAAAGAGTTGAGAATTTTTGAGTATCCCATTAAAGTGGACCCCCCCCAAACATACACACAATTTTAAAGTACTATTGTAACAAATCTCTAATGGTTATGGTTTTATTGCACATCAGAGTCATTCAGCACTTGATGGTGACTAAGGATAGAACTCACAGCTTCATGCTCTGAAGGCACAGGCTCCTGTCACCTGACCTGAAAGAACCTCCATTTTTTGTCAGTAGAATGGTTTCTATCACAAAGGGCTAAACAGTTAGTTCTGTTTCCATCCAGTAAAGGAGGGGACCCCCTCCATGCCCTACACCTCATCCCCCGTCCACACACAATATGCTGCTCAGAACTCTGATTGGCAGTGATCTTGGGGGTTTTCGTCTTCCTGAGCAGCAGGTGGCTGCAGATCACTTGCCAGGATTATCTGGGTATATCTCACTTAATCTCTAATGAGGAGGCCTTGGCACTGGTGCCCCTTGGTCCCTCCTATTCTCTGTGTGGAACACATAACAGCCTAGTCTCCTGTGGACTGTAATACTTTGGTCTAATTTCAGTCTTGGGTTTAGTGTGCAGGTGTGTTGGTGGCCTGTGATATACAGAAGATTAAACTAGTTTATCTAGTGGTCCCTTCTAGCCTTAAACTCTATGACCCTGTGTTTTGCATGTTCCTAAACCATTGTGTGCTTTGGTTCCATCCGCTTTACACACCAACTAGTGTTAGGCAAGTTTGGTATTTGGAAGAGACACATCCAAAGTCCAGAAAGCAGTGATGTTGGTCATTGAGCGGGTAAGCAGTATTTCCTGAGAGTCAGTACTGAAGCAGTGTCTCATTGGGTTGTTAGGGAGTGCTGTGCTGTGCTCATGGGGGTGCTGTCTCAGTCTTTCTGATAAAATGTAAACCCAAAGTTCTGGCCTCAGCTGATCATCCGAGATCCCCAGACATACCACCCACAAAGCAGCAGCATTAATTCTAGTATCCTAGCCACATTCCAGTTCAGGCAGTTGTTCACCTCAAACTATCCTTTACTTCCTGTCCAAAAAGGTTGTTGCTGCTGTGATCTGCCAGATATTTGTATGAGCCCATTGCTGTGGTAACTGAGAGTACATCTGTCACTGGTCAGTGAAACAATTCGTATATCTCTCTTTAACTGCCAAAAGCCAAATACAGGGTTTAACATTGCCACCGCCAGAGCTAATACAACCACTATCACCCAGAGCAGATCATTGAGCAGCATTCCTCACTATGTGTTTGAGGTTATTAGTGCTATTGAATCGGATTCTGAAGAGTGTAACCTACACAAAAGATCACCCTTTATTTGGCAACTTCCTTTATTTAGAGACCACTCTCAAAGAACCCCCAATGTACTGAGTACCGTTCTGCTCCACGTATATTAAACAATCCATCATGATTTATCAATCAGTTGATTTTTATTAAGTCTTTGAGTGGTGGCTTTAGAGGGCTTTCACTGTACTTTGTTTTAAAGTATGAGGGCTTAGAAAAAAAACAAATCCCTGCTGTGTTGATGATTAAGAATGGCAGTTTTATCTATTTTCTGTTTTTAAATGTAATCTTTTTCCCATGTGAACTTTTGTGCTGGGCGAGGATGACAACCCTGAAGTCATGTCTTTATACACATGGCAATGCAAGCTTCCCCCACACTCTACTATGCCTCAACCCTGACTTGGAAGAAGTATCATTAGGAGTGAGAGGATATTTTCTATTTTCATTCCCCAATCAATCAGTCCTTGGCCTCTCTACTTTGGCTTGTCAGCAAGAGAACCGGTTAGTTATTTCTCACTAAGAAAGTGCCTGTGTTCACCATCCAGTTAGACACAATTTGACATTAGTCTTTAAAACTCAGAATTGTCTAGGATTCTCAGGGAGGAAGTCAGAGGGTTAAATATTTTTCAAATGGGCCTTTTAATCAACAATCACGTAATGTGGAATAAATGTTTCAACTCAAAATGTTTTCTCGCTATGCCAGTTTCATAGTGCGAGGTCAAAACGGGGAGAGGGGAAGGGAGCTACTAAACTAATAGAAACACACACACAAATCCAAAGGATAGTTTCAGCCCCACTGGAAGACTGTATGTAGCTTTAAGAACTTCCTCCTCTGAACTGGCCCCACATCTCTCATGCGTCCATGCTTCTGCTCTGGGCACTGTTCCCACGCTATATTGCAAAATACTCCTTGAGTTTCTCATAGAGTTTCTGCCTGGACATAAACTGCAGCTTTGATTCCGGGTGGTTGTGCTAGTATATATTACATATTCAGGATATTGAGGTCATTGCTGATTATGACTGCTTTTCTGGCATGCATGGATTTTTTTCCTGTTCTATCTGATTCATTTACAATTCCAAAGGACTCTCAGTGCTGCAATAAAAATGAAACAAACAACTTAGAAAAGCCATGTCCATGCAATTTCAAATTACTCTGATTTATTTTAAACAAACCTTCTTTCCAACTACTCTTTACATAAAGAGACCCTGAACTATTTCTAGGTAATCTGAAGACCTTCCCATAATGGGTTGTAATCAATCAGTCTGTCATGCCAACTGAGTTTATTTGTCAAACCATATTTCTATATTTCAATGACCGCTGAGTTAGTATCTGCATGTTTTTTCTTGTTGTTCCTTTCTACTTCCTCAGACAATTTCAGTTGTTCTCAGTGCGGAGGTGAACAGATATCACCCTGATGAGTGCAGCAGCACAGATACATTAGGCAGATCACCCTAATGATGTGAATATTAAATTCTGCCTCTTTCCACTAAACAGAAACAAATGGAAGCAGGGAGTCAACATACAACTTCTCATGCTCAACACTCCTTGCCTCTGTCTCTTACTGTGCATAGGAAACTCATGCTCAAACAAGTTGCATGAAGCAAACAAAGTCTCTTCATAGCAGGAAATCCTTATGACCTCTCAATCAGGACATTTTGTCATCAGGAGACAAATAATTTAGACTTTAGATCTAAATAACTGAACATTTTTGAAATCTACCATCAAGAGCTTTGGACTGATAAATGACAAAACCAGATCAGCTCAATAGGAACATAGCTTTTCAGTGGGCAGGTAGACAGGTGTGATGTTCAACAGAGTAGTTCAACATATACACTGGAGTGAAACAGGGCTGAATTTCATTTATGCTGTTGTTTGGCATTGCCAAAGTCTGAGTATGAATTAGCAGCATAGACACTAGTATTGCATGGATAGACGGCAAAGGCTAGGAGATGTAGACTTTGCTGATGATATTGCATTGTGGGGCAATACTCTAGAAAAGTTACAAACAAATGTGATGACTGGGCCATGGGCAGCCAGATCTAATGATCAGAGCCAGAGTCCACAGTCACAAGTCAGGAGTCAGCAGCGTCAGGATACCGAGAGCTTAGAACCATGAGTCAGGAACCAAAGTCAGGCTGGATCAGGATACCAGTGGTCAGAGGCAGGAGACAAATTGGAGGTCAGGAAACAGAAGTCAGAACTCAAGCCAGGAGAGTGGGGACAAGAGTGGGATGGCACACAATCCAGAGCAGGGTGAAGCTCAGCTGTTCAGACAGCTTCCTGTTCCTGCTGCTGGCTTAAGTAGGGCTCTGACACTCTGCCAACAGGACCTCAGCGGCAGAGCCTCAAACTGGGGCTGAGCTCTGTAGGTCCTAGGTAAGCAGCTGTCAGTATGCTGCCAGGTGGAGAGTCAGAGCCTGGCCGCTCCTGCAGGCCCAAGTTTGAGACCCATGGGTCATGACACAAAGACAGACAACCTAAGAAAAACAGCAGAGCTCAAAATTAGGTATGCTAAAACAACATCTTTGAAACCCAGAAGGTAAGCAGTAACATCAAGTTAGAAGGCAAAAATATCACGAAAGTAAAACAATTCATCTACCTGGGCATTTTAACAGGGTAAATACTGAAAAATAAAATCTGACTGTTCGATAGCATTTTGAAATTAATTTGCTTTAGCCTCATCAAGACTCATTTGCCTTCACTTTCCCAAAACAGCTGAGTGCTTGCATTTTACTGGTACAAACGTGCATGGAAGGGTTAAATAAGCAGCTTGCTGGGGAAAAATTGTTTTATTGTGCTGTGTTTGTACATCGCCTAGCACAAGGTCTGGGTCCATAGCTGAGGTTTTGATTGGCTACCACAATACAAATAATAACTAATGACAACATCAAAGCAACGCACAAGGATTCACATAGAGAATTTTAGATTTGTGCTGGAAATACTTGTGCACACAACCACTCAGAGAACAGAAACAATGCCATGTGTTTTTTTCTTACCAATGACGATTAACCAAATACAGGCTCAACATTCACAGAGAACTGCTTAGCATCAATCCAGAAATAGACAGCAAAAGAATTAAAATAAAATTCCTAATGCTTTTGAATAGCAACCAAGGTAGAGGTTATGAGCTCATCGTGGATATTGGATGACCAAAACCAAGGCTAAATTCACCAGCTAATCATCAACTCACCTCTAATTCCAAACAGCATCTAATTAAAGCTTTTTTGTCACAAGTGTAGTTTGATGTCTCTATTTTGGGGAGCAGCTCCCTTTAGGCCAATGGGGCCGTGCATGGGGGTGGGGGGAAATTCCACATCTGCCTGAGGCTTTCAGTTTTTTGAGGAGGCAATCGCCTCTCTTCTCTCCCAAACTGCGCCCATGCTTTTTGGCATGGATAACGTCTGCAATTGCTGGTAGGAGGCTGCACTGTCAACTGGAGAAATGACAGACATAGTGTACTGCAAACAACTACGCTCACCAGAGCATGTTAATTTATTATAACATCAGTGGCAGTAGAAGCACCACTGAGTATGCCCAGAAATCCAGGTTTGGATAAGAGCTAACACATTAAAATAAACTGTTTGCTATAGTCCAGTTATTTAATAGGACTTAAAACAATTAAAGAGACCCTGAGGAAACCAGTCGTGGAAAACTTAGGTCAGATTATTTAAGATCAGTGCTGCTTCTGTGTTACCTCTTTAATTTATATTTCTCTCTGTGTGCTTTACTGATGTTATTAATAATGATGACAGCTACATAAAATCAAGATCTTTGATGCCTAGGAGTTTTTCCTCCTTCTACTGATGCGCAAACTGACCATTTTATTCTGTTTAGGATGCTATTATTATGTATGAGATAGAACTAGAAAGTGAAACCAAGTATAACCAGGGAGTGTATCTGATCAATCTAGTTTCCCAGTTGTGTGAATTGCTAAAAAAAAAAAGGAAACTAAACAGCATAAATCTAGCACCAGGTTAATCAAACCAAATTAAAATAACCCATAAGAATGTGGAACATGATGTAGACAAGGTGAAAGCAAATAACTTCATCACTTCATATTGTGTAAACCGCCTTCCATTCTACTCCCACTACTCTTCTTGTCTTATGTTGTGCCTTTATTAACTCTAGCACAGTGATACTCAGACAGAGGCTCACAAGCAGCTCTTTAACTTGTCTCCTGTGGCTCTGTGCAGCACATATTAAAACACTATGCTTTTACTAGGATATTTTTCCTATGGTCTTAACCAATTGTAGTTGATAAAATAATAATACTTGATCAGTCATTTTGCCGTGAGAATAATATATATATATATATATATATATATTTTGTGACGGAATCAGACCAGAAGGGTATAGGAGAGTGCTGGAAGGCAGGTATATCAGCCTCAGGATGTGTAGGTCCCTGTTCCCTGGATAGCCAAACAAAGGCCATTCCAGGCCAATCAAGACACCGGGCCAATTAAGAACCTTCTAGAAAGGAGTAGAAACAGCTAGCCTGATTGGGACACCTGAAGCCAATCAGGGACTGGCTGAAACCAGATAAAAACCTCCCAGTTAGTCAGGTGGGCTGTGGGTGTCAGGAGCTGTGGAAGGAAGTTATGCTGTTGGTGAGACTGAGTGTTGGACAACATATCGTACAGAAGGAAGGAGGCCCTGAGGTAAGGGTGAAGTGGAGTTTGAAGAAGCGGAGACTGCTGTGGGGAAGTAGCCCAGGGAATTGTATTGTGTTTTGTGCCAAAAGGTCAGCCATCTTAGCTGATACTATTAGGGTCCCTGGGCTGGAGTCTGGAGTAGAGGGCGGGCCCAGGCTCCCCCCTTTCTGTCTCCCCTAATTACTTACTGAGAAAGGGAGATCACTCTGGGGCCTGGATGAGTTTCTGAGGCCCCTAAATCTGCCAGGAAGCGCAGGACCCACAAATACAGACTCGGAACTTTGTCACAGTATATATATACACACATACACATGCTAAATATTTCCCATCTTACTGGTTAAATATGACTATACAGTACTATAGTAAATTAAATAATGAATTCACATCACTGTAGCTCTTTGGAGTAACGTTGATTGCTAATTTGGCTCCTGAATCATTGAGGTCTGAGTATCACTGCTCTAGCATCTCAACACCTGTATGTGTGTTGTCCCCTTGACTTCAGTGCGGCTGATTGCGATAGTGTTTGCAGAATCAGACTATTAGACCTTAATCTCAATTCTAAACTGCAGTTTAAGAGGGGAAAGATAGGAAAAAGCTGGTTATACACAATGTTACAGACCTTAGTTTAAGCTAAAGAAGAGCAGCCACATGGCTGCTCAAATTTATATTCCCCATTTGTTCCCTGATAAATTCTTAGCAACCACTTTAAAATATCCTTCGAAGGGAAAGCCTGTACAGAGCAGTGTACCTTGCATTGAGCTCTAAGACCAAGACTTCAAGATGGATGTCTAAAGTTAGGTTCCTAAACCCACATTCAGGAACCATTGAGCCCAAGTCCAGTTCTGTATGATGAGACAGCTATTAGGGTAGCATCGTAATAAATAGCAGAGCATGAAGGGTACATACTGTATACAGCTGATCAACTTGGCTCTGGAACACAGGGACAAAGAGCAGGGGTGAAAGTAAAATCTCTCTTTTACCAGTACAGGGTGCAGCTTTGCCCCTTCCCCTCCCAGAAGGGCGGGGCTGGGGGATCCTTTTGCTCCCCATCAGCGGCCCAGGGGGTGGGGTGGGGGAGCAAAAGGGGCAGGGACATTAAAGCATTTTGCTCCCCATCCCCAGTAGGGACCTGGCGGGGCCACCGATGGGGTGTGTGTGCAAAAAGAGCAGCAACGTTAAAGCGCTGCTGTGGCTGCCCTTTAAAGTAAGGCGGTAGGAGACGATAGAGGCGGCCACTTTTACCGGTACACTGTACCGGCCTATACCACCTTAGTTTCACCCCTGACAAAGAGGGTCAAAAAGTCTGCATATGTTGGGTTTATAAGTTGAAGTTCTCCATCTCCAAACATTACCAGGAGGGAGGGAGGGCTGTTCAGCAACCTTGAATCAGAAAGGATTAGGGGCCGGTGTGCCAGCCACTGATAACACACACTAAGCAGAGCCCAGCTGCTTGAACTATGACACAGTAGAACATTCTTCATTGATTTCCCTGGTGACAAAAGCCATGATATAAAAATGAAAACCTTTCAATGTATTTTAAGCCAAGAAGAAAAACGCCTCTAGATTTTACATGAGCAGAGACATCTGCCTTTAATTAATCCTTGTGTATCAGTAGGTATCATTACCAATTTGCAGAGAGTGGGAATTTATGTACATATACACACATAGCCAAAATTTCTCATCTGTTCAGCATATTACTCCAGACCTTTCAAAGTTTACTTTAACCTCTCCGATTATTTTGTTCTCAAACTGACCCTGACCTCTGAATTCTGACCATTGTTCATGCTTAGAGCTCAGGAGCTTGGTAAATTTCACATGTGACTGACTTTAAACTGTCCATTAGATGGTGCTCAAAGATCAGAGTGACTTCTGTCAATTCAGTCATTCCAGAATGGAATCAGACAGTAGTATATGTGCATTACACTACTTCTAGGTAAAGTGCAGGCAACCGTGCCCAATGGTGAGCTAAAATTGCTAAGGTGCATATTTCCTCCATCACGATTGCCATTTTCAGTTCCTGCCAGACCACTGCTTAGTAAAGGTGTCTTCAAAGCACCGGGCCTCTAAAGTCAGCCCCAGTTGTAAGCGTCCAGGACAATTTTTAAAAACACAATTTAAGGTGCCACAGGACTCTTTGTCACTTCTGCAGATCCAGACTAACACGGCTACCTCTCTGATTCTTTAAAAACACTGTATTTTTCTTTCTCTTTACTAAACACAGGTCTTGTTGCTCCTAGGAGCTAATGTGCTATTCATTGAGGGGCAAATGCCACCCACTGCAGAAGTCTCACGCAAGACCTCTCTGCCCATTTAAGCCCTTAAGACCGGCCTATGCAATGCAGAATTCTGTTCATCCTCTGAACTGCAGCGAATGCCTTCCTGAATAATAATTTCAATTCCTGCATGTGGCCCCAGTGCATGAAACCTTAGCATACATCTACTACAATACAATGTTCATTTCTATCTGCCTGTGACCACGGGATCTGATCCTGCAGCTCTTTTTCACATGAATAGTCTAATGACAGCAATGAAACTACTTATATGAGTAAAGGTAGCAGGAGGAAGCCCCATAGAATTGGTAACAGCTTTTGCCTTAACACCCATATTGATTTAAATCTTCTCTTGATTAAGTACCTCTTATTTAATTCATCTAATCTTTCTCCAAATACCCACCATCACCACCGAGCCTCAACCCTGACCAGGAAGGATCACTTTTTCAGGATGGGATTGAAAGTAGGTCTCTGTGGGCCTGACTTTCAGAAATGCTGCTCCAAGTAGAGGTAGAGTTGTGAGGCTCAGCACCTCTGAAAGTCATCCCCCTTGCTAATGCAACCCTTGGCTCCAGGGCTGGATTAACTCTCTTAGGGGGCCTGGGGCTATTAGATTTTGTGGTCCCCTGTATACAAGTCTTTTTCCTAGTTAAAAACAAAATGATCACAATTATGGCATCGAGGCTATTAACACTACACTAAACTTGTCTCCTTAATTAACATAAAAGCCTTTCTGCGGTTACATTTCAGCCTTAAAATTGTAGAATATAGGTAATTCAAAATAGCCTACTTCTTACCTTGGAACAGCTGCTATATTAGCTTTCTCTGGGAGGGAGTTTGGATGCAGGAGGGGGCTCTAGGCTGGGGCAGAGTGTTGGGGTGCAGGAGAGGGTGAGGGGTGTGGACTCTGGGAGGGAGTTTGGTGCAGGAGCTGTTTCTGTGATTTTCTGAGTGCAATATAGAGATGACTAGCTGGCCACAGATTTGCTGCAAAGTGCTGTTTTAGCATACTTACTACAAGGATGTGGGAAACAGGTTTATCTGTTAAACGATATATGGGAAAACAGCTACTATAAAAATAGAACCTATTAGGGGACTGGCTGTCTCAGGAGACAGGTAGTTGAATTCAGAGTCTTTCAACTCCAGAGCGCAATGGTTCAATCCAATCCTTGTCAGTAATGACTGAAAATCATGTTGTGGCTGTTCAGTGACCTGCCAGCCATGAGTTTGGAGGCCTTGGTGCAGTTCTTAGCTGAAGAGTGTTCTCATCACAAATGCGAGTAGCACCAAAGTATGAAAAAGGAAGGATAATTAAACTGCTTTCTTTTTATTTCTATGGCTAGAGGGGGATCCCTTTGGATCAGTCATGAGGCACAAAGCTCCTATTGCCACTGCTGCATCTGGCTGGTGAATAAACAGAGGACATCAAGTTCAAGGGCCGTCCTATGGTATTAGTAGTTACATACAGACACAAAATTAAAGGGAAAAATTGGTATTGTTTATTTTGTATAATACCCCAAAGCGTGTTAGGCACCTTGCAAAAGAGGATGCAATCCCTGCTCCAGAAAGCTTTCAAACTAGTTAGATATGATGCAAAGAAGAGGAGTGACACTAACAATGCAGCAGGGAGAGGCAAGCAAAGCAAAGAAAGGACAGGGGAGAGATTCAGGAGAAGGTGTAGTTGTTTGGCAAAGGCTATTGAATACTCAAGTGGTGCTACAAAGGAGGTTACATACACAAAAACACACTCTCAAAGAAATGTCATTTGTAAAACTAAATCAATGTCACAAGCTCGTTACTTGTAGATGTTATGGCGGGGAGGCGGGATTTGAAGGAGAAGGGGGTAGTAGGCTTGTGGACCAGCTCAGAATGGGTGTTCCTCATGGAAGGCATGTAAAAAATACATACAGAGACTACAAGTGGTGTCACTTTCAAAGTAAAGGGAGCAAGGATCACATGGCATCACCATTAACATTTAGACAGTGGCAATCTGAAAATGAAGGAGAGGAGCAATGCACTGAGGGGCCAGACTCCATTTGCACATTAGGATGTTTGGGGTTTATTATTACTTATTTTCCAGCATCACCTGAAGCCTCCATGTGAGATCTTGCCCCACTGAGGTAGGCCCTGCATACAGACATGGTAAGAGAGGTCTGACCCCCAAACAGTTTACAGAGTAAACTGGGAAAATAAAGGCTGGGAAAGGAAATAGAAGTGAAGTTACTTGACCAAGTTGCAGAGCCAGGAATACAACCCAGATCTCCTAAGTTCCACTCTACGGTCCTGTCCACGCTGCCCCTTCAAGGATTAAAAGAAGCCACAGATGAACACTTAAAAAGGGGGTAACCCTGTCTAACATTAAACTCCCCAAAGCAGGGACTTGGGCCATTCCATAGTAGCTCCCTGTTGTGACTGTTGAAATTAAAGAAAAATCTGCTCCTGCTGAAAATAGCCCTCAAATGCTGAACGGTCACCTGACTGCAAGGTGAGACAAGACTGGGTCATGGCTAGAATGTTTTCCTGAATGATGAGCAGGGATCCATGTCTTCCATGATAAAAAAGAAAAAAATGTCTGATAAAAACCCATAAAAATACATGTTTTTCCATGATTAAAATGAACTTTAGTTTCCCTAGTCACAATATATATAGATTAGGACTGTCAAGGAATTAAAAAAATGAATCGCACTGTTAAACAATAATAGAATACCATTTATTTAAATATTTTTTGGATGTTTTCTACATTTTCAAATATATTGATTTCAATTACAACACAAAATATGTGTACAGTTCTCACTCTTTATTTTTATTACAAATATTTGCATTGTAAAAAACAAAAGAAACAGTATTAAGTGAATTGAAAAATACAGGTACTGTAGTGCAATATCTTTATCATGAAATTTGAATTTACAAATGTAGAATTATGTACAAAAAATAACTGCATTTAAAAATATAACAATGTAAAACTTTAGAGCCTATAAGTCCACTCAGTTCTACTTCTTGTTCAGCCAATCACTCAGACAAACAAGTTTGGTTACAATTTGCAGGAGATAATGCTGCTCGCTTCTTGCTTACAATGTCATCTGAAAGTGAGAACAGGCATTTGCATGGCAAGGTTGTAGCTGGCATCGCAAGATATTTATGTGCCAGATGTACTAAAGATTCATATGTCCCTTCATGCTTCATGCAGAAGAGCATCAGAGCCCCGGTGGGGAGCGAGGAGGGTGGCAGAGCCAGCCCAGGCTGGGAATGGAACAGGAGCGGGCACAGAGGGAGCCTGGCCCCTTCACCCAGCACCTCCCTTACCCCCCAACACAGTGCACCTATCCCCATAGAGATCCCCGCTGACACAACCCCCGCTGGGAGCATCTAACAAAGTGTGGATTCTGCTTGATAATGATCCAAACCAGAGCATACAGATGCATGTTCATTTTATTAATCTGAGTCAGGTACCACCAGCAGAAGGTTAATTTTCTTTTTTGATGTTTTGGGTTCTGTAGTTTCCACATCTGAGTGTTGGTCTTTTAAGACTTCTGAAAGGATGCTCTACACCTCGTTCCTTTCAGATTTTGGATGGCACTTCAGATTCTTAACCGATGGGTCAAGTATGTAGCTATTTTTAGAAATCTCACATGGGTACCTTTTTTGCATTTTGTCAAATCTGCTTTTTAGTGGAGGCAGATCCTGTAGCAAATACTCAGGCAATGGTCCCATTGGAATCTATAGGATTTTGAACTATGTCCTTTATTTTGGAAAACAGTGGGCCTGATTCTTACCTTATGCACCCCAGTGTAAATAAGAAGTAATACCAGGAGAAATCAATGGAGTTACACTGGGGTACATGGGACAGGGCTATCTTAACAGCTGTGCACAGCTGGGACATTAATTTCTAGGGACAATGTGAGTAAAAAACAAACAAAAACCTGTTGCAAGATTTTTATCCAAAAGTGAAACTAAACCAAAAGGTTTTCTGAGATTTGAAAAGTTAATAACTCTCCCTTTTCCCAACTATGTTTCATTTTCTCTTTCCCCTGAACATTCAGAATTCAGATGCAGCAAGAAAGCAGAGCACTGAAATACTGCAAGGAAGATTTTTTGCAGACCTGCTTTGCAGAACCAGCAAGACTTCGCTTGGATTGCATGAGTGTTAGTAAGAGATGACATTGGTATACTAAACTTATAGGTCCGAATACTGGGGAATGGAGTGAAGACAGTTTAAAAAGTTTTTGCTCTGCATTAAAATATTACTGGGCTGAAGGATGGAATTCTTAGCCCCGAGAAGCCAGACTTCCAGCAAGGTTACTATGGAGTAGAGCTGGATGAATACTTTATTTTTTGGTTTGGTGACTGTTCTGAAAGATCAAGAGGGGAAAAGATTAGTGTGGGTTGAACTGAATCTAAAATGTTTTGGAATTTTTGGTGACTGAATGAAGTCTGTTTCAGAACAGGGATTTGAAGCTAGGTCTTCTGCATTTCCATCAAGTAAACTATTTATCTGAAAAATTTCACCCAGCTGTACTACAGATCATGTAGGGAACAATGAACATGACCCCCTGATAGCAAGTGTAAAAAATTGCGACGAGGATGGGGGGGGTAATAGTTGCCAAGTAAGACAAAGCCTCTAATATCGGGACATCTGGTCACAAAAGCCACTGAGTGGTTTTGGCCCATTGTATCCTAGTCTGATTACAACTCCAATGCTACCTCCATGGGAAATCTATACCAACGTCTGCCATGGAGCATTGCACTCTTCCTGCATGGTCTCTACTAACCGTTTGCCACCTACACAGATGATGCGGGCTGGCTCTTAATGTGAGTACAGGATGTGGGAGTTGACACACAGAGGGTTAGGGCCTGATTCTCCTTTGCCCTGCATCTTATGTAATCATTTATACCAACATAAAGTGAGTGCAAAATGTTAACAAAGTAGAATGGTAACATTTTACACCCACTTTGCTTGGTGCAAATAGCTATACATAGTGCAAGGCAATAAACTTGAGTGCTGAGTACCAAACAGCATGTCCACTTGATCTGATGTAGCTCAATCTCTCAAATTGTTTGCATTTTTGATCTATGAAAAGGAGAGAAAGTTGAGGGCACCAGAGATGAGCCAAAGCCTTCACATTCCAGGAGATTCAGATTTTTATCTGGATTCCCACTATTTAATATTCATATTACAGTAGCACCCAAAAGACTCAGTCAGCATCAGGCCCCCACTATGGTATGAGCAAATCTTACAAAATTAAACAACAAAGTATAAATTCTCCTCATCCCTTCTATCTACCAATGAACAAAACCAGTATCAACATATTTAGAATGGGAAAAAAAATTTAACCAACCCTTCAATCTGCAAAGAAAAAGATCAGTAACATTATTTACCATGCAAAATAAAGCATTTATCAAATCTGAAGAGAGGTAGGAAGAATAGTTTCTCTCCAAAGAACAATTCACAGCAGTATGATTGTTGATATATAAAAAAGAAACACAACTAAAGAGCAATGTAGCATAAAGAGACAATTATTTCCTTTTGCCTTTGAAAGGCTACTAGTTCAAATAATGAGCAGTTGTTACTCGCAGTGGTGGATGTGTGCAGGGGATTGGGAATGATCAAGATCAGTTTCAGTGAGTGCCTCTTCCTATCCATCAACTGATACATATTAGGATGGATCAGCACTGGAGCTATAGTGCTGAGCATAGCTGCCTTACATGCAACTGATCCTGATTCAGTTCTTGGCCAAGACACAGTGAATTTCCTTCTTCATTAGGCTTTTAGCTATTCTGGGCATGGACTGTCTTTATCTGTGTCTTTTAATGCATCAAGCACATGGCTGGTGCTTAACTAATAATAAATGATAATGGGTGAAACCATGGACAATTATAATAAATAATTGACCACAGTACAAATTCCTTTGATGACTTAATAGGGTCAAGATTTCACCGAATATTTCTTAGCAATAGCTCTAAACCAAAAACTCCAAATCTGGGCCAAAATTTAATGTCTCCAGAATGATCAGAATTGACACCGCAAATTCAAATACTTATGAAATAGGCAGTTTGAAATTTGAATCCTAACCCGAACATTCCCAAATTTGAGATGCTTGGATTCTGCCCATTTTAGAGATATTCAAACTCAAACTTGGATCTGAACCTAGATTTTAAATCTGGATCAAATTTTTGATCCAGGTGCATCTCCAGTATTTATATCCATCTTTTTAAAATCTCAAAATACAGTCAGACATTTGCTATGACTATATTTTTTAGAAGTGACAAAGAGTCCTGTGGCACTTTAAAGACTAACTAAAGTTTTAGAGCATAAGCTTTCGTGGGCTAATACCCACTTCGTCGGATGCATGCAGTGGAAGTATCCAGGGGCAGGTATAAATAGGTAGGCAAGAACCAGGTGGGAGATAACAAGGTTAGTCCAATGAGGCTGAACCAGCTTGTTATCTCTAATCAGGGAGGGTGAGACGTTCCTCTAGCAGCTGAACTGCAGGTGTGAATAGCGAGAGAAGAGAAGCTGCTTTTGTAGTTAGCTAGCCACTCGTAATCTTTGTTCAATCCTTGATTGATTGTATCAAATTTTCAAATGAATTGCAGCTCTGCAGTCTCTCTTTGCAGTCTGGTCTTGAAGTTTTTTTGCTGCAAAATGCTGACCTTTAAATCTTTTATGGTGTGTCCAGTGAGGTTGAAGTGCTCTCCTACAGGTTTCTGAATATTGCAATTCCTGACATCTGATTTGTGTCCATTTATCCTTTTTCGTAGGGACTGTCCAGTTTGGGAGCATGCCATTATGAGAGGCAGGCCAGTCCTGGCCTACAGACAACCTGCCAACCTCAAGCATATTCTCACCAGCAACAGCACACCGTGCCATAACTAACTCAGGAACCAATCCATGCAACAAACCTTGATGCCAACTCTGCCCACACATCTACACCAGCAATACCATCACAGGACCAAACCAGATCAGCCACAACATCACTGGTTCATTCACCTGCACATCTACCAATGTAATATACGCCATTATGTGCCAGCAATGTCCCTCTGCTATGTACATCGGCCAAACTGGACAGTCCCTACGAAAAAAGAAAAATGTTATTATTAAACATTAACCCATTATTAAATATTAACCCACGAAAGCTTATGCTCTAAAATTTTAGTTAGTCTTTAAGGTGCCACAGGACTCTTTGTCACTTCTGCAATTCCAGACTAACACGGCTACCCCTCTGATTCTATTTTTTTTAGGTGTGAGTGGGTCCAGGTTAGGATCGTTTAGGAAGGTATATTTTGTGGATATAGGAATATTAGAGTTAAATGAGGATTGATTGATTGATTTAGAGAAAAATGAGGATTTACTGGCTGGACATTGGTTTGCATTTTTTATAAGTGCACTGCAGTTCACAGCTGAAGTCCACAGATCCTCAGCTTATGGTGATTTGGAAAATTAGGATTTCACATGGGGGGACAATCTAAAGTGCAACCAGAAATTTTCCCCACAGCTATTACTGATGTCTAGGCTCTTTACAGTTCTGTTTTTGCACCACCTCCATACAATGTAGTCAGAGTTCTTTGTTTCTAGGATCCTTCTGAGTTTCTATGGAAATTATCACCATGTTCCTAAGTATAGGATTACGATTTCATAACAAACAACAGGAAATGGAGGGAGAGTGCTTTGGCTTAAACAGCTATTTTCAAGTCACCTGGGATAAGGAAAACAAAAAGTTCCAAATAGTATTTTGGCACCCCAAAAGGTCCACAATTATGGATTTAACGTTATAGCCTCTGTCCATTCTCTAAGGAAAGAAAGAGACACACACAGCTAGCAATCTCAATAAAAGCAAGTTTATTGTAGGACTCAGAACAGAGCAGCTTAAAGCAGTGCTGTCATGAAATTCAGCTATGAGTGGCCAATCTACCTCAAACTTGACCTGCAGTATTTCATCCTTACTGTCATAAATTGAAGTCTGGATAAAGAAGGCTAAGAGTACATTAATATTGCTGATCATTTAGACCCCAATACTGCAAATTACTCCACATGTAAGGATCCCAGTGTCCACGTGGAGTTCCACTGAACTCCAAAGGGGCTTGGCCGGGCATTGTAACTTGTAGAAGAAATCACTGCCTGTTGTACTGACCAATTATGCTGACCATTTCTCATTGTTTCCCTGTACTCTCCCATCTGTTGTCTTTTGTCTTACACTTACATTGTAAGCTTCTTGGACCAGGAACTGGTTTGTTTGTTTATTTTTTGTTGTTTTTTTCCATAATATTTGTACACACCTAGCACAATGGGGTTCTGGTCCACAACTGGGAATCGTAGGCTCTATGGTAATACAAATAATAATAATTAATGGAGTCATGGCCTTAAATAGGACTATTAGTGCAGCAGTGAAAATAGACAGAAACAGGAGGGGGAACTCTCACCACTAAAGCAGAATGAAAATTTTCAGACAGAACTTTTTTCAGTGAAAAATCAGATTCAGGATGACCAAAACATTTAATGAATTCATGCTGAATTCACCAAATTGGTTTAGTCAACCCCTTTCTACACCCCCCAAAATTTTTTGATTTTTTAAGGTCTGATTTTTTTAAAATTCAAAAATGACTTTACATTTCCAATATTAGTTCAGCTTCATTTTTAAATGGCATTAAAACCCTCAGAAATGAAACAAAACAATTCATTTTTGGTCAAATGAAATGCTTCATTCACCAAAAAAATGTGAAAGGCTTTTGTTTTAAGTTTGACCTGAAATTTGTTGTTATTATTTATTTATTATTATTTTTTGGTTCAGCCAGTGCACTGAAAAAATCAGTTATTCGCAAAGCTCTGCTCAGGACACCAACCACGGAGTGGAGATAGCACAATTCACCTAAGCAAGTAAGAGCTTTTATCAGAGGATGTAGAGATGCCCCTCCCCTACTTTAACCCCTGCATTTGTGTGCCAGGCATTTGACATGTGAAGAATAAGCCTACAATGCACGGACCAGTTTATACCCTAGAAATGGGCTAAATTCAAAAGCCTCAGTTCTGGGCCGCATTCCACTTGCTAAGTGCTGCTCCAGCAGCATCAAGGGACTGAAACCTAGGCAAGTCTTGCCACACGGGAATCTCCTTAACATGGGCAGGTTCACCTACCCGCGTAGGACAACATATTTCTGCACAGCCTTCAGCATAAGTACTTGTCCACTGGCATGAGGAGGTTTGGCCAGAGCACAATGTGCATTGGATGGAGCAATCCACGGGGCTTCCAGTGGCCTGTAGGTGGCCATTTAAGGCTACCATAACCTAAAACATTCCAGCAGGTACTCTAAATTGTGCCAGTGGTCCAGTAGAGCCCAGAATTCAGAGACTGTACAGGTGGCTTAGAGTCATCTATGCCACCCCACAACCACGGCTGTTCTTCTGAGACAGCTCAGCACTGGGCGTAAAAAGTTCTGACATATTTAATTCACAAAAGCACTGCAGATGTTGCATGCCTATCTGAGCTCTTTAGAATGAAAAATTACATTGAAATTACCATTACTGCAAAATGTCTGGTATTTCCCAGTTGAGTCACAAATAATAAACCTACATAGCGGAACAGATCCTGCAGTTCTCCATGAGTGGAACTCCCATGAGAGCAAAGACAGAACTGACATTTCTGATATTTCTAAGGTAAAAAACAATTAGGAAATCTAAAACAGAAAAATAATACAAGAACCCTTCTTTGCACATCAGAAAGGTGATGTTGTTTTCTTTTTTTATGGTGACCTATCAGCTGAAACAGTATAACAGCTGCTGATATTGAACTGAATTCATATTTATTCAAAGTATTCATTAGTAGCAACGATAACACTGCAGAAGTGAGAAAGAGTCCTGTGGCACCTTAAAGACTAACTAAAGTATTAGAGCATAAGCTTTCGTGGGCTAATACCCACTTCGTCGGATGCATGCAATGGAAATATCCAGGGACAGGTATAAATAGGTAGGCAAGAACCAGGTTAAAGATAACAGGGTGGGTCCAATGAGGCTGAACCAGCTGTTATCTCTAAGCAGGGAGGGTGAGGTATTCCTCTAGCAGCTGAACTGGAGGTGTGAACAGCGAGAGAAGAGAAACTGCTCTTGTAGTCAGCTAGCCACTCAAAATCTCTATTCAGTCCCAAATTGATTGTGTCAAATTTGCAAATGAATTGCAACTCTGCAGTTTCTCTTTGCAGTCTGGTCTTAAAGTTTTTTTGCTGCAAAATGCTGACCTTTAAGTCTTTCATGGTGTGTGCAGGGAGATTGAAGTGTTCTCCTACAGGTTTTTGTATATTGCCATTCCTGATATCTGATTTGTTTCCATTTTTCCTTTTTCGCAGGGACTGTCCAGTTTGACCGATGTACATAGCAGAGGGACATTGCTGGCACATAATTGCATATATTACATTGGTAGATGTGCAGGTGAATGAACCAGTGATGGTATGGCTGGTCTGGTTAGGTCCTGTGATGGTGTTGCTGGTGTAGATATGTGGGCAGAGTTGGCATTGAGGTTTGTTGCATGGATTGGTTCCTGAGTTAGAAGAGTTATGGCACGGTGTGCTGTTGCTGGTGAGAATATGCTTGAGGTTGGCGGGTTGTCTGTGGGCCAGGACTGGCCTGCCTCCCAAGACTGTGAAAGAGAGGGATTGTTGTCCAGGATGGGTTGTAGATCACTGATGATGCATTGGAGAGGTTTCAACTGAGGACTGTAGGTGATGGCCAGTGGTATTCTGTTGTTTTCTTTCTTGGGCTTGTCTTGCAGCAGCAGGCTTCTGGGTACACGTCTGGCTCTGTTGATCTGTGTCCTTATTTCCTTGTGCGGGTATTGTAGTTTTGAGAAAGCCTGGTGAAGATTTTGTAGGTGTTGGTCTCTGTCTGAGGGGTTGGAGCAAATATGATTGTACCTCAGTGCTTGGCTGTAGACAATGAATCATGTGGTGTGTCTGGGATGGAAGCTGGTGGCATGAAGGTAGGCGTAGCTATCGGTAGGTTTTCGGTATAGGGTGGTGTTGATGTGGCTGTCATTAATTTGCACCGTCATTAATTCCTAGACACCACGGTGCAAATTAATGACAGCACACCGCGCCATAACTCCTCTAACTCAGGAACCAATCCATGCAACAAACCTCGATGTCAACTCTGCCCACATATCTATACCAGCAATACCATCACAGGACCTAACCAGACCAATGTAATATATGCCATTATGTGCCAGCAATGTCCCTTTGCTATGTACATCGGTCAAACTGGACAGTCCCTACGAAAAAGGATAAATGGACAGAAATCAGATATCAGGAATGGCAATATACAAAAACCTGTAGAACACTTCAATCTCCCTGCACACACCATGAAAGACTTAAAGGTCAGCATTTTGCAGCAAAAAAACTTTGCAGCAAAAAAGACCAGACTGCAAAGAGAAACTGCAGAGTTGCAACTCATTTGCAAATTTGACACAATCAGTTTGGGACTGAATAGAGATTTTGAATGGCTAGCTAACTACAAGAGCAGTTTCTCTTCTCTAGCTGTTCACACCTCCAGTTCAGCTGCTAGAGGAACATCTCACCCTCCCTGCTTAGAGATAACAGCTGGTTCAGCCTCATTGGACCCACCCTGTTATCTTTAACCTGGTTCTTGCCTACCTATTTATACCTGTCCCTGGATACTTCCATTGCATGCATCCGACGAAGTGGGTATTAGCCCACGAAAGCTTATGCTCTAATACTTTAGTTAGTCTTTAAGGTGCCACAAGACTCTTTGTCACTTCTGCAATTCCAGACTAACACGGCTACCCCTCTGATTCTTAACGATAACACTGTGACACTAGAGAAAAGAACTTTGTAAAATTTCATGCAAAAATTTTCAGTTTTATTAAATGATGAAATTCAAAAACATGAAGATTTCAGTGTCAAATATCACAATTTGCGTTCCAAACTTTGAATGTCTAAGTACTTTTTACTTAGCAATGGCCTTGTTTTTCAAAATGCAAAGAAAAAAAAACAACCCTGCACATTCTGACTGGTTTTGTCTTCCATCATGATTTCACCCCCTCTGCTAGTAATAGCAGCCACTTAACTGTAGAGGGCAGAGCCTGACAACATTTGGGAATGTAGCAACAAAATCACTATCTGGCTTTTGATTTAATTATGGTGTTAAAACTGGGAAAGGAAGATTCAGCGTATATTTTAAGAGCATCCGTAATGTTAAAGCATAACAACACCCCCCTAATGAACTAATATTTTTCCCCTTGATGACAAATACTTTAGATCAGTGTTTCCAAAACTGAGGGGGGGCCTTCCCAGGGAGACTTAAAGGACAAGTTGGGGTGACTTGTCTCTCTTTTAAAACAAGACTATTTATATGACATTCTCTCATACTGTACAGGTAATTTTGTACCAGGAACACATTATACATGGAAAGAATTAGAATAACAAGGAAAAAGAAGTCCTAAGAGTTTGAGTAGACTTCACATAGACGGTGTCTCTTTAGATCATTTCCTCAGGCCACAGAGCAAAGTGGTGGCAGAACTGCGGTTATTACAATTTAGAAGTGACAGGCACTCAGCCCTAAACTCAATCATTTAAACTACACTGCCATTCCAAAGTATTTGCACTTGTGTGCCCATGTGTGGATAGTGTGTGTATGAATGTGTATAAGTGATGGGAAAAAAGTCCAAAGCTATTAGAGCATAAATAATAAACACACTCAAATAGCACTTGTGTAAACTGGTTCAGAAGAAAACCCAGAGCCCTAATCCACTTCTCAGAAACATACAACTGTTTTCCATCTGCCCCTCCACTCTGTAAAATTATAAACAATGCAGCTATTGCCTTCTCTGCCCACAATGCCATTCATAAATCTGTGTTTATGAGTCCTACATGAAGGAAGAGGAGGAATGTTTTATACGTCACTCCACTGTAAAGAAGAATCTCAATATCAGAGGGTGAGACTGGCCTGCACCAGTTCTCCCACTTCAAAGAATCATTTGGACTCCCTGTCGGACAGATATCACAGCTATGCCAACCAGACTGTGATGGTTTCAAAAGAAAGAGGAAATCTCCATGAACACAACCTGCCACACAAATGTGACTCAATAAATGTAGAGAGGAAAAAGAACACTCGTTCCCTCTCATTCCACCCCACACTTGGGCCTGATAATGGTGCCAGCTTTGGGCTTCAGGAGTCTTTGAAGATTCAGATGGCTGGTTAAAGGCCTGCACAGAAGGAGGACCAGGAAAAGACAAACAAGCCTCAAAGGCGCAGGCGCGCACACACACACACAGATCTGATATAATCCTTTAGCTGCATCAAAAGAGAGCAGGCCTGTTTGACATTCACTTTTCCTCCTTGAATTTGGGTACGTGTAAACAGAACACTGGGCTGGCAGTCTTGAGCTGAATGAATGAGCTGCAGAAGGAAGTGGGGGTGGCTCAAGGCACAGCTGGCCCTGGCTGTTCTCAGAAGGGAAGCCTATCTAGTGTTGACCTCTGGAGATCAAACAACAGATACAGCCCTTTGAGTCTCTGTGCTTATATACATCTGGTACCTTCCGGGCCTGATACTGTATGAAATTTAATTTCAGTCTTCTTCATTATGGTATTGCCATGATTTTCTTGAGAGTCTCACAATATTTGGTGTTTTTCTTAAGAGCCTGGGTCCTGGAGACCTGTATCTCTATGAGAATTCCAGCCTTCATTTAAAAAGAGTAAGTTTTAGCTGTCATGGAGAAAAAGCTTGAAACATGACTCCTAATGGCTTAAAAATCAGAAAAGCAAATAAAAAGAACCCAATGTTTATTATTTTTAAGCCAATCATGATTTTTAAACACATCTCATGATTTGTTGGGGGCCTGACTCATGGGTTTTGAATGCTTGCAGTTAGCAACCTTTTCATTATTACACTGCAAGTTTTTAAAAAGACATGCTTTCAAAAACTCACATGCTCCAAGCCATAAGCCAATCACTACCTGATTGGAAATAGGGAAAAACTTCTTCTTAAAATAGGTTATTTTATAATTGTCCATTGTTAGGTTTTTTGGATCTTACTGAAAGCACTTCGCATGGACTACTGTTGGAGACAGAAAACCAGACTAGATGAACCACTGGTCTGATGTTTTAGCAATTCCTATGCTCCTAAAGTGTCTGGCACAGAAATGTGTGATCCTCAGAAGGTTTGAAAATCAATACTGTTCAAATAAACACTGAACATTCACATGTTTATTTGAAGTGTCTTTGAACTATTCCAAATTTTTATGTCTTAGAGACCAGGCTGGAAATCTCATAAAAATAATATTTCACGTTATGTGCAATAGGTTAGCTTCCAGCTGGAACCGAGAAGTGCAGAGCACTATGTGACAATGGAGAATTATGCCTACTTCTAGAACCCCAGAATAGGTTTGAATGAAAGTCTGGGATAAAAATCCAGTTTGTTCCTATTTTATCTGAAGATATTCACCCATCTTCCATTTGACATTTTATAATTTCTGACCTCCTGCAGTGATAATTTCACTTCTATGGAAAAACACGGGACATTTTATTTTTGTAGCCATATTGATGGCTTGATGTACATTTGCTTAATGAATCCTAAACCTGCAAAAAGGGATAGGAGTTGCGCTGTCTAGTCACCATCCCAAAGCTCCTGCTCAGCACATCAGGGCTGGTTCTTTGTATGACGCAATGGAGCCACATTAGCAATGTAAAGATTATAATTGGATGATGCTAGTTGTCAGCAGACATCAACTGAGGAGGTCATGTTTGCATTCAGAACTGGGTTAGGTTTAGGATCAAATTCAGGTTCTTAAGAAGGCTGAACCAAACCTAGGGTTCAGATTAGATGTCTGGGAAATCTTGCAAGCTGCTCTCATGAAAATGCAACCCAAAAAGAAGGAAGTAAAGCTAAATCTCCTGCTTTGCAGAGATTTCAACCATCTTGGTTTGGCCCTTTCTGGCAAAATAAACCACATACAGTGGATTTGACTCTGAGGAGCTGAATTTGTGAAATACTTTTCTTCCAACCCTGCCTCCCCCTTCTGAAATTCAGGGGGGTTGGAGTAGAGTTTCCTGACCTATCTCTACTTATATTAACCACAGCAACTTGTGCAGACAAGGCTTTATGCCTGGGGAGGAGGATGCATGGAAATGGGAGAGCTAAAGACTTGCTGCCTGTATGAGCTCAAACCCCTTCTCTTTGCTTTATCACAGTGCTTTATTTTAAAAGGAATCATGCAGTTGAAAGGTCAGGTCAGTCTGCAGCTGGGTATGAAAGGCTTTTGCAGCACAGCATGAAAATGTTCCAGTGTTAAGAGAGTGGCTGGGTGGAGATGGCCTCTGCATTGCCCTTCTGCAGCTATTGTTAGGCACCTTGTCTGAATAGGTTTGGAAGCCTCCTCCATGAAAAGCCACTCCTTTCTCCTCTACTGTACTTATACCTCCCACACTTTCATGTTTTGTACTGCAGAGAGCTGTTGCTTCCCAGCCAGGGTCAGCACAAGGTCATGACTCCTGAGGTGAGGTTAATGTAATTGCAACTAACAACATGAACCTTTGCAGTTAAGTGAATATTCCACTCACCCCCTCATTCTTCCCTGCTCACATTTCTAATTCAGGAGAGGAACCTGAATTAGATTTATTCATTTTAAAGGACTTAGGGCTATTTTTTCATAGCTCTTAGCAATATATGTACAGTTATGTACACCTAAAATTGCCAAATGTTTAACAGAAAATAGTGATTTAACACTTAGTTCCCATATAGCCTTCACCATGTTTTCCCCAGGAATTAAAATTAGAGGGGGTGTTCAAATATACAGGGTGGGGGGGTTAGAAAATTAGTAAATTGGCAACACTGGATTGACCACTGAGTGGGCAAGATGGGGGTACTGGGAGAGGGTGGATAGGGAAATCCCCTCTCCAACAATTTCAAGGCACATTAAAAAGGCAGGTGAGCATTTTTATCCCATTTTACAGGTGGGAAAACTGAAGTGCAGAGACCTCTAAGACAAATATTAAATATATTGTAAATGAGAAGAGACTTTTTTAAAGGGGAAAAACTTGTGCTTTATTTATTAATATTATTATCTATTTGTATTGTGGTTTGCCAAAAACAACATTTTAACCAGAAACTCATTTTTAAATAAAAATATTTTTTCAAAAAACTAAACTTTGAAGGTTTTGGTTGAAAAAAATGAAACAATTTTCACAGAAAATTGGAGGGAAGGAAGAAATGTCCTGTGAAAAATGATAGCTAGAGCTAATAAAAAAATGTCTAAAAACCACTAAAAAATGTGCTGTAGGGCATAGCCCTGCACTGTCTGGTTAACATAATAGGTCTTTTCCAGTTCTACTTTCTGTAACTCCAAGGAAGGAACTTTACAAAGTCCTTCTGTAGGTATCCAGTTTTAATGACCTCAGTATGCTGAGAGAGCATATTAGCATCATAATAAGATACAAGGCTTGTGTGGATATCTGCATGCAAGTGTGAAGAAAGCAGTGGCTAGCAGGTCGGGATGGAGAAATCATGGAGACTGTCTGCTTGGCTAATGACACAGCTTTGTCTGTGTCTCTGAATCCTGAAAAAGGTCTCAGAATGGGTGTTTATGATGAAGCCCCCTTAATCTGATGGGATTCTTTTGATCTCTACTGGAATTGACCACTGGTCTTACAAAGTACAATTAAAGACAGATAAAACCTTAGAATTTAGAAAACAAAACAAATTAATCAGAACACCCATCTCCCTGGAAAACAAGCCTTGTTCTGTGGAGTGATCCCGCTGTCAGAAGCCTGTGACACTATGGCCCAATTTTCCCCTTAGATCCTGTTTTACACAAGCACACATTTGGTGAAAGGGGACAGAGGCTAAGGAAGATTAGACTGAATAGCTATGAATATGGATAAGTACAGCAAAACTAGCTAATAAAACCATGCAAACCATAGCAAACTAGTTTGCCTTCAAAACTGAGCTGGGAAAATGTAAGCCATCTGTTGGTGCAATAAGCTTCTCTTGACTGCAGTACTTATATAGCTGATATAAAAACTGATTCAACATTGTAGCAAATCTGTGACCAGATAGTGCTTCACCCATGTGCTGAACACCATGGCTTCTCAGAATTTCACAATGATACCAGAGCAAGAATTGAGCTCTTACTTCTACAAAAGCACAGACCCTCCTCTGACGTGAGCTAACGGAAGAGCTTTTTTAGCTGTTAGCAATATAGGGTCTATGGCACAGGTGAAGGTTAGAACATTATTTGCAAAATATATTGTGACTGAGCATTCACAATCTTGGCCAACAGGAACAGACCCATTGGGCCAAATTCATCTCTTGTATAACCATTATTTTGGCCCATAGGAGGACTACTCACCAAAGTAATTAACTCTTTAATTCTTGTATTCATTCCCCGTGCAGAGCACACACATAATATTTTCCTCATGACACGCACAGCTCAGGGCACCTCCAAGCAGGGTTCAGCTAATGATTTACAGAGCTCCAAGCTGCCAAGGACAGAAAAGAAAACCAGGCTGTTCTACTTTCTGTTCTGTTCACACAATTCCTGGGTAAGCTTCTGAGGCTACTGAAGGGTTCCCAAAAGCATGAGTGCTGCCTTGCTTGTATTTCAGGCCTCCAAAGGAAAGCTTGAGGATAGTAGACAAACTAGGTGAATTAATTTATTTCCCTCCTACTCTCTGTATCAACCCAAAGTGAACATTTTAGGGTCTGTTTTCTGTGATGCCAGCTGAGTAATGGTTTTAATAGTCTGGAAGGGCCTGATGTTTTATGGACACCAGAGGCGGCCAGATTTTTCTCCAGAATATCATTGGTAAATCAGCTTTAAAAGAGCCATCATAGTTTTATGTGGAATTTTATGGCCCCCAACAGCTGCCCAGCTCACTAAATGTGTGTGCTAGGACCCAACATAGGCAGCTGGTTTCTGTGTGCTGCAGACGCACAGACAGCAGGCAAGTGATAGACAACAGAGCAATTAGCCATCCAAAGAAACTGGAATGTTCTTTCTTTAAACATGTCTGGTATGGTATTCTTGAAAGTGAATGGTTTGCGCCAGACACAGTGCAAACGGATGCCAGGATCATTTCCAGTCCCACTCCCTTAGCTCTGCCAATGAACCCCAGTCTTGGCTGCAGCCCTCCTTTCACCCTATTCCTTCAGTCAAGAGTAGATTAAAACTAAACAGGGCCTGGATCCACTAGCCTCATACCCTCTCTTGCCTCTTCCTCTCAGCCTTCCTTCTGCAAGATAAATTCCTCTTCTCCGTCTAGCCACCTCACCCCCAGATAGAGTGCAAAAACTATTTGCTTACACTGTTCCAGGCCACATTCTTCCTCACAGCCTCCAATAAATAGTCTCTTGATCACTCCTACCTCCAAATCCTTGATTGACCTGCAAGGTAAGGTAACCCAGCCTACCCTAGCAGGCAGCTGGCACCCTTCAGCTATGGACGACAGCACAGCCTTTGATTCACTACTGTACCCAAAACCCTTCTGCCAGCAGAGCCAGGATCCCAGGAGATCCACCCCAATCCCAGCTATGCCAGTGTACTACTTACTGATCTAAATTCCTTACACTTCTCTTCTATTTCAGGAAGCCCTAGAGTACACAACTGTAAGGAACCATCCTGAACTTTCTGGAGGAAGTAGAGTGTGAGCAAGGTGTAACAAAATAGGTCTTTTCCAGCTGTAATTTCTATGATGCCATGAAACTGATTTTATTTATAACCTATGCCAGGATTTGGATGAAGATCTACTAGAGTGAAACCGCTGCGCGCTAGCCCTAACATCACTCGCAGCCCCTAACATTACCAATACGTTCATTATGAATAGTATCTTTCATACTGAAATATGCAGGTCACTTCATTAGACCCCTCTGAACTGGTATTTTGAAACATATTTTAATTTGTAGATTATAATGAACAGATTAATTGTCATCAGATCTCTTGCTGAAAAGGGGAACACTTTGCCATAGTGAATGCCTAATGAATTAAAAAGAAATACAAAAATGTTACTGAAGGAATGAATTTCCAAGGTAAATATTTGGGCATAAGGAAGACTCAGGTGTGCTACTGGAATGTGCATTACAAGACCAACAGTAGGGCAAGAGTTTAGTTCTTGAGAATTCCAGCAGAGGCCGCCATTACTTTGAACTTCTGCTGAGTTGATGTGGCTCAGGAGGGTAAGAAAATTAACTTCTACTTTTCCCATGTCTTAATTAGAGAAGAAGAATAGAGGGACTTTTAGAGATCAGAAAATTGGTGAAAAGAAAAGAACGCATAGCTGCTTATGATTTTTCTGCCCCTGAAGAGCTTCATTATAGGTAGCTGTGGGTAAGTATAGAAAGGAAAAGAAAACAAAAAAAACAAATCAAACTGTAAATGTTGGCAAAAGCTTTTTGAAGGAAGGGGCTGTGTAGGTTGCTTCCAAAGAACTGGCCTTTGACTCTTACTCCCCCACTTTGTGTGCCCTAGGTTATATGTAGTGAAAGCAACTGGATAGACTATCATCTTATCTTACACATCGCACCTGTACTGGTTTAATTAAATTGGTATAGTTAAACCCCCAACTGTGGATGCATTTATACCAGTATAAATGTGCTTATTCTAACATAGCTAATTCCCATATGAGAAGGGGGATAAGTATATGCGTATAAGCACATTTATACTGGTATCACTACATCTTCACTGGAGGTTGTACCAGTGTAACTATATTGGCTAACGAAAAAAATGACCCCCTACCTGAGATATTTGTACTGGTACAAAATCTGTGTTTAGACCAGGGCTTAGTCTCCAAGGAACTGGAAAGAGTGTTGGGTAGGAGGTGAAAACTCCTAAACTCCTGAAAATTGTGAAAGAAAAGAACAGCGAGGGAAGCTGACTTTGCAGGTATTTGACACTCTGTATCTCCACTATGCTGGAGTTTAACTGCTAGAAGCAGAGGGACCTCACCTTCACGGAGTGTAATCTGACTATCCAGCATGAACATTATAGGGGAACCCCACTTTTACTCCATTTGACACATATTAGGACAGGTGCCTGGTCTTCTCCTGGACCTGCTTGAGGCACTGCTGTGCCCTGGCATAATTTTGATACTGTCAGTCACACAGAAAACATGCACACCTTGCAGATGCAGAACTGGGTTCTGAGGTGCTTTGATGAGGATGCTGTTCAACAACGGTCTAAAGCAACTTCAAAGCAAATCCTTAGCTGAAAGCAGCAAAGTGTATTACATCATAGAGTAGCTGGAAAGGAGAGCCAGGATATCTCTACAGATCCCTCTGGGGATAGCTGGATGTTCCTTATTTCAGAAAGCTGTCCTCTTTTTGCCACACCATCATCTTCCTTATGCCAAACTTTTAAATTGTTTTTTTTCTATGAATGGGGCACACGTGTGTTAGGATCAATGCACCTTTACACAATGTCATGACACAATGGTGCAACATCATTCAGTCATGAATCCAAAAAAAAATTTGGTCCCTCTCATAGTCCCACAAATCAGCTGGATAGGAAGAAGGAATTTCACAATATATGTTCACAACCCTGACCCAGATAAATACTATTATGATTCTGACATACCTGTGTCTTGTTTTTCAGCCTAGATGCCAAATTTCTTCCAGGTGTAACTTCAGTGATGTCATCAGAGTCACATCACTGGTAAATTTAACCCCAATTGGCCTAGGCTGGAGCATTACCTTGCAAACTCCTCAAAAGATTCCTCAGATAAGCAGCCCTTTCCCAAGCAGAGATGAGAAGCATTCCAAAAGCCTTCTTCCTGGGAAAAGGCGAGAAGATTGCTGAATCAAATCAATCCTTCTCTCCCTCATGTATGTACCAAAAGAATCTGCAAACACTCAGACAGTGTAAATGAGAGCAGAATCAGCCCTTTCATGTTCCATTTCTGGATCCATCAGAATTTCAGTGTAGTGCTGCAAAAGTCACTTATATCCTCTATGTCAGGGGTTGGCAACCTTTCAGAAGTGGTGTGCCGAGTCTTCATTTATTCACTCTAATTTAAGGTTTTGCGTGCCAGTAATACATTGTAATGTTTTTAGAAGGTCTCTTTCTATGTTTATCATATATAACTAAATTATTGTTGTGTGTAAAGTAAATAAGGTTTTAAAAATGTTTAAGCAGCTTCATTTAAAATTAAATTAAAATGCAGACCCCTGCAGTGACCAGGACCCAGGCAGTGTGAGTGCCACTGAAAATCAGCTCGCGTGCCGCCTTTGGCACCCAGGCCATAGGTTGCCTGCTCTATGTGCTTCAGTTTCCCAATCTGTAAAATGAAAATCATAAATAGGGGAGCGCTGTGAGCCTTCACAGATGTCTGCAAAGTGCTTTCAGGTGCTCAGATGAAAGGGGCTGGAGAAGGGCAAAGTGTTGTTATAGATTAGGGAGGGAAACTTGGTAATGTGCTCATCAGCTGTGTGCAACTTTCCTGCACAATGAGAAATGTAGTTAGACCAGCTATCAAAATGTGTCCTGTGGTCTGTGAGTCTAAAAGGAAAGTGTCTTAAACCACTTGAGAAAAGTATATGTTGTGTGTATCTGTGCATGCACTTGCCTGTAAGAGATTGGCAAGTGGGTGTGCAAGTCCATAAAGCTGCACCTAGAAGGAGAGTTACTGCCTTTTTGAGAGACTCTTCCTGTAATTTTTAAATTAATATATATCAGTGTAATTGTACCAAGTAAATCCTATGTAATAAACTCTCCATTTTGGATGGTCCTGACAAACAAGGACAAACAGGGCTGACTATAGGTTTTTTTACAAGAATAATTAAGTTGAAAGCTGCAGATCTAAGAAGTGTTTAGCAGTTAGTTAAGGAGGATAGCAGCACTGGGAATAAAGGCAAAATTCTGCTTTCAGTAACAACAGAATAACTGGAGTAAATCAGTCAGAGATCAGAATTTGACCCTGATGACCAATGGATAGATTCATTGGAACATGGGGCTGTTAAACAAATCTCCTCCAAGGAGTATCAACAGCATGAATATCATAATCCTTATAAATGCAGATGAAGGTTCCATCTTTCAACCACTGGTGTGAGTATATGCCATGACCCAGGGAGTGTTTTTAATTTTGAGCAGCAACAGATTATTTGTTGTTTTTTTAATTAATTAATACCCTGCTATGTGTCTGTTTGCTTGCACCCACTGTCTTAATAATCATATTAGCGCAAAATCAACAGGAATTTTGCTGAGTACACACTTAGAGAATTGTCCCATTGTATGCACTAGTGCATCTAATTTGAGAGAGGAGGACATTGTCAATAGGAATGGTAGGTGCTCAGTACCTCTGGTTCATGTACGATTGCCAAAATTATCGGCTAAGTTCCAGTTGCAAAATCTTAATAATTAGAGCAGAACAAATTATTCACAATTAGTAAGATGGAAAATATAGCTTCTTTTTTTCTGCTTGCAGAATATCCATAACTCGCTGTTAGAGCTTATTTAACATTTCTTCATATTTCATAAAAATATGAAATTTAACCACTGTTGCTTCTTTATGATGGGTCATATAAGTCACACAGCACTGCCTCTGCTCCCTGATTGGATGAATATCCAATCACTTGTTTTGAAAACTAAAAGTAGAAATATAAATTTTGGTTTCTGCAATATTTGTGTCAGTAAAACTTGATGACTTGAATGTTCACAAAAAGTAAACATAAAAAATGCTAAAGAAATTGTGATGGAGTGGGATGTGACCAGGTCAAACTGTGAACTCCATTTTGTATTATAACCTCCATTTTGGGTTTGGACATCCTTTTTGTGTTGGTGCTGATCATATGCCTCCAAGGCAGTTTGCTGTAATACATTCCAGACAGGTGCTTGGCCCAGGAAAGGTGCTTGACACCTAACTAAATTATTATGACTGAAAAGCCATCATGGAGCAATGTAGGACATCAGCTTTGATTGTCTCAACAGCTGGTCCAACTCTGGGGAGCAGTCAACTTGCTACACAAAAACCAGACTGGGCAAAGGGCCTGGGCTCATGGCAAAAAAGTAAAAGAGACTATTTAACGAAGGATCTGGTGCTTCTCTCTCATGGGGGGACCTCCACTATCACATGGAAGAACTGTCTGGAGAGAGACAGAACACAGGAGGGACTCTGCCTAGCCTGAAGCCCTGACAAGACCTTGGATTCATAGAAAGGGTGAGATCTGATGGCAGGGGAGGTGGGATGAAGGGGTGTTTGCTATTTTACAAAGATCTGTAACTCTTTAGTGATTTTTAAGAATAAAGTTTCAGTGGTTAAGAAATTCCTTTGCTAAGCATATATTCCTTGCCATCCTTCAACTAGGTTCCCTGAGGGGGCTAAACTAAGAAACCCAGGGTGACCACAGCCAAAGAAGAATTTTGAGGGAGCACATGAAAGCAACTAGAGAGGGTTGGGGAGGTCTGAGGCACAAGTTCAGGAGTTTAGGAGCGGCAGGACTGTGGAGTCCCATATCCCAAGGAAGGAGTCTGGGCCTGGGTGTGTGCCTTGCATAGCCAGAGCTTGGAACAGTGACCTGTCTCTTCCTAGACCCAGTTGCCTTAGAAGCACATGGAATTCAGTGGTGAGTCCACTGACAACAGACTGATAATGGTTCAAAGAGAAACTGGGCCAGGTTGTGACAGAATTCATTTAAAAACTTGAGTAAATAGTCATATAAATTGCTCTGCATTATTTTCACAGCTCAAATAAATAATAATAATGAGGCTTTACACTTCTATCATGTACCCTGTCCAAGAACCTCCCAAGTGCTTTGCAAATACTAACATCATAGTATTCTGTGCAAGTAGGGGAGTATCATCCTCCCCATTTTACAGAATCTGGGGCACAAATAGCTTTGCACAAGATCATGCAACACATCTGTGCCAGAGCAGGGAATGGAACCTTATTTTCTGTCACTCCGGTGTGTTAGCCACAACAGTATTCTTTCCCTATATCGCTAGTGAAGTTGTATGCGGCATAAAGACAAGTTCCATCTTTCCTGGGAAAGTTTTCAGGTCTTTTAATCGGAAATTAGCAAGATTAAAATTAATTTTGACTTGGAAATGGAACAAATTTGACCTGAAGTCAGTGAGAGACAAGTAACACTGAGACACACAATGGCATTTTCAGAGCATCACTTGTCAGGATACGAGTGGACTTTCAATGGCTATACCCCTTATTCCTTTGCTGTCTCTCAAGAGTTGTTACAGAATTAACTTTTATTAGATTATCTTGTCAATATATAATCCTATTTACAGGATATCCAGCTGTGGCACATATCAGCTGGATCTCAGTTTTCCTCATGACTTTTCCTTTTTATGTTGCAGGCTGAAGAAATGTGTCACTTACCAGAAATGTGTCACTTCGCCTACACAGTGTTTTGAGGAATAATTGGCTGGGTGTAACCAACCTAGTATGGGACTGGCATGGTAAATTTTTCTCTGATGAGCCTTGCAGCCAGCATTCATGCATCTTTTCAAATCTTCCCAATTTGTGCTGCTATTATTATCATTAATTGTTATTTATGACCCTGCCACAAATGTGCTAGCCACGTTTGTTTAGTAGTTACAAATCTCTGCAGAAATGGCCAAAATCCAAAGTGTGTACTTCCATTCTATCTAATGTCCCTGGACAGTAGGACGCTTCTTTACTTGCTGTTCTAACATGTTGTGGAATGTTGCTGTATGTTAGCATCTCCCACCCCACAGATGGCTGTATTTCACTGGACAGTGGGGAAATTCCTATAAATACATTTTCTATGTATTTAAAGTGCTTTGGGACAGGGGTGCAATGAAGGGGAGGGGACATACACTCCCTCCCAACCCTTGGCCAGCTCTGGGCAGAGACTCAGCAGATGCTACCTTCTTCCTAGCCATGCCTGAGAGAATAGTGGCCCTTTGCCTGGGAACACACCACACAGGAGGTAACTGATTGGGTTGCCCAGTGGGGAAGCCTCTGCCAGAGTTCCAGTGCTGCAGCCTGGGAAGGGAGGTCTGGCACTTCCCTGAGCCTGCTGCCCTGGCAGGACAGCAGTGGAAGGGGGCTGCAGTCTGGATTCCGGGACTTGCTACAGTTAGTGGGAGTGGTTGAGGCTCGCAGAGCTGCATGGTACCTCCCCCTGCACTTTCCATACATTGCCATGGTACCAGAGGCGTGGACTTAGCACATCTCAGAGCCTCCTTCCCTGGCTGCAATGCTGCAAACCTGCCTGCAGCTGGATCTGCCCTCTGAGAGCTGTGTGCCAAGCTAAGCCATGCCCATGTGATACCCTGTGCTCTACTATCTTCTCCATCCTGGGACAGGTGCCCTTCTGGAGTGCTTTGGGAGTCCTCTCTTGGGCCTCCTCCTTAGGAGAATGGTGGTTGCACCTTGCTTTGGGATCTGTTGGGATGAAAGGCCTATTATCTTCTCCACAAATCAGTTGCTGAAGAATTGGTGGGTGTAACCTACCAGTTCAAGAAGACATATAAGTCCCTTTGTGGTTTCTAGGATTTTCAATTTTGTACCTTAATTAGTTCTTACATAGCTATCAAAATATAATCATCCTTTGATGATAACTAACTTTTCTTCATAAGATTTGACAGAGTAATTACTTGGATTCATCTTTGCACAATGTGATTTATGATAGGAGAATCCCACATCTGTATAACTGGAGGACTTTTGACTACAGTCGGAAAGAACTGCTAACTTGAAAGACGCTGTTCTTCTAAGGTGGTATTCACCAAGTCTCTGGTTTAGTTTCCTGATTGCAAATGTCTTTTTAGCAAACAAAAAGTGCCATTGTGTGTGGCCAAACAGAAAACAGACATCCTTTGTTCTGTAAATAATCTGCCTGAAATTCAAATTACCCAAGCAGTACATCCTGTGGCACTGGAAAGAGGCTGGTGTTTATGGTCACTCAGACAACATCCATTAACATTTAGAGAGATTAAAGTGAATGACAACTGCAAATCCACAAACTGAAATGAAGGGGATACTCACTGATGTAGTTGAAAGTAGAATTTGGCCCCTCGCTACCCTGAAATCATGTGCAAGACCTGAACACAAATACAGAAATATCACTCCATGCTCTAGACTCTAAGGCCCTGATATACTCATTGCCCAGGCTGTCAAACGTCAGTGGCGATATTTGCTTGAAGTGGGGGATAGAGCAGTGCAAATTGGATATTGTGGTGCCTGCAACTGCTGCTCCATAAGAGAAAATTAAGCCAGCTGGTACAGTCTCAAACTGGACAGGAGACACTTGTGATTTTTAGGGCCTCAGGGTGGGGGAAAGCCTCTTGTGGAGAGAGGAGCAGGAAATCAGCCAATGAGTACTCTTCCCTTCTGTACCAGCTGTCAGAGAAGCAGATAGAGCAGCCTATGATTTGCAGAGTCTACAAAAAGAGCAGGAACCAAACTAGCCTTTTAGTTTGCTTTCATTGAAGGCCAGTCCAGCAGCTGGATTCACAAAGAAATTTCAGCCCAAGCAGCAAAACATTCACTGGTTCAGGGACTCTGAGGTCTAATGCTGTACACTCACAATGCTAATTTTTTAAAAAAAGGTTAACAGAATTAGTTTTGTATGATTTACAACAGAGGAGGCTAGGGGTCAAATTCTTTCTGTCTTTACCTCCTATATATGCTGTTATAACCCTTTGAGTCATTCTGTCAATTATACAGAATGCACCCACCAAATATTTGGAGGAATTTCCAATTATGAAAGCCATGTATGCATTTTCCCCATCCATCCTTTGGAGGAATAAGGAAATGAGCACAAAGAAGGTGGAACTGACCTGTAAGAGCAACATGTATTTTCCTCTTGAGAAAAATAACTACATTTGAAGAGGTTTATAAACTGGTCAGCTTTTGATTACCCATCTAGAGTTTGATTTTCACAAGTAATAAACACCCCCAGTACCAGCAGAAGTCAATGGAAACAGCAGTGCTCCTCATCTCACAGAAGCAGGCCCTTAGCCATTGACCCACTCACACCATAATATGATAACTTCCATAACCCAGACACACATAATTAATTATTAATAATCAATTTTTGATATAACAGTAGTACTTCACTGGGGCAACATTATACAGATTATGTTCCTGAATTTGGTTCAAATATAGTTAATGCCAGCTAATATAAATGGAAATGGGAGAAAGGCAATGGATGATATTTTCCGAACGTTGTTGGTGACACTGTGCTAACTACCTCTTTAATTTAAGGAAAGTTAAGAGTGCTCAGCACTCCACAAGTCCTGAATATGTAAAAATAGCAGCATTATAGGCGAAGTACTGAGGTACTGAAATCACCTTCCAAACTCTCATATACTTCATCAAAAAGCAGTTGCTACATTTGAAGAGTAAGCATCACTTAAAAATTACAAAAGAGCCATCAAAATTATTGACTGGAGTAAGCTAAGAAAGGATCTAGTGCAAGCTATTCATTTTATACTCCTCAGTTTTTATAATTAAATGTATAAGTGCTTACAGTATTATAGTTTCCTCCTCCACTGAGAAAAGCCAGATGGATTCCTCTGCTGAGAGAAGCCAGATGTCCTTTATCTACCAACACATACTTTTCTATAAACAGATGATCAATCTGTTTACTTCTAATGAAAACACTTTAAAGACCTATCAGCCCAAATACTTCAGCACTATTAATAACTAATGTAATATAATATTAACAATAAAAAGCATAATAGAAATTGGAGATCAAAAAGGTATTGTAGTTAACTCTGGCCAATGCAAGATGATTTTCTGTGTTAACTTTTCTAGTGTTTTGTCCACTCTACTTTTAAGTGTCTCAAGCAATAGGGCTTCCACTACTTCCTTCCTCCAGTAGTAATTGCATTTCACAGAAGCCGTATGTTCTGTACATAGAGCTAATTTGTAGCAAATCTGTAATAAAACAGTGCAAAATGAACAAGGTTGCAGCACTAGCTGAAAGCATAAAGCCGACCAACATATGCGTGACTCTGGATTAATCAAATCAGCAGTGTCTACATTCATGTGAGCTTTTATCAGTATCTTTTTTTCCACTTTCTAGTAAAGAAAGATTCCCAAACCGCCTAATGGTAATTTCCTGGGACAATCCCCACTCCTCACTTGTGAGAACCATTTTTATTCGAAGCTTGTTTACATTCTTGCAGTGTGGGATTGGATGGAAATTTGGGTTTCCTTGTGATGAAATATCAAAGTTGGGACCTAAATGATTGCTCGTTGTACACTCCCACAAGATGATGATAGGAAAACTCGAGGTTAATTAAACTAGTCATTAAACCTTTGGGAGAGGTGACTTTGCTTCTCCCTTCAATCTGGCTGTTTTCCCCACTCCTCCCAATATACTTTGTCTATTTTATTTTTCCATTTTGAATTTCACTAAATTGTTTTCTAAATCTTCCTGTGAAATATTGTATCCACATGAAGGTTTATTACAAACATTCCATTACCATGCAAATAGATTTGGTTCCTTACAAATATTTCTGATCCTCTTTACGCCATGCAGGGCCAAATCCAATCCTGATATAATCAGGTGGTCATTGCACTTGGTTACAAGAGGGCTAAATCTGGTCCATAATCTTTTTATTTGTAGCATCACAGCAGTCAGCAAGGAAATTATTATGATGTCACAAATGGAGGATTATGAATATAAATGAGGAACCAGCAGCCAGAGCAGATTTGTTCTTTAAAGTTTTCTCAAAGAATTCTAATTTTTAATATAGTCGATGGTATGACGGAATAGAGACCAACAAGTGATTGCAAGATAGGCCAATGAGGAAGATAAGCTGATGAGCAGGCTCTGTTTGATCATGATTTATGTAGGGACAGAGTTGCTGAATTAAAACGGATTGCCTTCACTGCAGAGTTAAATTATAACTTGAGTGTTGTCCCTAACTTGTGAAAAACTGGGACATGTGTGTGTGGTAATAGCTGCCTATGTAAGACAAAGCACTCAATATTGGGACTGTCCCGATAAAATCAGGACATCTGGTCACCCTAGATGGGGTGGATGGATCAGGGCCCAGGGGAGGCACTGCAAACCAGAGGGAGAGGAGCCTGAAGCCCAGTGGCCAGAGCCTGCTGCCACATAGCCGAAGCTTGCCACCTGCCATGCCAGGACTGAAACCAGAAGCCTGAGCCCCACTGCCCACAGGAAGGTGAGGAACTCACACTGGCTGTCCGCTCCTCCAGCATTTGTGGCTCCAGAAGGGGGCAGAGCCCAGCCCCTATTTGCAGACCCAGTGGAAAGACCAATGCTTTGCCCCCCCAATCACCACCCAGGCAGCTGTGACCACAAGAAAAGCCTCTGGTGGCCGCCTGCAGCCCCGATGGCCACATTTGAGAAACACTGTTTTAGAATATGTGTTATGATTTTATTTTATACGTAACCATTTGTTTCCCATAGATCTACTTGTTATTATTTGAATCTCTTTGCTTTGTCTAACAAATTTATACTTGATTCCACTACAAACATCTAAGTGTTGTGTGTTAAGTGGAATGGTGATCTGGGGTGGAATTAGTTAGCTGGGTGTACTGTTTCTTTAGAAGCAGTGAATCTGTGAATACTGAGAGTTTCCAGCGGACCAGGGACTGGACACTCAAGGGAGACACTGGACGGGCACAAGAGTTGGAGCATGCCTATTGCCAACCTGTAAAGTAACAGTGGGGCTGACAATGCCTAGAGAGGAGTGCTTGCATTGGCCTTGGCTGGAGAAGTTGGGGAACTGAGCCAGGCAAACACAGACAAGGTTTCCTCATTCTAGGGCATGTGGTAGCAGACTAGGTATTCTTAGTCCAGCCTCAGTGCAGGGGGATGGACTAGATGACCTCTTGCAATCCCTCCCATCCCCTATATTTCTATAATTCTAGTTTTTATAGATACCCTGTGCCTCCGTAGTGTCTACAGGTCCCTCCAGCTCATGAGGCAGTATGGTTCCTGGAGCTGTGCTGCCATGGATCACCACTGGCCTCTGTTCCCAAGCTCCTTTCATTGGCGGGGGAGGAGGACCCACGGTATCATACCACTTCAGTACTATGGTGATGGGGCGGGGGCTATATAAGTACCCAGACAGAACGTGATTTGTTATAGGATGATCTTAATATGGAATGCTCTGTGAGGTCTGGGGTGCAGTGGGATGATGCAATGGAAAATGGCTGTTCCTTCAGTCACTTTACCACTTCAGATACTGATCCATACAGAACATCCACAATGGGGTTCGAGCTGCAGCCTTAAATCAAGTAATTTATTTATATAGTGCGATACCTAAACACATGCCTTGTAACTGGTAAGTCTGCTCAGCAATAAATGAGAAATACATCAAAACCAGAACTTTCTGTGTGAACTGCCCCTCTTTATCCCCTTGAATGTTGGTATTTCAGATAAAATTAAATTCAGATCTTCCCCAGGAACTGATTTGGTAGAGCCAAAACCTGACAGAAGTGGTTTTGCAAAACCAGCTTTCTTATTTGACCCCTACAAAAAGTACCCCGAAAAGCTTACAGTCTAAAGAAAACAAGTTTGGTGAACAAAAGATTGTTGCTGGCATATCTTGTGGAACAGGTGGATTCACAGAAATGTTCTGAGGATAAAGAGGGAAGGGCCTTAGTGCACATTCGTTGTATGTTATACTATGGATCCATCTCTGCGTTATGTGAGAATCTCTGATAAATTCTTGAATGTAACCACATGACTAGAGCTGCTCAAAACTCAGGATTTCCATTCCCCGGAAAAGTTTTTGTTTAATTGTCAGCTGCCCTTGAGTGAGGGGAATCCATCAAGCAGGGACCCTAGAATCCCTGAAAGCCCCATCTCAAAGTCGGACACTCAGACTTCAAGGATCCCAACTCTGTGGCAGGAAAACTGAGAGCCTTGGGGTCCTTGGCTGAAGAGCAGGCTGCATGATTGGTCTGTCAAAGAGCCATGGAGCCTGGAAGCTCTGGGATCCCTGGCACCAGTGCAGTCCACTTGGTAGGGCTACCCTGGAGCTCTGGACCCTGAAAGCCTGAGTTCCCCAGAAGCCTGCCAGGTGAGCTGGCAGAAAACCAGGCAGGGTTCTGTCAAAATCCAGTCTGTGGCTTGGCAAAAGTCTGTTGAAACCAATATATTTCTGTGACACATTTCAGTTTCAACCAACTGGCATAGTCAGATAAAAAATATTTTGCTGGAATATTCCCAACAACCTCCATTCACAGTCCTATCCTGCCAGGGAGGTGAGCAGTTATTATCCCCATTTTAACAGAAGGGGAACCAAGGCACAGAGAAATTAAGTGAAATGTTGAAGGCCACATAGGAAGTTTGTGACAGAGCTGGGAACTGAACCTAGCCCTCCTGGGTGTCTATGCCTTAACTAAAAGGCTATGCTCCTTCTCTGTAGCATTTCCCCCCCTAGATCTTGTCTTTTTTCCTAAATCTCATTGAAATCTACTGTAGCAGCGTGGTAATACTGGTGGTAGTTAAAGCATTAGTCTCTTTGACTGCATTTACATTAGCAAATTTACTGCCAGTTTCTCAGTGCTAGTGCAGGAAGGATTCAGGCATTGCCTTCTGAAATCCTGCTGATTTTCAAGGGTACTACCTTGGAACCCCCAGAACCCTATCTACACTAGAGTTTGTACTGTTACTAATAATGATACAGCTGCCCTGCATCTGACAAATGGGCACAAAATTGGCTGGTATAGACACACACTTTTAGGATTCGCTCCATCATCAAATTAAGAACAAGAGCTGTCTGAAAATTATTTAATTTGCAAAAGCTTCCATGAACATTTTTTTAAATGTTGCTATTTATGACCAACTTTTAGAATAGCTGAAAGATGTCAAAAAAATGAAATTTTAGCAAAAATAATTTACAAAATATGTTCTGCATTTTTTCAGACAGCTTTATTAAGAACCTCTTTCTTCTTTTCTTTCATCTAATATTTTGAGTACAGCTGAGTAAAAGTGGCATATGCTGATCAATCACCTTTTCCCCAATCTTAAAAAGCAAAAGGACTGATTCATTTTCACAGTATTTGGTGGAATTTTTACATAGATAGTTTAAATATATTAGATGATGGTCTAAGAATCAAGGAGACTGGATTAGAGACAACCTTAAAGGTTAAATCAAGCCAGTGCTAGGCACCTGCAGAACACCCTAGATCAGCAGTCTCAACCTTTTTCTTTCTGAATGCATCCCCCCTCCTCCACATGAATAAAAACTCCATGGCCCCCCTGTGCCACAACTGTTTTTATGCTTAGCAAGTAGATTAAAAAACTGAATTCAATTGATAGTCATACAGTTAAACACACATACATATACAATATAAAAAGGATAATCTAGGTACAAAAATCAAAACAGTGAATATTATTTTTGGTTTACTTACTCAGTCTGAACCAGCGTGGTGGGGCTTGGCTGTGGCTCCTTCAGCCTTGCCAGAGCTCAGGCTTGGGCTTTTTGCCATAAGTCCCAGCAAATCTGCTTGGCAGACCCCCTGAAACCAGCTCATCGCCTCCCAAGGGGCTGCCGACCCACTGAGAACAACTTAGTGTGATAGACAGCAAATGTGAAAAATCGGGATGGGGGGTTGGGAGGTAATAGGAGTCTATATACAAAAAAGATCCCAAAATTGGGACTGTCCCTATAAAATCAGGACATCTGGTCACCCTAGAACCACTGTCCTAGGACACTGTCCACACACACAGATATGAAGACACAGTCCCTCTACCAAATAGCTTAACTCTGTCAAAAATGCCAGGTGCTTGGTTGTCATGACTTTATGGTCTACAGGAAATCCCATTGAATGGACTGGGGATTAAGAAGACAAGCACCATATGAAGGAAGGAGAGGGATAGGTAAAATTTTTATTTACATTTGGCCAGACTCACACAAGCTGAACAGTGACATTCAACCCCTTCTCAGTCTATGCATTAATTGGCCAATTACTGACTCTCCTCAATGGAAGTAGGACTTAAAGTGGGGGTAGATTTCACAGTTAGGCAGACTATATAGGCCCCTGTTTTGACGTGTGCAGCAGCCTTATATGGTGTCAAGCCAATCGTCTTTCTTCCATTCACTGTAAGGAAAGGGCAGACTTTCGGGGGTGGTGGTGGTGTAATGACATTCTCTTCCCGCTCTAAGGAGGGGAGACTGGACAAGATGGTATTTGCATCGCCACAGGACAGCAAACCGCCTGGGTATAAGTGCAGTGCGCATCGCCCTCTAGGCGCCAACGGCCAGGAGAGAGGGAAGACAGGAAGTGGCAGAGGAATCCCACTGAGGGAGAGGCGCGAGGCTGAGCGGTGACTGAGCCTTGTCTCCTCCTAGTCTAGACAGGAGCTGAGAGGAAAACCCCAATCGCGGAGCCGTGGGGAAGCCTAGCTCGGGCTGCGGGCTCCGCGCCCCCTGGGGCCCGCCCCTCAGGCTGTCGGCGCCTGGTGCTCCGGCTGTGCCCGAGCGGCGCGCGCGTCGGAAAGTGACACCGGCCACGGGGAGGGGGAGGGGCGCCGTGCCCAAGTTTGAGCGCGCGGTGCCAGGCGGGCTGGGGCGCGCGGCAGGAGTCGGTGCCCGTCACACCCACACCCCGCGCGGCCACCAGGTACCTCGGCGGGGCGCTTGCGGGGGAGGGGGCGCAGGGTGCCGCGTGCCCGCCCGGGGCTGGGCAGAGCCGAGCCGAGCCGGGCCGGGACTGGAGGAGCGAGGGCTGCCGGCATGGCGCTGGGGAGCGGGCGGCGGCGGCAGCACGGTGCCAGGTGCCCTCGGCGGGGCTGGGAGGGGCCGGGCCCGGCTGCTGGGCGGGAGCAGCGGCCGGGCGCAGACACCTGAGCGGCTGCGCTGCCTCCTCCCCTCACGCGGGTTTCGACTTTCTCCCCCGCCCGGAAACTCGCCGGCCGAGCCGCGCTCGCCGCCGCCCCGCTGGCTCCGCCACAGGTCGGGCCGGAACCGGGCGCCCCCGCCTGCGCCGCCAGGTGAGTCCCAGCGGCTTGGAGGGAGGGTCCCAGGGGCTCCCCCTCTACTGCCCGGCCCGGGGCAGGGAGGTGGCACACATAGGGGGGAACTGGTTGCAGGGGCGGGGGAGGAGAGGCACAGGGCAGCTTCAGTTCTGTACCGAGCTGCTAGGGTCAAATATTGTACAGATCCCCTCCCCCCCACGGTAATTGACATGCATCGTTGTCGTGTTTTTAGAATAATCCCTTGGGACGGTATAGGGCTGCATAAATAAAGCCTGATCGCAAGTGACAGACGTAGCTTCGCTCACTGCTCTCATGACAAGGAAAGTCCCACTCGGGCAGTCCCCTGTAACTGTAGGGGCTCCTTTATCTCCTTTTTCAAAAGTTGTTTTTATTACTCTTTGCTCTTCATCGTGCATCTTTGTAAACATGGGGCAGAGGAATGGCCATCTGCTGTTTAATTTATATATGAGTGGCAAATAATAATTGAAAATATCTGTAGTTGCTCCTAGCTTCGGCAATACCGTCACATTGTTTCTAGTATAAACAGATCTTGGTTTTATGACGATGTTGTAATTTCAGCTTTTAATTCTACATTTTTTTTTGTTCTCTATTGCATATTTATTTTTTAGGATTATATGATTTAAAGGCTGACCGAGTTTCTGGGTTGGTGTCAAATTTTCCTTCAGTTTCCTTTAATCTGCCACGGGGATTGCCTTTGTCAATTTATTTTGCTTCTCTGGGCAGCATTCTAGTGCTTTTTCACATGTCATCACTTGTGTACATAACTTTGTTCCTAAGTAGTCACTAAAGACCAGGTTGAAAGCACCTAGATGCTTCTGAAAATCCCACTAGTCACCTAAATACCTTTAAATATCTGGCCTAAGGATCCTATGCTATCTTCCATTAAATCCTTTGCAAAAGCAAATTTTTACTAAACATAGATACACAACCAAGATTGATAACCACAAGCATTAAAAAAATCATGCTTTATGCATCCTAAAGTTATGAAATTAAGAACAATCCAAAATATATTTACCTTTTCATTTTCTGAGCCTTTTGGGTGCACTAGCTACCTGCATGTATTGTTACCTCTCCCAGAGAGTCCCTATACCTAATACAGTCCTATAATATTCTGTACCATTTTGGATGTGATTTTCCCCTTCCCCCACCCCACGCACTTTAATTGAAAATTTATTACAGATCCTTATTTGTGTAAGTAATCCTCCAGCCTGCAAACACTGAAATACATACTTTACTCTTATTACTTCACTTGTTGCATTCATCTTTTTTCTACTGAATTGTTTATATTTCTAATTGCAGTTTAATTTTCTATCCTCTTATATGCGACATCGTTATGCATCATTTCAGTGATGATCTTTATTCTGATGAGTTTACTGTTTTGTGCTGCCGAAATCAAAGAAGTTTTTTAAAATGAATTATTCTGTCACTGCTTTACATTAGTTGGGAGGGGAGTACAGTGCTTACCTTACCTGGTTTGCCTTTTGATGAAAGTACGGTGTCATGTCTCCTATGTTTTTACAGTGGGATAACTAATGCCTGTTAGTTTTTCTGCAGTTAAAACATACTTTCTTAACATTGAGGAAGACTTTGTAGCACTTTAGAGACAAACCAGTTTATTTCAGCATAAGTTTATGCTTATGCTGAAGTCTCTTAGTCTCTAAGGTGCTACAAAGTCTTCCTCGTCTTATTTACGGATACAGACTAACACAGCTGCTAATCTTAGATATAATACTGATTCAGATGTTAAATGCAGATGTTTGTAATTTGACAACTCTGATAGCAACTGTCAGAGTAACACTGCTCCTTTGCCATTGGAGGTAATTGCCCCTAAATATCCATAGTTTGGGTGGGTGTAGTGGAAGACTAGTTAAAGCTTTTTAAACTAAAAATTAAAAAAGACTCCACAATTTCCCCCCCCTTATTCCCTTCTTTTTACATATTAAGGAAGCATCTACATCAAGGGTGGGCAAACTAGGGCCCGCGGGCCACATGTGGCCCACTGGCCATTTTCATCTGGCCCGTGAGCTTGGGCCGGGGTCGTGGGGCTATAGGCATTCCTGGGCCGGGCCTACTCCGCACTCCCTGGCTGGGGGTCGGGTGGAGTGCAGGAAGCCGCCGGGTGTGGTGGTTAGGGTAGGGGGGATCTTGGGAAGGGGCAGTTAGGGAACAAAGAACAGGGGGCCTTAGATAGGGGGTGGGGTTCTGGGGTGACAGAGTGAGGGGGGGTCTCCAGAGGGGGCAATCAGGGGACAAGGAGTGAGGGGGGGTTTGGATGGGTTGGGGGGCTCTGAGGGGGGCAGTCAGGAGGCGGGAAGTGGGTGGGGACTGGATAAGGGGCCGTGTCAAGCTGCTTGGGGAGGCACAGCCTTCCATACCTGGCCCTCTGCACAGTTTTTAACCCCAATGTGGCCCTTGGGTGAAAAAGTTTGCCCACCCCTGATCTACATGAACACTCTAAAGGTGTGATATTAATGCACATAAATTATAGCACGTTAAACCTCTGTGGGGATGCTCTTTACTCCCAAACAAGTGTTCTTAGTTTTGACAGTGGCAGTCAGAACAATCATGGAAGATTGCAGGAGTCCTTCCCCAAAACAATATTAATCATCAGGTCTTTGACCTGGCTTGAATGTTTTAAAATTTTGTATAGTTCAGGTGCAACTCGCATTTCATTTTTTAAGTCCAAAGGGTTCCACTGCTTCTCTCCTCATCTTAAATTTCCTGAGGGTTGTCCTGTGTAGAAAAGTTTCACAGATATTGATATATGGTTGAAGATTCAAATTTAAGGTGATCTCACTCCTTCTGCCTGCCCTGTGCTGTTCAGGACATCTTTTCTGATGAGATTGAAAGCCTGACAGTATGGTAGATCTTGCTATGCACATAAAGGGTGTTGATCACTATACAGTTAGGCCCACTTTATACACAATTAATACGAAATGGTGGCACTCTTGTCCCATTAGAGTTAACCAGTTGACCCACATTTTTCATACTTTAAACTGTAAAGATTCCTTTTTTATCTCCGCCTCTTCCTGCTCGCTAACCACACTTGCTGTAAACTTTATCTCTTACTGTTTGCTTTCAGGAAAATGTAACTTACAAACCCAGCCTTGTCTCTAATGCCTTTCTTACATTTTGATGGTAATATTAATGAGCCCATGACTGTCATGTCCACAAAGGAGTGAGGATGCAGTCTGATAGACTACAAGAAAAAAAAATTCAGCTCACTTAAAACATTATGATGATGTGTTTCAGCACAGGTGCAGTGTGCTGGGCTGATAACCTGGACCAGAAACAGGGTGTGGCAGTTACTAGACATATTCAGCATTTTTTTTCTGCAGCTGTATAGGATATTTTCATTGTAGGCAACCTACCAGGCAGGTCATTCCCTGTTTACTTCTCTGATAGCTGAGCCACTCAGAGAGCAGGAGGGGAAATGTTATATCTGCTTAAAACAGCCACTTAAATCACTGGCTGATCAGTGCAAAAGCATGCATGTGTCTGTTGGAAGGGATGGATTTACTGACAATATGCAAACATGTTTTGGAAAGGAGGCTGACATTCTTAGCAAGATCTGAACTAGCCAGGCATGTACACTCCATAATATGGCCACATTGTGAATCTAGCTCCAAGTCTCTACAAAGATACTTAAGCACCTAAATTTCAGTCTTAAGCACCTCAGTCTTAGGCTCTACTGTGATTCACAAAACTCCTGCCTAACTCTGTAGGTGCCTAAATTCACATGGCATCTACATTTTCCAAGTTGAAGTTCCCATGCTGTCTTAGTTTCTGCTTTTCTGAGCATGTGGAGTACTGTCTTATGCTAGGCTTATCTCCTGCATATGCTCCAGACCAATTCATGAACCGTGGGAGATAAGACAGGTGGGTGAATGCCTATGTGTAGTGCCTGATCTAGTAGGCAAGCTGAAAGCCTGCCTACTGGATCAGGGCCTATCAAAAATCTGGCTGCAGGAGGAGGTGGCGAGTGCACTATTGTCTCCCACCCTATAACTTTTAGTGCAGTGGTTAGAGCACGGGCTTGGGATGTGGGAGACTGGTGTTCAATTCCCCACTCAGGCAGAGGGAGAAAGGATTTGAATGTGTGTGTGTGGGGGGGGGAGACTCCCACATCCCAGGGGAGTATGCTAAACCCTGAGCTAAAAGTTATAAGGAAGGCAGTGATGTCACTGCCTTCCAAAGTTATGAGGAAGGCAGTGCTTCTGTTTTGTGTGAAGTTAGGTGCCTGTTTAGTTCTTTCTCTCAGAAACAACTTAGTTTAGGTCAGGGGTGAGCAAACTATGGCTCGTGGTCCACATCTGGCCCAAGGGCCCATCCTGCCCGACCCTCAAGTTCCCGGCTGTGGAGGCTCCCCATGGCCCCTCCCCTGCTGTCCACCCTCTCCTGCAGCCTCAGCTTTGCACTCCTGCAGGGTAGCGTGGAGCCAGACACACTGTGCGGTGTGGTAAGGGGGTTGAGGCCAGGGGGGGGGGGGGCAGATAAGGGCAGGGTGTCTCAAGGGGCGGTCAGCAGGGACAGGGAGCAGGGAGTGGTTGGATGTGGTGGAGGTTCTGGAGGGAGGGTGCTTAGGGGATGGAGAATGGTGGGGGGGTTGTATAGGGTATGTTTAGGGGGTTTCTCAGGGGGTGCATAGGAGTCAGAGCAGGGGGCACAGGTAGAGGGGGGGTCCTGGAAGGGGCAGTTAGGGTGAGGGGGTGGTCAGGGGACAAGGAGCGGGGGCGGGGGGTTGGATTGGTTGGTAGTTCTGAGCAGGGTAGTTGAGGGGTGAGAAGTGGGTGGAGGTCAGAGAGGGGATGGGGCCAAGCTGTTTGGGGAGGCACAGCCTTCCCTACCCAGCCCTCTGTACAATTTTGGAACCCCAATGTGGCCCTCGGTCTAAAATGTTTGCCCACCCCTGGTTTAGGTGCCTAAGCTGCCTGACTCCAGGAGAAGGATTCCTGGTTGTGAATTGCTAACAGAGAGAGGTGCAACCTTGATTTAAGCTCTGAACTCAGCTGTGTGGGGTTTAGGAGACATCCCTCATGGGCATCTCACATTGGTTAGGTTTGGCAGTTCCCTACTTAGTGCTTTGGCTGTGTGGTTTACAGTCTAAGGCACCTATCTCCCCATTCGTTATATAGGGAGCCTAGGAATCTAACTTAGGTTTTATGGAGCACACTGTTGTTCCTAGGATTCTTTTTTCTAGGCACATGAAATTTGGGCATTGCAGTACTCCACATCACAATGCCTAGTTCCTTTCTGCATCCAGGTGTTTAGGCCTTTGCCTCACTACTAACAACAGTGTTCTGTTTTTTTTGTTTGTTTTTTTTAAAAAAACCCAAGTAGATAAGGTGTATAAACTGTCCTGCAGTTTGAAAGAAAAAGAAAAAACAAGGTACTTCAGTTTCCTCACTGATAAAAAGAGAAAATATCTCTGAAATAAGATCAGAGGGCAATGTGTGTATGGGGCAAAGTACAGAAGTTCAAATTATGCTTTGAAAACTTGTTTTTCAATATGTGTAACAGTGACAATGGGGTGGGTGGGAGACTGTAATGCAGAACTAGGTGGATATTCTGCTTAATAGCTTGTATGTAAAAATAGTCATGTATTCAAAACTGTTTACAATGCTGTCTGATATTTTCAGTGTTTTGTATGCATTAAATGTTTGTTTCAAATAGAAACCATATGAACTAAACTACAATGGAAAGAGATTAGTGAAGTAATAATACCTTCATTCAGGGTTTTACCTAAAATAGCACTGAAGTTTAACTCCATAGAATGCTTTTCTAAATCACAAAAATATCTGTGTGTGTCCAACTGTAAAATCTCTATTTTAATATGATAGCAACATGTGAGCAGAGTGCCCCCATCTGTCAAAGTTTGCTACCCCTGGACCAGAGCTGGAGTGAGACAAAACAGCAAATTAACAGGGCAGCAGAACAGAATCCCTAGGTGTCTAACTACTAACAGCTGCAGATTATGCCAGGAGCACCACACCTGCATTTGGGACCTGCAGAGGAGACAGCTACAAGTCAGCAAGTGTGTGCCTGGACTCAGGTGGGAGGGATGTTTAGGCAGCAGTGCTGGGCACCTCACACAGAAGGTTAGGTTTCTCCCGTGCAGACAGCTCTCTCAGCCTGTTTGGTTAGTGACACCTAGGCTTCTGCAGGCAACTGGAATTTGTTAATTTTAGGGTTAGAATTTCTCTGACTTTCAAAAGCTACATGAAAAGAGTGCCCTTAAATACCAACTGAAAGGGCATTCTCTGGGCACATACAGATATAGGTGTTATGAACCCCACAATTCAGCTATACAGCTGCTCTTACCAGGGGCATGTAAGTGACATTTAAAAGTTAAGTTGAAGTTTTGGGGTTATTCGAGACTGTGCAGTCACAGGGAACATTGCAGTATTGGGTGGATGTTAGTTGTGAGAGAGGCTAAGAAAGCATGTAGAAATAGACTGTAAACAAAAAGGAAACTGATCAATCTACTGAACAATCCAATGCTGGTAAAATGCAAAGAGTAAGTCTTCCTTTTCATAATGCATTGTGACTCACAGGTGTCAGGATAACAGTCAAAAATAGAACCTAGGTAGTTTCTCATTATGTGACTTTGGGCAAGCTACTTATCCTTTCTGTACCTTAGTCCCCCACCCGCCCCATAAAACAGGAGTAATGTGCTCACCTACCATTTTTATGTCCATAGATCTCAAAGTACTTTAATCACTAAGAATTTCTGAATTATACTTTTTTTTTTAAAAAAAAATTGTTTTAACTTGACTGATCTCAAAGTGCAATTTAGCAGGAATAGTGTTCTTTATGCACAACATTTGAGACTTGAACAATAGAGTGATAGGTGTATAATAGAGGGATAGAGAAATGTGATCTATTGATAAACAAGGAAGAAGAATTGGTGTCAGATAACATTTGAAAAAAATGGAGTTGATGAGAAGAGACACTTATTGCTCTGATAAGATGCTGTTTCAATTTTGCTTCACACCTCAATCTGAAATAGTAAGTCTCACTCATTTTGTGAGCTGCTGAAAGTAAGGATGGCATAGATCTGAGGGTCCAAAAGTTTATTATTATTATTAAGCGTTGCACATGGACCACAGCTTCCAGGGATGAGGCATAGAATCAACACATCTATTCTAGCTGGACTTTTTTTCTTGTTTTCAATTATGATTGAGAGGGAAAAAAAGAGTGTAAAATTCTTATTATATAGAACTATAAACGTGAATTGTTCTTTGCAATACAGGTGAAGATGGAGTCCCTGCCACAAAGAGCTAAATCATCCAGTGTCCCATTTCTTCAAAGAAAACTGCATGGGCCTGTGCAGAGCCAGTTGAATTCAATATAATTAATAGATAAATGCTCCTTTACCTCCAAAGGAAAGTTTGAATTCATTCATATAGGACATACTCCAATGCTATAGTTATAATTACAATAGAAGAGCCTATAAATAAAACAGAAGATGACATCATCATTGGCAGGAAAGGAAAGGACAAGGGAGAGGGCAACATGATTATGTGGCAATTGGGAGGTGTCAGTGTTAAGACTTTTTTCGCTTAACTAATATCAAGGGTGTCTTTCTGGAAAAGTTAGCACAAGATGTCTAGAAAGAACATTTGAGGGCTGCTGTTTAGCTGGGATAATCCTGCCTTATTTTGTTTGATCTGGCTATGCAGTTCTTTTTGGTCTCTATTTTTCTCTTTAATTTTGGAATTACTTATTTTGCAGTGGGACAAACAAACAGCAGAAATGTAAAGTGAGATCTTCACCCTCTTTCTGGTTCCTTTATGCCAGGTGAAAGGGGCAGAGCTGCATAAAGCCCTATATCCACCTGTGGGAAGGTTTTCCCAGTGCACAAACTGTGGAAGAGCACTAGAAGTCTGTCCTAGCTTCTAAGGAGTTCTTTGACAGCACTAGTGTAGTGGGTGTCTTAGGGCAGGGCCAGAGCATGTAGTCCTGTAGAGATTCTGCCTGCCATACGTTTGACAACACCCCAGATTTGTCTAGGTTACGCTGGTGGCATCTGCTATCCCCAGAGAAGTCCATAGTTGGAAGGGCACAATGTATCTTAAACATACCATAGCAATCCTCTGCCCCCTGAGCTCCCAGTTATGTGCTGTACCTTTAAGGATACATCTGCTCTTTGAGCTGGAGGTGTGATTTCCATCTTGAGTAGACATTCCTGTGCTAGCTCCAATTGAGCTAGTGCATTAAAAATAGTATGTAGTTCTGGCAGTGTGAGCAGCTAGCCACCATGAGCACAGTCCCATACAAGAGTTAGGTAAATACTGGGGTCAGCTAACCCCTCCTGCCATCCATGACTACCCACTATTTTTAGCACACTAGCTTGCTCAGAATAGCACTGGTATGTCTCCTTGATTTGGAAATGACACCTTCAGCTCAAAGTGTAGACATACCCTAAGAAGCAGCATCAGTAACATAGTGGTAGAAAAAGAAGTGGGTAAACTAACCTAAATTCCATATTCCCCAAATTAGAAGAGGACAAACTCAGTTGAGCCCTCACTCCCACACTGCCCAGAACCTCACCCTTAATGATTGAAGCCCAGAGCTCATGAGTGGGAGAGATTGGTGTATGTGGAGGGGATGTTTTAGAGCCTGGGAAATAGGTATTGTAAGCAGGGGCTGGGGCTGGAGGAGAAGAGAAACAGCTGGATAATGTCTCTAGCAATGCCATGAATTAATCTGTTAACCAAGCAGGCTTCTCTCTAGCTTCAGATTTCTAAAGCGTGTGCTGCAAGCACTGCTGATAAAAACCTTCTGTGTAATATTACATTTAAAATGGGAAACCCAATAACTTTAAAAATTTTGACCAGTTTGTAATAATTTTGGAAATATTTAAAATAAAGTGCTTTCCCCACTTACTGAAGTAGCTGTTGGTTTTGTAGCACTGGAAGTTATGCTACAGATGATTTTTAGTTCTGTAAGCTTGCTAAAAATAGTTAATGGGGCAAGTTTACAAATTGGAGATTGGAGAGTCCTCATTTAATTGTTCTGATAGATGGGGACAAAAACACTTTGACATTTGTTACTCATTGTGTGCTTCCTGCTATCTTCATCAGATTTTCACACAACACTCTCAGATGCAAGATCTTTGTTTCAGTAAGAAATCCTTGTCTAAACTGCTCCACCAATTTTACTTAAAGCTGCAGAAAATTAAACCACAATTTTATCCTGATTTGTAAATCTTTCCAAAGTGGTTGCAGCTGTTGTCTTACTCACAGGTGTCAGTATGTTTTGTCTGATTATTACAACCTCCCACAGCCCTGCATTGCTTGCCTGTTCTTGGTCAGATTATTATAGTGGTGCCACTCCTGAAATAGTTAAGCATAACACTTGGCAGTTCCTTATCACCTTACTTTCTTGGGTTTGCAGTTCAGACAAAAAATTTTGCTCTGGGCTGAAACTTGGCACATGAGATCATCATAGGAGCGAGTGGGTTCACAAAATATGGAAACATCTGGCAAGCTCCCTCCTCTACCCTCCCCCCCCACAAAAAATCGTAAACATTCAAATAGTCCAAAAGAAGGCTACAAGAGTGACCAGAGTATTAAAAGGCATGAGATAACTGGATGTGTAGAGTTTAGAACACATGATAGAGGGGATGTAAGTGATTCCTGAATCGTAAGAATTCTTGAATAGTAAGAATTACTAAGGTGGTCAGAGGGAAGGATCTGGAGGTGACATTTAGAAACTAAAGGGGAAAACTAGTACACGGAGTTTAAAAAAATCCAGAGAGAAATCAAGACTTCGATTCTATGTCCCTGATTTTGCAACTGGCTTTGGTGTGGGTGGATCTCTGCACCTGCACAGACTCCCCCTGAGTTTAAAGGGTCCCTATATGAATTTGAGGGACTGGAGAAAGTTGCAGTATCAGGTCCCATGCAAGGAACTATTTGGGAAGGGGAAGTGCTAAATTAGATAATCCAGGAGCTCCCTTCATAAATTATAAGTGGACATGCAGTATTTTATTTTATTTTTTTTTAAAGATTTATTTTTTCTGACAACTAGAGCAGGCTTATTCTTTATAGTATTTTTCAGTGACAGTTAATCCTTTATGGAATATTATTTTGCTTTTTTATAAGAAACAACCAGATTCTTTGCATTTTTGGAGCTAGAGGTCATATGCTAATCTTAATTCTGCATCTGTTAGAACTGCAGTGAATCATGACCAGGAATTATATCCGCTCACATTATAATGGGCTCCAAACCCCTACATAATAGCTGAAGGGAGAATTCAGGGATCTGTTATGTGCTGCCATCTGTAAGGAATAGACAGAGACAGTCTATACCCTGAGAGCCTTAGTCTGAAGAAGTATCCTGTTTCAATCCAGCAGCTCAACTGATAGCAACTAAAAGTTCTTACTATCTGGCGGAGTGTTCTGTAGCCTGTATGAAATAAATGCAACGTATGAGCATCCTTCTGGTTAAAAACCACATAGATGTTGGCATTCTTGGAGAAAGGGCAAGAAATTAATAGGCCTAGAGAAAACATCCTCTCTCTCTTGCGTATGCTATCAAGGCAAACTTGAGGAGTATTGGCAAGTGACAAGTGTGTGCTGTCTGTCATGTTTTTGTGGATAAAAAGAGGACTTTGGTCTCCTGTGTTGTGTCACCAGCAACTTATAACCAGAAAGGAGAAGAAACTAAAGATAAATATCTACGTACACACAGTGTAAATATGTACATGCACGCACACTGCATAGGGTAACAATGGTTCTACAGAAATATTGATATTTCTGATGTTGGCTCACACTGATCTTATCTTAGCAAAATCAGGAAAGTGCACAGCTGGAAGAAAAGAGAGGAAAAGGAAACAAGTTTTGTTGTTTTTGCTAGACTCTAAATTCAGTAAGAAACAGCCAAGAAAATTCTTAAATGAAAGGACAAAATCCTGCCCTAAAATACATACACATAATCTTAATGAAGCTGGTGGAATTGCATATGTGTAACTGAGAACAGAATACAATCCTAAATATATATTTTTTTAAAATCAAAACGCTCTTCTGCCTGTAAACATGCAGAAGGTGGCAGATTGGATAATTCAATGGTCTGTTCTGCTTCTACTGTCTAGAATTTTGAAGTTTTAAACAATGATAGGTTGCTTTTCACTTTTCTCCCCCACATTCAATTAAGATACTGGGAAAAGTCCAGAAAACAATTGTTTTTAAGAATAGCTTCAATTAGACAGTTTGTAGTTTATATATGGAAAAAAGATGGGTTCAAACTTTGTTCCAGCATTGGCTTCTACCTCCAGAAACACTAACCTGGGCAGAACACCCCCACTGTTGATTGTTGGTGTCCATGGGTGGCATAGATCTGTCATAGTGGCACAGCCAATAATTGCTTGTTATCACCTGGCACAGCTTAGAGCAGCCTGGAGGATCAGTCCAGTGTAGTGTGGACCCAGAATTGGGGAATCTCAACAGGGCAGTTTGAAACCTGTCTCCTAGATAGGATCTTGGGTTGCCTCCAATAAACCTGACTTCAGCACACTGAGCCAGATTGAGCCCCTAATTTCTCAAGAAGGTATTGAAGGTACATTGGGCCAAACTCTGCTATGATACTCTGGTATAAGTCAAAACTTACACCAGTATAACAGAGCAATATTTGTCTTACTGAGGAACTTTCATTCACAGTTCAGCTTTCCTCACTGCTTCATCTTGCAGTAAAAAGTCAAAATCCAGCAACTGACATCTCCATCCGTGGCTAGGAAATGGACTGCGATGAAACACATTCCACCATACTGGGTAAAATTTTGCTTTCATGTACATCTCTGATGTAAGAGAGGGCAGAATCTATCCTTGCTACTTCATCACCAGTTCACTGGTGATGGAAAAATTTGATCCCTTATGCAAATGTCCTATAGAAAATCTTCTTATGGGTATTTCAGCTTTCCTACAGAAAACAGAGAATTCTAGCGCAGATGTGTAATTCTGAAGTATCACTCTAAAAAGCTATAGAAATTAAGATATTAGTTTAATCCACATTTAAAGTCTAGCGGACTTTCTCATAAGAAATAAGGGGTGAGTATAGAACTGCCATATAATCTGCAAAAACAGCAATTGCAAATAGTGGGATACTGATAAGTGGATTGATATTTAGATGGGTTAAATCTAAGTGGGTAAAATGTTTTAAAACAAACATTTTCTCCAGAATCAAAGTCCCCTTTTAAACTAAGATAGCAAGTGCCATCTCAAACACTAATCCCCACCACCCCCATGCTACTTTCACTGATATATGACAATGGGTAGAAGTCTTTAATGCTGAATTTTAAAAGTTTCCCAGTTTCAAATACAGTTGTATAATGTGAGGAATGCTGCTCACCATGAAATCTTCAAGAATTATGGTGGGTGGAAAGTAGCGCTGCTTTCTTCTTACGTGTATTATGTGGACAACATCCAGATCTGATAGGAGCATTGACATGTGCTTATTCAAGCTACTGCAGTAGCTGGCAGGGTTTTACTGGAACAAAGGCATATTCCAGACGTGCCTCTGCACATCACACATTTAAAATCCCGTAAACCATAATGCTGACTTAGTATTATCTTCCTTTCTTTGAAATAAATGGAATTTACAGAGATACATGAGTTTGTGTATTAGGAATGCCCCTTGTTCATGTAGTTGATAGACACATGGTCTTCATCTCTTCTCAAAAGCATACCAGAACCTTGGAAAGAAGCTCTCTGCTAGCTACTTGGATGAAGCCTGAGTCTTAACTTAAGGTCTCCTAGTCTTTTTGTTTCGGGTTGGACTTTGTGTTTTAATTGCAGGAGAAGTTCAGGTTATGAATTAAAGTTTAGACACTTGATCTTTAAATTGCACCATTGGATGCCTTTTCCCTTTCCCTCAAGAAAACTACTTGCTTACACAAAACATCAATTTAAGGATGCAGTAACAACCTTATAAACTTATTTTTTTTGGACAGACATAGCTGCCAAGTTCAAAGTGAGAGAAGTGATGGGAGATGGGTGTAGCAGAAAAAAAAGAAGTGCATTTAACAAAAATGTAAAATAAATAAGGTGTATGGCAGTCTGGAGGGAAAATGATAAAGCGACTTGCTAGCTGCTTTTCCTGCTATGCCTGCCACTACTACTGCTTTCCTGGCATTCATTTTACACATTTTGCATTAAAATAATCATGAATTAAAACCACCTTACCACCTACATTTGTCTTCTGAACAATTTACATACCCTTGATTCCATGTTAAATTTGACCCTCAAGAGAACCATTGTTTGGGTCTTTTAGATAATTATATTTAGACACTTCTGTAAATATGTATTGTGCCTTTTTAATAAAGAAGGTGCTGGAAGGGAACTCATTTTGAATTATTACCCAGACAATGCTCATCTAATGACAGGGCTAGATTCTCTTTGTTACATGGATATGAATTAGAAATAATTATTGAAAAATCAAATCAAATTACACTGTTGTAAGTAAGAAGAGCCTCAAGCATAGAGTCCCTTTGCGTTAGAATTGCTAGATCAATGGTGTTGCTGTATCATTAATTGGTCCAAAAAGTAGATATTCATAAAAGTGTGGTAATGAAAGTTTCCAAATTCTGTACCTCTTATTTACCTGCCTTGTCTGATGTGTTTTACTTCCCCAGGAAGCTAAGGTACTAATTATTTCACAGTAGAGTGCAATTCAACAAGTCAGCTACATCTTCCTTTGTAAAGGTGTCATTTCACAGGCAATAGCTTTAAAAATGGTTATGGTCTTGTAACAAATGCAACTAATATGCTTTAACATTAAAAAAAACTTGCATCATATTGGGGACCCAATGTAATACAGCTCATTCTGGAGAGAATTTCCATGGGATAGTTTTAAAATAGGACGAGGAGAGGGTGTATAATAGAAATGCTGACACATCTTTGGTATGAACTATACTGTACTATCTGGATATTTGAAAGAGTCTGAGCTGGATTCTGATCTTTTACATGGATGTAATTTCAAGTAACATCCCTGAGTGAGAAAGCTGAAGTGCTGTAAATTGCCAGTGTAGATAAGCCCTAAGGCTGTCATACTACCAGCTTCCTACTTCATTAAGCCTTGTTCCAGAAACCTTTTTTCTGTCTACATTGGCCAGTCAAACCATTCTAGCACATCTCCAATAAGAATAATGTTTAATAGACATTCATTTTGAAGTCTGTTTTCAAACATGAGAAAATAGTAATTTCTGATATTACACCTGCCCCTGATGTCCTCTGCCTTTTTTATGGTTTTATGATCATTTTCATTTTATTCTGGTAAATAGTTTATTTGTTGCTGTAAGAAATATCCACACAGAATTCTGTGAAATGAACTGAAAAGAGAAAACTATTTTTCCCCAAATCCCCTTTCATTTTTTGTAATCTTAGTGGTTAAACAGTGGGTCAAAATGGTTGGGATAGAAGAAAGATTTTTAAATTGATGGTTTCTCTTTAAACTTAGTGTGCTAAAAGAGTGCTAACTTGGCTTTTCCTGGTTAAGACACCCAGAACTAGACAGAGGATCACAATAACTTACTAGAGACTGGATTAAAAGTGTTCTCAGAGATGGCTTATTATAAAACTCCTCAATTTAATCATTAAAAGGGTTATCTTTTCTTTAGCTGTGCAAAGACATGCTGCTTGTAGCTGATTTTCTTTGGTGCTTTGACCTTTGGTAGTTTAATCTTTGGCAATATCAGCAAGCAAAGAACAGTAAGGAACAGCAATAGAACACCAGAATTAATAGTGTCCCCTTTGAAAACTATTCCTGGATTTGATCCGGTGTACTCTTTGGTGTTTTTTTTTTGTTTGTTTGTTTTAAACCCAACTTTTTTTAAATTAATCTGTGCTTAGCAATAACGGCAACAATTATCTCTGCACCATGGCTTGACAGCAACTGAGCTAGGGTTGTGAAACATATTAGCAAAATTAAATGCTCAAAATATCAGCATTACTGTATTTCACATGAATTTGGTCCCTTTTCTGGATGTCAAACTTTCACTCAAGATGGAGGCCAAATTTAGCTTAAAAAAACCCCAACACTCTTCATTATGAAAAATGAGCAAAATTCTGATGTTTTTTTCAGCTAATTCACCATTTTACGAAGATGCAAAATTTTGCAATTGTGTGAAAACTGGTCAAAGTTTCACAGTTATTTTCCCATTCTTTCATACCATCCTACTTATATTTGGATGCATATTGCACCAGCTGCTCACTTTGCCGTCTCTGCTCAGCAGTCAGGAGTGTGCTGATGCTTACAAGAATTTTATATTTGCATCCATGTTCTCAACCAACCCAGCATGCTCTGGATTTGTATTTTTTCCATTCAAGGAATTTAGAGGATTGTTGCTGCTCTTATTTGTTTGTAATCCAGTAATGGGAATGTTGCATTTCCATTCTCCCAGGGAAATGTGTTCATAAACTTAATAAGTAGAATAATATTAATGCAATAAACTATTGCACAGTTTACCTAATGTAGGCATGCACTGTATGTAGTTAGTTAAAAATCCATTTTGAGATTTTTATCTTGGGGCTTTCCATGGGATCAATGTAGCAGATAAGCACTTTCCTCTAAGTGCACAATATAAAACTTTTAAACTACCAAAATATTTTCTGCAGTACAAGTAGTAATATGAACTAGTCATATGACAAATAAACTTTTCTTTTCAACAGAAACAGTATGAAGAGCAACATGGTGCAATTTTTTTCTAGTTGTCAGAACCTTTCATGAATAATCCTCGAAGTATCTGATTTCTGTCTATCTCCATGATTTACGGAGACTAACTGTATGTTACCTTGTTTTGTAATATGTTCAGTTTTGTAAGTCTCATTGACCAGTCTTGTGATTTTTCTCAAAAACATAGTTCTGCAGAAAAAATAAACTTCTATGTCGGCTTTTAGTTCAGAATTACAGATGAACCCGCTCCCCCTCCCCCCCAAAAAAAGGCTTATCTCAATGCCTCAGTTCCCCAGCTTCCCACCAATACGTAATTGGTTTTTGCATAAAGTCTAGAACCTAGGTCTTGAAAGACCAGAGTTCAATTCTCTGCTCTGCCACAGGCTTCCTGTATGTCATTGGGCAAGTCACTTGTGGTTCAGTTCCCCATCTGTAAAGTGGGAATGGCACTATTTCTCTACCTCGTTGGGGGAGCTGTGAAGATAAATACATGAAAGATTGGTGTTTAGATATGAAAATTGCAGGGAAGGGACTGCATGCAAGTACCTTAGATAGACCTGGATTGGATTTTGCACATCTGTGTGCCAAACAGTTATTTTTTATGATTGAGCTAAGTGCTGAAAACAGAACGTTGAAATGTCAATGTCAAATGATAGCATTGCAAACACTTATGCTTTAATATCTGGGTAGTTCAAGAACAACCACAATTCTTTTTCTCTAAAAGTAGTACTACAGTAATATAGAGAAGCTTAGTACAGGCAGAAGTATAACCTTGGGAAGGTTTTTTTGGCTTGGTCTACACTAGCAGGGGCAGGGGGTCGACCTAAGATACGCAAATTCAGCTACGAGAATAACGTAGCTGAAGTCGGTGCATCGTAAGTCATATATTACCTGGTGTCCTCACGGGGGGCAGCAGGCCGTCGACTCCGCTTGCGTCTTTTGGCGAGCTGGAGTTCCAGAGTCAATGGGAGCCCCTTTGGGGACTGATTTATTGCGTCTTGACGAGACGCAATAAATCGATCCCTGATAGATCGCTCACTACCTGCCAATCCGGAGGGTAGTGAAGACATGTCTTTAGACTAGCATTCCTTTTAAAAATATTCCAATTATGAGAGTATTGAATCAGTATTTGCAAGTTTAAGGGTATATCTGAATTTATTTTAATTGAAATTCCATAGCCTGAAGTAGTACTAAAAGGGTCAGTTGTTTTTCTTGGCACACTACATAATTTAGTGCTATTACTAATGCTGCAGATGAGCACAGAGAGGGAATCTGTATCTGATACAAAGAGTGCTAGAAGCTCCATCACTTGGCACAAATTAAAACAAGAATAGTCAATCCACTACCATATTGCAGGAAATAGTTTTGCATTGGTAGACTAGATCACCTAATAGAGAAAGAAAGAGACCTAACTTCTATTATTCTGTGATTCAGTGTTATAGTACAAGAAAATAGAATATACAGTAGTTACGAACTCCAGAGTTATGATCTGACCAGTCAACCACACACCTCATTTCAAACTGGAAGTATACAATTAGCAGCAGAGACAAAAACAAAAAACCCCCATACAAATATAGTACAGTACTGTGTTAAATGTAAACTACTAAAAAAATAAAGTGAAAGCAGCATTTTTCTTCTGCACAGGAAAGTTTTAAAGCTATATTAAGTCAATGTTCAGTTGTAATCTTTTGAAACAATAACCATAACATTTTGTTCAGAGTTACAAACATTTCAGAGTTACGAACACCTCCGGAATGAAGGTTGTTTGTAACTCTGAGGGTCTACTGTACTTTTGTGTGTGTAAGAACCCATGTTGTATTTGGTGTGGTAAAGCCAAAACACAACAGTTCCTTCCAAAGGAATTTGCACTCTAGCACATGCAAGACATGACATACTGAGAAATCTAGAGGATTTATTCCTCCTGCTTTATCCTCTTCTCTTTTGTAGTATATAGGACTAGGGAGGTCTCTCTCTAAATAGTCTGAACTCTTCAGTGGCATTCACTATATTCTGTGTTTTAGAAGCACCCAAGAAAATAGTCAAGAGCAATAATACCATGCAGCTAAGCCTTACAGGGTTGTGTATATTTAGTAAACAGTTATTTGGGACCTAACTTTGCCCTATGGCTTCTTCATATTGTATGTTTCTGTGGTGCAAAGAGCAAAAGACAACATTTTTCTTAGTATTAGGATAGACAAGTCATTTGACTGATGTAGTTGGTGTCTGTGGGAAGAATGGGTCTTGGGGAGAGATTTGAATCTTATAGGTAGCTAGCCTCCCCAGCCGGGAGCTCTGGGGGCCAAACAGAATTAGCCCACGAGCCATAGTTTGCCCACCCCTGGAGTAGAACCAAACCCTCAGTGCTGGAACTGAATCCTCTAAACATTTAGTGTAACAAAACTGTTTTTTAAGCAGTTGTCTTTGCTGAGTAACTTCTTGCTAATTTTACTTACACAGAACATCTGCTTTTTGATTGAAATCACTGAACAGCCAGTGGGCATGTTCAAGCTTGCCACCTCGCTAGTGCTGTTCACAAACTACTACCTTGCTGATGGGTGTGGGTGGGTTTCATCACTGATGTGACAGGTTTAGGTTCCCAAACATCTGAAGCAAATTCCTCTTTGTTGAAAGGATAGGATTTACCTTATATCACTATCTGAGCACTTAGAGTTGTTAGACAAATTAAGTTTCCAATTTCCTTAACTCCTAGTTTTTTTTTAAAAAAAACATTGGGCTTATAAAGAACTATATATTTTTCTACTGGATTCAGATATGGAAGTATATTTCTCACTAGTCTAAAAGTGACATATGGGATTTACCTCCTAACATTGTAGCACAAAGAGCAGAGAATGAAACCCTGTAGAATACATTTGAAAAGACCTACAGTGGGTTATCTGCAAAAGTAGGAGTGAATTCTTGGTTTTCACTGAGAAACTATGTATTGTTTTATCACCTGCCAAAATATTTTTTGAAACTATTAAAACATGTAGTATAAACCCAAAAGCACAGCTGTCCCTCTGTTTCTTACTGATAGTTATATGGCTTTGGAAAGTGAGGGATGGACAGGTGGGGGTGTTAAGTTCTTGGTATTGGGCTGACTGAATGCAAGTACAGTATTAGGTGGTGTAAGTGCAAGCAGGAGTAAAACAGGGCTGTATCATCGCTCCAACCATGTTTGCGGTTTTTATCACCATCATTCTTTACCTAGTTGATGGAAGTTTACAGCTGGCATTGAAATGATTTTACAGAATAGATGGAAAGCTGTTCAGTCTTAGCAGGCTGAAAGTCCAGAGTAAGATCTCCACATCATCTATTGTGGAACTTCACTATGCTGATGACAACACAATCTTTGCCCACTCTGAGCAAGATCTTCAAACTATCTTGAATGTGTTTACCAATTCTTACGCATGTCTTGGTCTCACTCTTAATATCAAGAAAGCTGAAGTGCCCTATCAACCCTCTCCAAATGAGATATTACATGCCCCGTCTATCAAAATCAATGGCACTGGAGAATGTCGATCACTTCCTCTACTTTGGAAGTCATCTTTCATCCAAGGCAGATATTGATGCAGAAATTCAGCATCGGCTGAGCCAGTGTAGCTTTTTCTTGTTTATGGCACAGGGGTTTTGAAGATCGACATTTGAGCAGACACGAAATTTCTTGTTTATCAAGCTGTTGTTCTCCCAACACTGTTGTGTGAGTCCAAAACTTGGACAACCTATAGACACCACCTAAAAGTCCTTGAGAGGCACCATCAATGCTGTCTTCTTAAGATTCTGAAGATCAAATGGGAAGACAGGCACACCAATATTAATGTCCTGGAAGAGGCAAAGACCAACGGTATTGAGGCAATGATAATTCATCAGCAATTTTGCTGGACTGATCATGTTGTCTGGGTGCCAGACCATCGCCTCCCAAAACAGGTCCTGCTCTCTCACCTGAAAGAAGGGTACCATAACGTGGGTGGACAACGGAAGCATTATAAGGACTTAGTGAAGGACAACTTAAAAAACGTGTAATATTGACATTAACACTTGGGAGACACTTGCCCAGGATTGCTTAAAATGGAGTGAAGTCCTATGTGATGGTCCCCTGCATTTTGAACTTGCTCGCTGACAAGCTGAAGAGGACAAGAGGTGCAGAAGGAAGGAGAAACTGGCTTCCAGTCATGGTCAGCAGCCTCCTGCTCAGCCTGAAAACATCTGCCCTCATTGCAATAGAGCCTGTGGTTCAAGGATTGGCATTAGCCACTTGAGGACCCATAAATCCCATGGAACATGATCATACTCAGTAATGAGTGATCACCCATTATCATCAATAGGTGGTGTTGGGGCTTGTCTGAAGTTGTAATATTACCTCTAAGCTTTCAAGAGAAGCAAGGATCAAAATGTGTTCTTTTGTATGAAAAATATGGCGAGAGAGGCTGTGCCTGTGTGCTTCAGATGTACTATGTACCTGCCTGCTACAGCTGGCAAAACATAATGCTACAATGCTGGAGCGTGGGAAACCACATTCTTCATCTTTACTACATAGTGTATTTACTACATGTGCATTGTTCACATTCTCCCATTATCTGAAATATGCCTCCTATTTTGTCTAGAGTGGGAAGTGATAAGAGTCACTTACAGTAAAGCTAGACATAAGCAAAGCACTTGAACTGGCCATCCCATATATGCTCCTACTCATGGGGTGACACTGGCTCTCAGGCAGGGGGATTGAATGGGGAGAAAACTTACTGCCTGTTTTTTGGTTTTGTTTTCTTACCTTGTGTCCTCCCAATACCTTGGCACCTTGACGGTAATACTGTAGGAAGTTTACATGACAAAGTAACAATATGCAAAACAAAATGGTTTGTTTTGTGATACGAGCCCTTTAATTAAAAAGCTGACTGTGTTTGACAGGAATTGAAGTAGCATGGTGTCTGTTGTTAGAAATTCCTGACTGACTTTTGCTTACAGTTCTTGATAAGTTACTGTTCCTCTGTATATTCTCCTCCAGGCATTTGTACAGACCAGTTTTCACCAAGATTTAAAAACTTTTTTTCACATTCTGTAAAGGAATTGTTTTAAGACACTTCAAGTAAAAATTTTTTCTTCTGGTACTTTTGACACTAGAAATATCTCATTTCCTAATTATTTTTATGAAAGTTTTAATAAAGTGCAGAATGTAGAATTCCAACTTTGTGCAGCACCATACGGCTCACTCTATTATAACTGCCAGATTAAAAAACACAAAATCCTCAACATGACAATTTTGTCTCTGCTTGCCAAGCAAGGCAACATTCAGAATGCAACTCCATCAATGTAGTTGCAGCTGCAGAGATCTGAATGTGTCGCATTATCTTCATCCTCCACAACTTTGAGCTTCATTGGCTTTGTAAATAAATCTCAATCATTTTGAGTACACTATAGTGAATTTATGTAATGGCCTGGGTGGGTATTTCTATCCTTCATTATAAAGCAGTTGGTTTTTTTTAGTTCCATAGAATACTTGTTTGAACACACACAGAATGTGTGCCTGTGTGAGTAGTGAACAATACACTCATGGTTAAAACTAACAGGGTTTCCTTTTTGGAAAGGAGAAGACTGGGAGGAAGGAAATGCCTCCTAGATTTTAAATTTCCTTTCAACCTTCTCTTCCTTCCCCCTTTTCTCCCACCTCAAAAACCTTCACTAACCCCCGTCTCTTTAAGACAAATACATTCAATACCAACCAGAAAGATAAACAAGGAATCTGTCACAATCACTTTTTTTGCACTTACTTGTAATTAGAAGGGATAAGAATTTCAGTTCATTTACTTTGTGTACGTGACAGAACTGTGTCTAGTTAGTGTCACTATTTCCCATGCATAATCTTTCAGGATCCAAATCACCAAAAAAATGCTTATACAGATGCACAAAATACTTTGTTGAATCAGGGCCTTATTTTTCTCTGCTGCGTGGGTGGGTTTCTCTCATAGTTACAGTGGAAAGGAAAAATGAAAGTGGGGGGGAGGGGGGGTGGAATAGAAAAATGCAAAGTCACAAGAATTGGCAGGGGGACTTGGAACAGGTGTGCTTCTTAAAACTACATTTAAACTTATTTTTAACTGACTAGATTTCAAGTTGATGGTGGCCTCAACTTGCATTTTAGACAACTGAGTGATTAATTCTCTCTCTCTCACCTTTCCATTAGAGGAGTCCTGTCAGACCACTAACTCCTGCTTTTCAAATTGACAACCTTTCTTCTGACATTGGATATTATGGCTGACCCTGCAGTGGAAGAGCAGGTCTCCAAAATCAGTGAACTTTGCCATAAATGTGGCCAGTTCCACCTGTTACAGGACAATCATCTTTATAACTTCCAAGATGAAGTGGATGATGAACTGGTTTGTCATATCTGCCTTCAGCCTTTGCTCCAGCCCATGGATACACCCTGTGGACACACGTACTGTTTCAAGTGCCTTGAGAACTTCATGCAGGAGTATCACTTTTGTCCCATGGATCGGAAAAAACTGAGTTTCCAACATTGCCGGAAGTCTAGCCTTCTAGTGAGAAACTTGCTGGATAAGTTGACTATCCTCTGTCCCTTCCAGAAGGAGTGTCAGCAGACTATGCAGAGGTGTGAACTAGAAGCCCACTTACAGAACAGGTGCGTATACGTTTACATAGTGTAACTATTAGTAATATAGCACTATCTGTGGTGCCTTAGTGAACAGAACAATGGTTTCCTTACCCAGAACAAACTAAGTTAAGATGAGAACATCAGGCAGAGATGACAAAGGGAGGGGCCAATAAAGTGAGAGGATGAAGACATTATGCTTATGTGTTTGGGTGGTTAGTGCATCTGTGTTGAGGATACAGGTTAAACTACTTGTCTGCTCAGACATAGATAAGCAGAAGCAATACCCAACTGAGTAACAAGCCCTTGAATTGTGCCTGAATATAGTGCTCATTTTCACAGGATAGTCCTTCTGCACCTGCTTCCTTGATGTAATTATAAACATACATACTCAGGAGCCATGCAACATGAAGTATTTACAGAACAGAGACAAGGGGTACAATACTGCCAGCTTAAATGGTCCAATTATGATGTGTAACACACACAAGTCTTTGATCCAAATACTGGACATCACTTCACCCAACATTATGCACTTGCTGAATCACATATCTGTAATGCTATTATCTGCCCTCATTCTTTCACAAGCATAGATGCGACTGAAAATGTGTTCTGCAAAGAAAGGGAGACTGACTTTTCATGGGACTTCTCAGCATAGATGTTTTTGGCATTTCCACTGCCGACTAGCTGAGCTGGAGCACACAAAGAACTGTGGTTTTAGAAAAGTGCACACAAAGGAGTCTTTCCATCGAGCTTGAAAAACCTTTGTTCCTAGTTAATGATTGCTCAGAGTGGAGCTGGGAGCAAGCCATATTGTAAACAAAGGCAAAGTTTCAGTGGCAGCGTGTTTTGTTAGTATGTAATAGGTAGTACCCAGTAGATTTGATACCATTCAAATACATCATGCTTGTCTATAGCAATACCAAAGTCAACAAGTGTGCAGGTGGTGGTTGAGCTCAGGAAATCTTTGCAATTTTAGCCAGGCATTTGTGTGTTTCTATTGCATGTCCCTATGGTATCTAAAGGCTAAGGTGCTCTCTCCATATCTTTAGCCATACTTTCATCATACCAGTTGAGTGATCACCATTATTTTAAAACATTGCTCCTCTACAAAAAACAAACCTATTCCATTCTCTAGTTTTACCAGTGCATTCCATCTTCTGTTTCTGCTTCTTACACTATAAGCTCTTAAGGGCTGGGACTGTTTTACTTGAGCCTTACGCACAATCAGCACTGAATAATCTATTTCCCCCCACTTCCCAACTCCCTGTAACTCAGTTAAAAGCACCTATATCTTATCTTTGCTAGCTGAAATGTCCTTCAGCTTCAGCGAATATCCAGTCACATATGGTCTGGAAGGTTAACCTTCCCATATCTGGTGACTTGCAGTTTAGTCTTAATCAGTGCCGAAAACAGGTTCCAATAATCTAGTATGTTTTTTAAAAAACATATATGAACTGTTAACATAAAGGTGATTCAAGCTAAATTCCAACTGGCATAAAACCACCACCTTGAAAGAATTTTGCATCAGGGTTTGTGATGATTTTTAGTGAGACTTTTAAACCACATCTGTGCATTTAAAAAAGAATGAGCAGCAAATTTGAGAGACTAGTCTTCTGGCATTTTCCCCTGGACTTTGTAAAATTAACACCTCTGAAGTCAGACTGCAGAGATCTCAAGAGTGTAGTAGGGAGATGCCAATATTAATAATTAAAATGGCCCTGAGGGCCATTCCTGAGCCTCCAGCTTGTCAACAAGCAGATGTATTTTGGATATTGGGTTTGATTGCCCTGTGCCTTTGAGAGGTATCTTTGGCCACCCTACATTTGGGAGTAGAGTGACTAGGAAGAAATAAGAGTACGTAAAATTGTAGTAGCCAGAATGTAAATACTCTGAATGGAATTTGATTTGGACCAGTGGAAACCACAAATATCCTAGTATCCTGTATCATTGTTCTGGACCACTGGTTCAGTACTGACTTAGGGAATAGAATCCACTACTGAGCCTTCTGCATCACCAACATAACTTGCCATCTGTCCTCTTACCAAGGGTAGTAATAGCCTGAGTTTGTTTTCCTTCCCCTGCTTTTTCTGTAACATTGATTGTTATGTTGCTGGGGACAGGGTTTGGGGGTTCTTTTTAAAATGTGTTTGGCGCTTATGAGAGGAACTAGATGGATAGGCCTGGTGAGAGAAGACTTATTTATTATAACATGGGTACAGCAGCTGCCCCACTCAATCTTGTATGTTGCTGGTTTGGTAGAAACCATGGCATATTCAAGGCTATAAAACTTCTGTGATTCAAATGTGTGGTTCACACTCTTAGCTTGACTCTGAAAGAGCAGAGAGAATAAGTATTTGCTTATGCCTTACAAAATGTATTCTCACCTTCATTGGGAGCAGCAGGGCTTGAATGGTAAATATTTTAACAAGGAGAACTCCTTCCTACTGTCCCTTTCTCAGATAATTAAACTAATTGGTCTCTTAAAAAAAAAAAAAAGTTGACAAAGGAGTTTCTCTCCCCCTTCTTCCAGCCTCAATTTGAGGCTGAGATGTGAATCAATCTCTGCTAGCACCAGCTGCTGGAAAGAAAAATGTGAGAGTGACAAGACTTAATCATGCTTCCTGAAGCCCCTTGGTTAGCCAGTGCTTGTATGTGCTGAGTTTTTACTATGTAAAATGAGATTGTTGTTGCTTGTGTGGATGACTGACTTCCAAACCCTCTCTAGGTGTCCTGGCTTCAAGAAATACAAATCTGACTTAGAAAGGAGAAAAAATCCACATTCCAAAGGCAAGGAAGATCCCATTACCAGGGAGGAAACAAATGCCACCAGAGAGGAGGAGCTAATAGACAGAGCATCATCGCAGGTGGCAGAAAGCTCTCTAGCGGCTGTGGTATCTCTGGGGACTGTGGAACCTGGACTGGTTAATCCAGCCTTTGAGGAGGGTGAAGAAGGAGGTAATGTCTCTCTCTGCAGTTACAAGCAGTGTCTCACTGACACCACTTTAATAGCACAAAATGCAATTAAGTTTCAAATCTCCTTTAAAAAAAAATTAAGGACACTTTTTAAAAGAGCTTGTCACAGATTCTGCCCACATCTGTATGAACAAGCACTTGGAAATCTTCAATAGTTTGTCTTCTCCTTTTGCTTTTTACTCATGGTCTTTCAGTTCCAAAAAACACAAACCTTTGACACTAAAAAAGTTCTTTAATTAAGAGCTAAACCTCCAGGATTTTCTTGGAGTCTCCAGAATTATGTCTTGTGATGAAACCTCCAGGAATACACCCAACCAAAATTGGCAATCCTACTAAAAGTAGCAGCTCCCTTATCCCCTCTCAGGATGGCCACGTGCACAGAGTACAGCAAGATTTCTTCCACAAAGGTTAACAAGAGCAATACACAAAGAACCAATTAAAAATAAAATATCAGAAGCTTTTCAGTAACAATGTTCTTTTGCAGCTGTGTAGAAACAAAGTGTATGCATCATCCCCATGAGAACAGGGCACCAAACATATCATGAAGAGGCCAAGTAATCAGTACCAGGAATTTGTGCCAATCTCTCTCTTTATTTTGTATTTATTCCTTTCAGGCAACTATTTGTTCAGGTTGTTTATTTTAGTTCCTCCCTACTGATACTAAACACAAGCATTTGGATGGCCTGTGCTAGTGCTTGGATTTGAAATTAATCATCAGTAAGAAAACAAATCCCATCATACATAGGTGCTGAGTTTAGCCGGCGCCAGTTCCCCCCGCCCATTCCAATCCCTTCCCCAAATCCCCAGCCCCACCTCCTCTCCCAGGTCCGCCACATTTCCCTTCCTCTCCCCATCCCTCCCAGGCTTGCCACAAGCCTTGGAGGGGGAGAAGCAAAGCAGCGGTCCACTCAGGGGAGGAGGCGGAGTGGAGGTGAGCTGGGGAGGATGGGTTTGGGGCGGGGGGCACAGAGGAACTGCTCCCCGCCCCAGTTTCCCTCCCCTCCGCTGCCTCCCCTGAGCATGCCACTGCCACTCTGCTCCTCCCTCCCTCCCTTCCTCGTGAAACAGCTGATTCACAGTAAACCTGGGGCGGGAGGAGAAGCAGAGCGGCAGTGGCGCATTCAGGGAGAAGGTGGAGGCAAAGCAGAGGTGAGCTGGGGTGGGGAGCTGCCAGCGGATGCTCTGCACCCACCAATTTTTCCTCCATGAGTGCTCCAGCCATCACATTACAAACGAATGTAACTGTATCTCCACTCAAAGATCCCACCACTTGATTAAATCTTTAGAATGGCAATCAGTGGCCTGAAACTCTTGATAGCATGTTTCAAAATGATTTTCTTAATTCCTATGCGCGCTTAGATGGGGCTGCAAGGGAAGAGTCAATCTGCTAATGAACCTGTCTAATAGTTACCATGTAGATTAGCTTGGTTCTATGCTGGAGTTTCCCCAAGTACATGTCAGTGTCTCTATTAAAGCCACTGTGTGATAGAGAACTACAGCTGTACTTGGCTGGCATTGTGATTGCCTTCATTACAACACTTAATGTGCTTGGCTTGCACAAGTGCTGCAGTGATGATAGATTTAACATACTTTGCCAAAAGTGCAGAGAGCGAACAATTTTCATCTTCAGAATGGTTTGGAAGTATTACTTAATTCTCCTCAGCCCTCTGAAGTAGGTAAATGTTACTCCCATTTTACAAAGGGGGGAAGGGAAATTGAAGCAGAGAGGTTAAATGACTCCCCCAAGATCATACGTCAAAGCAATGTCAGACCTCTGATTTGAACACAAGAGTTCTAGGCTTTCAGTTCTTTGATCAGAGCTCAAACTAAGTCCTTTTCTTTAATGGCCTGAGCATCAGACTGGCAACCAAGACACCCCAAGTAGTTTGACTTTAAATTGCCTGACAGTAGATACAGAAGAAAAATCTCTAAGTGGTAAAGTAAGCATCTATTTACAAAAGGCCTCAAATGCTTTGTTACCATTCTTGCTACACCATCTGACAATCAGCCTTGCACTGAGTGAGCACTAGTTGGGAACATATGGGGAAAAATTCTAGGAAATTTAACTTTTGGCCTGTGATCTATTCTCTTCCCTACTAAATACCTCCCTCCTCCCGCACAAAATACCATCTTTGATCACATGCCAAAAAATACAAGCCCTACCTGTACCTATATACCTAAGTGTGAAACTAGAATAGAGAAAGGACTAGTGGATATTATCTGTATTAATGTGTTTTGTCTTCTGATTCTCACAAATCAGACCTGCCTCAGAGAGCTAGTCTTGTGGCTGAAACAAGTACTATTGAAATTCACCGAGACGATCCAGAAGAAGAACTAGGAATGCGGATAGTTGGGGGCAAAGACACCCCTTTAGGGAACATTGTTGTTCAGGAAGTCCTTCGGGATTCTGTTGTTGCTTCAGATGGAAAAATAGCACCTGGAGACCATATCCTTGAGGTATGTTTGTTCCGTTAATAGTAAAGTTAAGTTACCACCCTCCTTTGTCTAGGTAAGAGAATGCTTTTAATGATAGTGGATAGCAAAAAGTATAAGTCATGCTGGGCAAACCTCAAGAGATTTGGATAAGCATCTCAAAGTTTGGACACTTGCCAAATATCTTGGTGCTATGAAACTGGGCTGTGAGTCTTAAAAGAACAGGCTGTCTCATGTAATTTCTGACCCTTCCTGCTTTATCAGGCCAGAAATGCCTTGACAGCAGCTTTTCATAGTATTTGGTTAGTCTGAGCCCAGCTGGAGAGAGGTAACAGTACTACATGGAGATAAGGAGTAAAATTTTAAAAAGGTATTGGAATACTTTTAAACCTCAGAAGGTTTGGATTGGTTCTTATTTTTATCTGATCCAGAACTTGAAGGGTACAAATGCAGGAGAGGAAGTAGAATTGTTTAGAATGGTGGAAGGAGGTGTAAGAGGATTTTTAAAAAAATTTCATCTCAATTTGACAAACACCTCATCTGTAACAATAGGCAGTAAAACATTTTCAGACCTTCAAAGAAAAAATTAAGCTAAGAACTTCAGTTTTTCGGTGTCTATTTATGTATCTGACTGCTTTTTATGAGATTTATATGGAGTATAGTTGTAGCCATGGTCTAGTGAAAGATATTACCTCACCCTCACTTCATCTCTCTAACAGCACTATTGCACGGGGAGAGGCTCTTTTTCAAACCGGCAGGTCCTAAATCGTTTAAAGCCTTCCTCATCAAAGCCAGCATTTTAAGTTCACCCTGAAGACCAACTGGCAGCTAGTGCAGAGCACAGAACACTAGTGCCATATGCTCATAGCAATATACCCTGCCAAGCAACTGAGCTGCCACATTCTGTAGTGCTAGCTTTGTTTTCCAAATTGAATGCTTCAAGGAGAGTGTATTGTTGGTAGTCTAATCTCAAGGTGACAAAGGCACATACTTTCTTTACGATCTGGACCTCATTACCATTGTATTATATCCTTCTGGCCAGACAGAAATCCAACAACTGAAAATCCAACCAGCTCCTTTGCTTATGCACTCTAATAAGGATTGGCAGGCTCATGCATTCAGAATGGCAGATACAGTGTTGGTCATATCTTCAAGTTGCTTCTCCAAGCCAATCTATACTACATCCATCTTATTTGATTGAACCTCATCCACCTCCCAGTCTCACCCAGGACTTAAGACATTCTGCAACACTGGCTGGGTGTCATTAGAATACTGAAGATGCTGTGGCTCGTGTCTTTTTGCTAACCTTCCCAATAGCTCCATATGGGCACTAAATGAGACCGAATGGAACCCTACATGACTGCCCCCTCAGGGAGAAAGAATAGTTACCAAAATTACCTTGAAAAAATAAAGATTTAGACTGAAGAGCCTACAGCTTGTCTCCACTTACCAGGAGATCAGCATGTGGTCATTGAACCACCAGAGGTCGATTTAGTAGGTCTAGTGAAGACCCGCTAAATCAACCACTGATCACTCTCCCATCGACTCCAGTACTCCACCAGAACAAGCAGCACAGGGTAAGCAGATGGGAGAGTTTCAAGGTTTCAGAGCTGTGGAATGGTCTCAGGGATGGCTCCTCCATGCCTGGAGGATCCAAGTGTGCTTTTTGCTAACCTTCTGATATTAGGTACAGTGGAAGACCCATAGGCTCTCCAGAATCTAAATGATGCATTTTCCCTCCTCTTTCTAGGTGAATGGTGTCAACATCAGCAGCGTGACTCATTGCCAAGCTATCTCCTTGCTGCGCCACCCAGGTCCTGTTCTTCACCTTATGGTCCTGCAGGAAAAGGGGTTTTCCAGCAGGAATCTCAGACAGGATTCTAGCCCTGCTGTTAACCAGCAAGTGATTCATGTTACATTGATGAAGAGAGACCCATCTGAACCCCTGGGAATCAAACTGATTAGGAAGACAGACGAGGCGGGGATTTTTATTCTGGACCTGCTTGATGGAGGCTTGGCAGCCAAAAATGGAAAGCTGAGTCAGAATGACAAAGTCCTCTCTATAAATGGCCAGGACCTGAGGCAGGGAACACCTGAAACTGCTGCACAGATAATACAGGTAATTTATTGAATGGAGCAGCTGCCTGTCTGATAACTCTGTGACTGTCTGCACCACTAGCACAGTGCTCCATTTCTGACTCAAGGGCTAACAAAACATGCCTGAGCAGTTTGGATACCCTTAAGAAACCATTTTTGGGAGAGAGGCTTCCCTACAGAAGTGAGGATTACTGTTTCCTAGTGATCATGAATACACAGGTGGGAATATGCCATGAATCATCTCTGACAATACCACACTGAATCAGATGTCTACGGTGGTTTAGTGCAGCAAAGGTAAACTGATCTTTAGGTGTAGTCTTTTTACAAGAGAAATCTCTACACACAAGGCATATGTCTGCAACAGAGACCAGGACAGAGTATGTGAAACAAATCATGTGAGGCTTCTCTAGAGCAGAGGTTCCCAAACTTTAACAACCTGTAAACCTCTTTCACTAAAATGTCAAGTCTCTCAAACTCCCTCCTAAAAATGAGTATTTCCAGGGATTTTCTCCTTTACCAGTGTATAAAATATAAAAGACATGATCTTGGAAATATAAAATTTGTTTTTTGACATGCTTATTACACTCTGTTATTTATAATTACAGTATTTTTATTATGAAAAAGGCAACACTCTTCCAAGATCTCACTTTCATAGCTTGAATTACTTTGAATAAGCCTGTATAAAACAAAGCTCCTGTGTTTCATCAAGGAGTATCAGATGTGAAACAGTATGAAGGTATTTAAGAAGCCAACTCAGAGTTCCTCCTATACAAACAGCTGTCCAGGCAAACACCACACATTACAACAAAGCTTAAACTTGTTCTTCACAATCATTTTAAAAAAATAACACTAGCTGCCTATTTAATTTTAAAAACAGCAAAATATATCTACCTCCCTTTCCATTTCTTATAAGGAGTCTTGAAGTTTAAATCTCCTCAGTGTGATAGATATGCTTGCTTTGATCTGCTTAGCTCTTGAAAGTCCAGGGGCTCTGGGCTGGTGGCCCAGGCTGCCTGGGATCCCTAGGGACAGCTCTGTCTGCCATTAGGGAATTTTTTCCTGAGAACCCCCTATAACATTCTGTGAACCGCCAGGGGTTCACAAACCACTGCTCTAGAGCTAAACTAGGGAGGTCTGAATAGAGACCACACAGCCTGGCAGTACAGAACAGAAGCATTTTTGATTTAGGTGAGGATGTTCGTGGTAAAATTCCCAGTTAAACTGCATTTGGAAGAGGGGTCCATGAGTCAATTTGAGGCCCCTGGCTGGGAGAGAGTCATTCTCATCATGATAGAAATCGTCTCATTTTAATAGGCTGAAATTTGATGTAAAATATTTGTGTAAGGATTACTCCAAATGCAGTGGCCTTTGTTTAGATCAGTTTCAAATACCCTGTCTCGTGGGGCAGTGCCCTTCAGTTTCTAATACAGGGGTGAGCAAACTACGGTCCCCGGGCCACATCTGGCCTGCGGGACCATCTTGCCCAGCCCCTGAGCTCCAGGCTGGGGAGGCTACCCGAGCCCCGTCCCTGCTGTCCTCTGCAGCCACGCCATTAAGATGGCATCGCTCTGGTGTGTGCTTCTGCAGGGCAGTGTGTCTAGCTCCAACCTGGTTGTGTGGCTGCCAGACACAGGGCTCTGAGCGACATGGTAAGGGGTCAGGGAGCAGGGGAGGGTGTTTTAGATAAGGGGCAGGGAGCAATTGGATGGGGTGGAGGTTCTGCAGGGGTGGGGGTGGGGAGGGTTGGATTGGCATGGGAGTTCCAGGGATCTGTTAGGGGTTGTGGGTGTGGATAGGGGTCAGGACAGTCAGGGGGTGGGGGGGGGAGTTAGGGTGGGGGTCTTGGGAGGGGGCCGTCAGGGGACAAGGAGCAGGGGGATTGGTGATTCTGAGGGGGGCAGTAAAGGGGCGGGAAGTGGGAGGGGGTTGGATGGGGGCAGGGCCAGGCTGTTAGGGGATGCACAGCCTTCCCTGCCAGGCCCTCCATACAATTTTGCAACCCTGATGTGGCCCTCAGGCCAAAAAGTTCACGCACCCCTCTTCTAATAGCTGAGTTTCTTTTTTTGCCTGAAGAGCATGACAAACAAGGGCATTTCACCAGAATTTACAGTCTAAACCTTGGAAAGGATCCAAAGATAAGGGAGAGTTAGTTCTTATCCTGGCAATTTGGTGAGTCAGTGGTGGGAGAAAAAGGGAAGAGTTTTGATAATTATGGAGAGCCGGTGTTCTTACACAGAAATATTTGCACTTAAGCAGTGATGTTTATTATTAAAAGCAAGTCAACGAATTTTCTGAAACAACTTTCTAGCACTGAGGACTGATTGCAAAGCCCAAAAACCTACTGTTCAAGTTAGTAAATGTCAAAGCACTGGATCATGAGGCTGGTATGTATAAAATAGAATCTAATATGTTGGCACTCAGCCTCCCTAGGTGAACTGTTCCAGAGCTTAACTATCCTTAGGAATAGCTTTCTAACCATAATATCTAACCTAAATCTCCCTTGCTATAAACTAAGATGATTAATTCTTGTCCTACTCTTGGTAGACATGGAGAACAATTGATCTCCGTCCTCTTTATAACAACCTTGTACATATTTGGAGACATTTATTCCCTCCCCCGCAAAAACTTCTCTTCTCTTTAGACCAGTGAGACTCAACCTTTCCAGACTACTGTACCCCTTTTAAGAGTCTGATTTGTCTTGTGTACCCCAGGTTTCACCTCACTTAAAAACTTAATAAATCAGACGTGTCACAGGACCCTACTGAAAATTTGCTTATTTTCATTTTTACCATTATTAAACAAATCAATAGGAATATAAATATTGTACTTATATTTCAGTGTATAGTATACAGAGCAGTATAAACAAATCATTGTCTATGTAATTTTAGTTTGTATTGATTTTGCTAGTGCTTTTTATATAGCCTGTTGTAAAACAAGGCAAAATATCTAGATGAGTTGATCTACCCCCAGGAAGACCTCTGAGTATTCTGGGGTTACACATATCCCTGGTTGAGAACCACTGCTTTAGACCATTTTTTGTAAACCTCTTATCACTTTGTGGCTCTCCTCTGGACTCTCTCCAATTTCTTCACCTCTTTCTTCAAGTGGTGTGATGTCCAAAATGGGACATAGCACTTCAGCTGAGGCCTCACCAGTGCTGAGTAGACTAGAAAAATTATCTCCTGCATCTTACATGCGACACTCCTTATCAGCTCCTTTCGTAGGTTTGTCTGGTCTCTAGAGGTGTGCGCATACCTACTATATTTTTCAGAATGTTACACAGTTTGAGCTATGCAACTTTCAGAGAGATCATCAGAAGAGTCAGAAGGTTAAGTCTCTACATGAGCCATGGTGAAACTTTACCCTTTAATAATAATCCAGTAGTTTCAAGCGTCTTTTTGCTTTTCCTGGCAGACCAGTGAGGCAAGAGTGAACTTTGTGGTCCTAAGGCAGTCTGGTGTACAGCTACCAGATGCTGTTGAAGATTGTGGCACACCAAACAGTAGCAGCAGTAGCAGCAATGGAGGGAGTCCAGTACACCATCGGAGGAGACCTGACCAGAATCATTACAGACGAAAATCAAACTACCAAAAGGTCAGTCTTGTTTGTAATAGCAGCGCTATTTTCTGCTGGGCCAGTGGTTCTTTTTCTCAAATCTATTACTTTACCACTGAGTGCTATGAAAATATATACAAAGACATCTACAGGGTTATAAAGAGTAGGGTTTGGTCCCATATAGCACCTTTTCTTTACCAGATGTTGCAAAGCAATAGGAATTAAGAGCTGGCAGAACAGTGAACTGTACAGTCACACCAAGCATCTGTTGTCTACAGAGCAAGGCAGCATCATTTGTGCAGCCTTTGAGGTTAAAGCCTATCTTAAGGGAAGAAGGAATGCTGGCCAAAACAGCAGAGTTAATCTCTGCTCCTTTAGAAAGGGCCTCTGCGTATCTGACAGCCACCAGTAAAACAACTATTGGGTTTAATTCCCTAGCTGTAGGACGACACCCATCCATCATAGCTTTCCCCTAGTATTAAATTGCAATATTAACACTGCATGTAACTCCATGTCATAGTATGGAACTAAATGGCCTTGAGGCGAGAGCTGTACTAGTGAAGCTAAAGAAAGATGCTTTTGCAACTTCTCCAATGTAACTAGTTACTTTTACACTCACTCAGATTCCCTCCTCTAGAAAACTGTGAACAGATTTGCTTTTATGTTGCTGCCTCTGGCAGGTTGTTCCATATTTAAACTAAAATTTGTGTGAAGAAATTCTGCCTGAAATATGAACTGCCTAGATAGACTGCGTTTAGTTTCCCAGGTTAATGCATCTGAGTTGGTTGCCATCGTATCCAGTTTCAGCCCAGCTCTCTCCTTTATGAACTGTGATCCACTATGTCTCCTTCTGTTTCCACAACACACACACACTCTCTCTTTCTTCCTCCTACCATCTATAGGACAACACGTGCTAATATTTCACTAAGCTCAGAAGTGGTATTTTCATATGCACTTAATATTGGCCTAATTCTGCTCCCATCAAAGTCAGTAAGAGTTTTGTAGCTGACTTCAAGGAAAGCAGAGCTAGGATAATGCTGAGCTGTTCTGAGAAATTGCACTTTTAGATTCTCATTTAAAGTAGATAAGCTATTTGAGTCACTATAAACTATCCTTTCATCCCATGCAATGATGCCAGACATCTTCAGAAATAAGTTTCCTCTCCTCTTCATACTCTCTACCTTATGTTTGGAAAAATATTTGCTGGCTGCCTTATTATTTTTTTGGCCTTATGGCACAGTAGAACCTCCGAGTTATGAGCACCTTGGGGATGAAGGTTTGTTTGTAACTCTGAAATGTTTGCAACTCTGAACAAAACATTATGGTGGTTCTTTCAAAGGTTTACAACTGAACATTGACTCAATACAGCTTTTGAAACTTTACTATGCAAAAGAAAAATGCTGCTTTTAACCATCTTAATTTAAATGAATCAAACACAAAATCAGTATCCTTACCTTGTCAAATCTTTTTTATACTTTCCCTATATTGTTTTTTTAGTAGTTTACAGTTAACACAGTACTCTATTATATTTGGGGGCGGGGGTTGGTCTCTCTCTGCTGCCTGATTGTGTACTTCTGGTTCCAAATGAGGTGTGTGTGATTGACCAGTCAGTTCGTAACTCTGCAGTTCTGCTGTATACAGGGCTTGTTGAAACAGAAATGAGTACTATGATCATTCCAATGGAAACAGATATATTTTAGTAACAAGCTCTATTGCAAAACATACAGTGAGAATGGATAGCTCAGCCTTTGTAGATGCAGTTGGAAACTCCTCTTTGCTCTGTGTCACTGGTTCAAATCCATCCCAGTTTAAGAAAAGTTCAAAAGATAAAAAGTTGGTAGCACCTGATTGATGCTTGATGCTATGATTGATGACCTATGTGAAATGAGTTGGTAGTTTCTTTCCACTTCCTAGTGGGGAAACTCATCATAGAGAGCCTCTATATAGACAAAGGATAAAATAGACATGTTAGACAGGCAGATACCCTTATATTGTTAGCAGCAACCCCTCTGAGTCAGGATTGAATTGTCTTGGGAGTACATTGTGCCATAGCTTCTGCTGCCTTTGCTATTTGTGCCTAAACAAACAACTTCACTCTCCAGAGTTGTTAATATGGCATCTTTCGCCAGCATGAATTGATAGACTTTTCTACCTCCTACTCTAGTTATGGACCTTTCTAAATTCTGCTGCATTAATTAACCCATATAATCATTGTCATCTCTTTGTAGGATCTACCTCAGGGATACCCCAGCCAGGAAAAGACAGTTGCAATAAAAAAGGAGCTAAAGGAATCTTTGGGAATAACTATTGGAGGTGGAAGAGACAATAAAAACAAACTTCCTATTTATGTAACTAGCGTGCAACCCATTGGATGCCTCTACAGGGACGGCAGGATCAAGAGAGGTAAGGAGACTTTCCAGATCCTAAGTTTCCCCTTTTTATAATTTCACTAAATTAACTCCCTGAATAGGTTTTAGTGTTTTTATAAAGCAAAAGCTGGTATTTAACACCAGTGAAGTTTGAAGTATTAAGTTCTGGACAACACCCTGAGGCAGAGGTGGCCTATATTGCAAAAGGTCAGTAAGTCTACGTGGCCATGATCACCTTACTTATTTAATCCACAGGAGATGTGCTTTTGAATATAAACGGCATTGATTTGACTCATCTAAACTACTATGAAGCTGTCTCAGCACTGAAATCCAATGCAGCTTCCCACACTGTAGTGCTGAAAGCCCTGGAAATCCTTGTACCAGAGAGGGTGCCAGAAACCACAGACCCATCCTCTGATATCAGAGAACACGGATTCAGCTGGTCACCCCTTTGGATCATGTGGCTTGGATTACCTACGTAAGTTTGTTTGGTCAATTCTTTCTCTCCTTGGTATTAACCACTGCCTCAGATATTCTACCTCATCTGGTATTTAAGCAAAATGAATCATTGGCTGACTCTGGACCAAGTCAGACTTGATGACAAGCCCTTTTAATGAAAGCAAAAGAGACTATCAATTGTCAGTTTGTTCTCAGTAAACCAAATAAATTAAGAAACTCCCAGTGCTCTTCGGTATTTGAGCCCCTCTTTGCAGCATGGTCAATCCCTAGCTATCTGACAGAGGTTATTGAACATTTTCTCAGACTGAATAGGTCACAGAAATTGAGAACAAAAGCAGGAGTGTATGTTTGGGACAGGAGTGGGGAGTGAGGAAGAGGGTGTTTTGTTACACAGCCTGTGTTTGAATTATGACACATGCACTGCAAACAATCCTCAGTAAAATGTGATGAGCCCAAGACACTCTGATTTCTGTTAAGTAGAATAGCCAATGATCAGGCACTGCTACTCTGCCTTTTAGCACCTACTCTAAGGGTTTTGTTTTAAGGCAAGCAGTCATTTTTAACCTCATTTTAGCAGAGTAATTTTTAATCCTAGGAAAGTAATGCCAGATTCTGAATTTCCTTGCTATTATACATTAGAATATAGCTTACCATGTTGCTGGTGCCAAAGGTAGGGGAAATTGTGCTTCTGTGTTCCATGTGGCTGAGCATTTTAAGGTTTGAACTTTTCAGCTCTAATTGCTGGAGAGATGCAGCAGGTGTTCCTCTTTACTGGTCTCTGCTAAAGGTCAGTTTGGAGTGAGCTCAATCCAGAGAGGAGGTGCAGGTTATGGCAGAGTTAAGGTTTGAGTGGCTGGACAGGGAGCTTACGTGAGGTTCAGGGTAAACAAAACCCTCTCTTCTAGGGGTTCTGATTTGTTTACAGGTTTATTTTCTGGTGCAACCAAAGGAATGCAAAGCCTGTGGCTACCTTCCCTTCATGCAATTTATCAACTTGTAAATTCGCAGAACAAAACACAAAGGGCAGATCTTATTCCTCCTGAGCACTGTGTCTGGGCTAATTGTCAGTAGAGTCTTGGCCTGCTTTTTCTTGAAAGGAATCCAGCCTTTTTTTAAGTTCTGAGACTAACTAGTCTCAGCTGCACCTGATTGACTCATGTTCATGTAGCAAGCTGGGATTTAACCCCAAATCTCTATGCCATTATCTAGTGCGGGGTGGGCAAACCTTTCAGTTTGAGGGCCACATTGGGGTTGCAAAATTGTATGGAGGGCCAGGTAAGGAAGGCTGTGCCCCCTGACCACCCCCTGGGACACTACCCCCTATCTAAGTCCCCCTGCTCCTTGTCCCTTGAACACCCCTCCTGAGATCCCCCACCCTAACTGCCCCCCAGGACTCCATCCCTTACCCAACCCCCCCTGCTCTTTGTCCCCTGACTCCTATCCACACCCCTACCCCTGACACACCAGGATTCCCACACCTATCCAACCCCCCATTCCCCATCTCCTGACCACACCCTCAGAACCTCCACCCCCTGGGACCTCCTGCCCCTTATCCAATCCCGGGGCCCAGCCCCCTTACCACACCACTCAAAGCAGTGTGACTGGCTCCATGTGGCCCACCGGAGCCAGACACACTGCCCCCCCCAGGAGCACACAGCACCGCTGGAGCCAGCCACACCACTGCAGCATTGCCTGGAAGGAGCCGCGGGCCAGAGCATTGCCTGCGTGGTGTGCTGAGAATGTGGGGAAGGGGGAAAAGCAGGGGAGGGGCTGGGGGGAACCTCCCTCACAGAGAGCTCAGGGGCCGGTTAGGAGGAGCCTGCAGGCCCGGTTTGCCCACCCCTGATCTAGTGCAATGGCGTTTCCTCACAGGGGTCAGTCTTGGGCCGGGGTATTGTGACTGCAGGGCAATAGCTCCTTTTACATCTCAACACGTGCTGGGGAAGGTGAAGTGTGTTCTATCAAAAGATTTCCTATCTCCAGAGACTCTAATGCTTTCCAAAATTCCATTCCCATTAGGTCAGCTCTTAGCACTCCAGTCATCTGCTTTTGTTTTAAGTATAGGCCTCGGAGCTAGCATCCACCTTGCCTCAAATCTATTTAATGTTTGGTTTCCCCGACCCTAACTCCCTGTAACTGGCTGAGGACCTGAGCTGAGTTCATAATTAAATTTGACAACTTTAAGATCATAATAATGTGCTCTGAATTTAAGAAGTAGTGTTGGCTGTATACCTCCCCCACGGGACCCATGCAGCAATTTTCAGCTTTTCCCACTGACGTGGAGAGCCATGATGTCAGAAGCACCCTCAGAGCACTGAAGCAGTGGCTAGAGACTAATCTCCTTCTATGGCTCTGAACTGAATTCTGGCATCTGCAGAATATAGTACTATAGGCTTCTGCCATGCTTTCCTGTGGGCAGGTTTTAGGATATGGTCTGAGAGCCATGCAGCAGAGCTATTTCATTTTGTGGTCTGCCAATCTTTACATCATTTGTTCCAAACAATATAAATGGTAATAATTCTTTCCTTGCAGTTCCTCATTAATTTCCCCAATTGCCCAAAGTGGTGGCCAATAATGACTAGTTGGCTCTGTGTGCTATAATTTCACTAAACCACTTGCAGATCCCTGGAAAAACAAACCTCTTGCAGATCAGTGCTGAGCGCCTCATTGCTGTTTTCAACTAAATGTAGATGTTCAGACTTTTTGGCATGCAGACTTTTGTGGCACTGCAGAGTTGGGGATTGTTTTGTTTTTAACCTCTGCTGGGAAATTTGAGCTCCCACTGAGTATAGCCCTCTCAAAACATTCCCTGAGAACTGTGTTTTGAAATCCAATGTGAAAATCTGACATTTACTGCTGGCACATGGTCAATATTTTTCCAGGTAAATGCTTAATCTAGGACATAGCTACTGAGGTGCTTATTCTCTTGCTTTCCGTTTTGTAGAGGAAAGCCACATGATAGTTGTTAGTCTGAGATAGCAGTTTGGTACTGGAAGAGCAGAGTCCGAAGAGGTTATGTTCAAAGCCTTACTGGTATATTCAGTCCTTTAACACCTCTGTCCATAGTGCTTAAATTTCCACTCTTCATTGTTACGCTTGCGCTTCTGGTTTATTGTTTGTGTCCAATGTAGCTTGTCGGCCTGGCTCATTTAGTAGTATGCTGCCTTCACGCTGTCCTGACAGTGCTGCACTGCATTGCCAGAAGGGCAGCCTTTCAAATGAGAGGGCTCTGTCCGGTCTCTGATGAGCTGTCTGAGTGGAAGTTAGAGTAGGAAAAAACCCAGCTGCCCTGGCCAGTCTTCTCCTCACAATAACAACAGATTCTTTCTGCTGTTCAAAGCTGAGTATGAGCTATTAAAAACACAGGAATTACCATACAGGACCAGATGGATGGCCATCTGGTCTGTCACCTAGCATTTTATGTCTGACAGTAGCCAGTACCAGATGCTGCAGATGGGGATGTAAGAAACCTACATAGTAACACTGGGCTAGTTTTACCCTACCAGGCAGTTAGTGGATGTTCTGAAGCAGATGACTTGATATCCCATGTTCATTGTTTTCCTCTCTAACAAACATAACTGTGGGTATTTTTATTGTCCATATAAATGTCTAATCCTTCTTCATTCTTTGCCTCAGTTAACTTGTGGTAGTGAGTGCCACAGTTAATTACATGCATTCCGATTATTGCTGAGTGCTGATTTATGACTGCTATGTTTGCTCATACAGCACTAGTGCACTCCAGCCACTCCTTTTGGATAGCTAGTATAGGTCACTGGCCGCTCCGTTTCTGTTGAGCAGTGAATTCCAGGAGCAAATGCTGTTAGTATTTGTCATCTTTTGAAGAAGTCCAGCAATTAGGCTTGGCCTTGTGCTATGATAATACATCAAACATTTTAGAAGTTGAGAAACAGGTACACCTCAATGTTTGGATTCTGTTCTTTATGAACAATCTCTCATAAGATTATAATACCTTATTGTGCAGTACTTATAAGTCCTGCATGAAAAACTCTTCACAAACAAAACTTGACTGATTTGATTGTTTGAATCATTTAGCAGAAGAAAGGTCGCCTTACCTAACAACGTGATGTTTGCTTTTCATCTGTGATATCTGGCTGCTAACTGCAGCCATTGTACCAAGTCCCCACAATCCATGTAAAACCAGAATATTGACTCCAGATTAATTATAAGGGCTGCAGCAGTACTGCTTATCAATTACTTCATTATTTTTTTTTTTTAACAAAATGATGCCGTAAGATAACTCTAACAGCCCTGACCCATCTTCCCTTCCTATCTCTTCCCAATACTTGTGGGATAAGGCTTTGTCCTCCAATGAATGCAGGTAGTCTAACAAGGATTACTGCAGTTTTCTGAGGGCTCTCACATCACAAAGAAGAATGAAGATTTTTTGTCAAGCAATTTTAACTGGAAAATAGGTGCTTACGAACAAGTTATGTAAACCTCTTCTGTGCATGTCTTTCCAGCTACCTTCACTGCTGTCAAGATATTGTCCTTCGTAAAAGTAACTCGGAAAGCTGGGGATTCAGCATTGTTGGAGGCTTTGAAGAAGGCAAAGGAAACCAGCCATTTTTCATTAAAACCATCGTGCCTGCAACACCTGCCTTCCGTGACAGAAGACTAAAGTACGTATGGTGTTTCTTCCATTATTTGTATCCATTTCAGAAGTACTGAGCTTAGATGCAGTCTGTATAATTTTATTGAGCTATTGTGTTTTTCCTAACAATTAGCATGACTGAAATTTAGTTCCAAGTTCCCTTTCATCCCAACTCTTAACAATAACTACACAACCAGCTGTCTTTATTTCTACAATTATGATCGAAGAGTCAGGCTTACAAATGATTGTATGAGTGATTTAATGCTTTTTCCATCCATGGGAAGGGTATAATTATCAAGTAGGAGAGGGATTAGTTAGGATATTACAAGAGATGATTATGCTATAACTAGGATTAACTGGATGAAATTAAGGGGATATTTAAAATGAATTATCAGGAGAAACTTCCTGACAGTGAGATTTACTAAATTTTGAATAATCTCTCAAGGGGCATGGTGGAAGCCCTGTTGCTTGGGATGTTTTAAACTGATCTGGTTGACACACTAGAAAATGCACTGGCTCTTTAACTTCTATGATTGTCTTCTCCTGTGAAACTCCCTTTACAATGTCTTCCCCTCCAGCTAGGAACACATACAGCTGGCTCCTTCCAGAGCAGATGTCAGTGTTGCCCTGTCAGCTCATCTGCCAGGGATACTGTCAGAGCAGAGAGCTGGCACTGTTCCCAAGCGGATTGAGTTTCAGTGAATGGTGCAGGAATTCATCCAATTAAGGATTTTTCAGTTATTTGGCAACTATGTTCTGATATCAGATTAGCACCTTGTTGACAGGACCTGCTGTTACCTGGATATCCTATCCACTCACTTAGGAGGGCATTCATTTTCCTGGTCTGTTTGAGGAAGATGCTTTAGCTGGGGTCTGTAGCTCTGCCTACTTTGTAAACTGTAACAAGGATCTTTACAAGGTAGTTTGGGTGTGTTCAATCCTAGCACGTAAAGCAGACTCACAAACTACCTGCATGACACAGGCCCATGGAGGGTGCTATTTCCCCATAGCTATTACTAAATAAGCAGCTGCAGCAGGGATCTTTGGATACAGATTATATCATCTACAGCCATCTACTTCTTACAGTTTTCCTCTGGATTGTCTTCCCTTGTGCTGACTGGCTCTTTTCTTGAATTCCTAACCACCCTTCCCATCACTCACTTCATTTCATTTCAGCTTCTCTCATATGCTGCCTCCTCTCCTTTCACTTGTCCCCTCTGCCTTCCTATGTGTGTCTGGCTAATCCCACCCCAACAATTCAAAAGGAAGGAAATGATGGCACTAACATGAGCTTTACAGACCATCCCTTCCCCACACCCCCGAGTGATGTCGATTTGGATTGTAAACTCTGGCAAAGGACTGTCTCTTATTGAGTTTGTATGGTGCTTAGCCCAATGGGACCTTGATCAGTCAGGGTCCCTAGGTGCAACTGTAATACAGATAATGGGGGATTCAAGTTTTGTCCTGACAGAAGTTTCCTCTTGCCTTACTAGATGCGGAGATGAAATAGTGGCAGTAAATGGAGTATCTGCTGTGGGCATGAGCAACTCTGAGCTAATTCCTATGCTGAAAGAACAGAAGAACAAAGTCACTCTTACCGTGGTGTCTTGGCCTGGAAGTCTTGTGTAAACATCAAAGCCAAATCTATGTTCACTTGATTTATGAGCCTCTTTGGGACCAGATGCTCATTAGGTTGATGGGATAGCCAAACATGTGGAGGGCATACCAAGGATACCCTGAACTCTTGGCATATGATGTATACTATCCAGTAGACTTTCATTTCCTAGCTGGAGAAAACATTTCCAGAACTTAATGAAGGCAAATGTAGCTTGTTGATATATCTAAATTTTAGATCCAACATTGTAGCAGCTGGGAGTGGCACTTTCACTAGCTTCATCATTGAGTTCTAATCAGTACAGAATTATTGTGGGGATAATTATTTTTCCAGTGGTCCTATATGAATTGTGCATCTCTATTTTGAGCTAGTCTCCTTTTTTCCTTCAAATCCTATTTTAGCAGTGCCAAACGAATAATGGTAACTAAAACCTACCTAATCTCCTAAAATAAGAGCAACGTTTCACAAACATGTTGCTGGTTGGCTGGTGTGCTGGGACATGTCATTTTGTATCTGTTTTAAAAGCTACTAATAAAACTCTAAATATGTGGACCAATAAAATAGTTCATAGCTACTGGTGTTTACATTACTTGCCCATAGAAGTCTAGTATTTTTTCAGCCCTTTTGTTGTCAGATAGATTAAGAATGCCTGTTAGTGCTAATGCATGATGTTGTCTTGTGCAGAAATACTTACTCCTGGTGCCACTTAAGTGCATTGTTGGATTTCTAATCCTTCCTCAACTCTGCTCTCCTTGCCTTGTGATTTTACTAAAACCATCCTTTAGCATGTAGAAATGAGCTGTCTGAACATAACGGGCCCAATTATTCCCAAGAAATGTCTGCATCCATGAAGTAACCCCATTGCTTTTATGTGGAGTTTCCTGATAGTCTGAAAGTGATGGTTTTTGCCTCTATTCACCTCTTTTCCCTCCCACGCAGCAGAGCTAAGAATGGGGTAGAATGACATGACCAAAATTATACACCACCACCTTCAGCTACACTTCAGCCACTGTATGTGAAATGAACTACCTCAGAAAGGACTATCCATTTTGGTTTGTGATCTTTGTGGAGTAGATTGAGGTTTGGCCAAATTTCATTGTTTTTTTATATAGTTTCAATAGATGTTTAAGCTTTTTAAAATCTTTCCATTTTCAGTTGTAGGACAATAGGGAAAGGGCTTATAATTTAATGACAGACATGAGATTTAAAAAGTTAAAGCTTTATAAACCATTTAAAACACCAGTTGTCAACAGCATACATCAAAATGTACAAAAAGAATATCCTTCTCAACCTTGCTGGGTTCCAGACCCCAGGCAATATCTACACTACTATTTTTAGCCTCTTGTGAGCCTAAGTCAGCCTAAGGCTCAAACTCTCTGCCAAGGTTTTTTTGTGTGTAGATATACGCTGAAGTTCTCAAGCAGCATTTTTACTTAGCTTATCTATAAATTACAATTTATTGTTGGAAATAGTGTGTATATATGAGTGAAATAAATAGCTGACACTGCTAATCAGATTCTACCAAGCATAACTATATAGTAGAATTTTGAAGCCTGAGGTATAAAGCTATTCTGGCTATTAGCCATTGACAAATTGGGTTTTTCAGAAAAGTCAGAATATAGTAGTTATTCCTCAATTATTTTCATTATATTAAATTCTAATCCCTAGTAGCAATGATTGGGGGCTTTCACGGTTAGTATATTTAACAGGGTTTTCTGTTTTCTCTATAGCTTTCATTCTGACCATCGTGGACCATAATAAAAATTAAAGGAAACTCATTTCTTACATCTGCCCCTGTAAAAACACTAGCTAGAGTGATTTCTTTTAAAAACATCTTAAGCAGAGCCTGGCAGGACAGAGCTGGCTACCTGTAAATTAGCCATCACAGCAGATCAGAATTCTGTTCCTTGCTAGATTAATAGTTTACACTCCATGTGATTTAACTTGCTTTTAGCTATTAGCTAACGGTTGTATGTAAGGATTCTTAACAAAGCTCATTAAGAGTGGAATCTGATTCTTATGAAAGCTTCCATGGTGCTTTGTGCAGCCCCTTTCTCCCGTTGATAAAACATTACTGTGGATTTAGATTGCAGTTTTTCTAGGCCAGCTGGACTTCTGGGCCTCTTACTCCTGACATGTTGAACAGCAGGAGTAAAAATTCAGAAGTCAACAAACTGTCTGTGAAAACACTAGTATGATTAACTCAGCCTTCATCTGAAATAAAGGAAATGCAGAACTTCAAGAATGTTGTGGGGTTTTTTTCCCCATCTTTTCCATAATCAGAGCCTTGGACAATACAAAGCTCTGATGTCTGGTTAGAGCTGAGAGATTAGTATTAGGCTTGGCACAATTCGATGGCTTTTTGTAATTGACAACTGTTTAAAAAATAATCAATTTTAAATTCAATTATGCAAAATTATGGGTTTAATAATTTAAAGTTTCAGTTGTAGGAAATTATGAAGGGATCAGAATTATTAAACAGATATAATGGTTACAAAGCTAACTTTTTGAAATCAACACCACGAACTGTCAGTCGGGTCAAGATATACAAAATAAATATCCTTAAATCAGATTTATCAAGCAACATTTTTCTTCCTTTGCCTCTGTAAATGTATTATCAATGGAAATCTTTTTTTCATTTGTGTGGGTATGGTGAAGTGGATGCCTACCCCTACTAACTGCTAAATCTAATCATTCAAAGCCTATTTACTATTACAACAGCAGTGGACACTGCTCTGAGGTAACATTTGTCCCTTGTTAATGGCCATGCTGTTGTGGTGGTGGGGTGTTTTTAAATGAAGGGGATGCTGCAAAAGGCATTGTGATTTTACCATTACTTTGTCTTATTTCAAAGGTGCTTTCAGCATCACTAAGAAGTCTTAGTACATATTATTTGCATTGCACACAAGAATGTGTAGAATATCTTAATAAATATTGAATTGCTTTGATGCCTTTAAGTTATTTTAGAAAATATGACTAGAAAATGTGTGTTCTTACTTGAGGGTTTGAAAACAAGGTGCCTGATCAGTAGTGGATATTTCTCCAACAGTCCTACTGATCTAGACCAAGGCAGGGAGTGTCCTAGCCTCTGCCAGCAGAAGGAAATAAGCTTGTCGTCATGTTGCATCTCCCAGGAAGAGAGCTGGTCTAGCTGAAGATGTCCTGGGCCTGCATCTCCACTGGCCTGAATCTTTAGTAGTGATGTATACTAGTGAATATGAAGAATGTATAAAATGTTCCCAAATCAGAATCGCATCTATTAACCAAGGGTGTCCTTGGCTACAGCTATACAAGTACTTATCACATTTACCATCACCCCTATTTTACAGGTAAGGAACCTGAATCACAGCTATGAAATGACTTGCCAAATATTCCATCAATTGTGAAATAGAACTTGGTGCCTTTCTAAATCATCCCTGACTCCCTGCATTAACCTCTAAAGCTTTTCTTCAAGTGCAGCAAGTGTTTCCTTTTGGTAAACTGATGAGGGCTCTGGCAAAATGCCTGTTTCCAAATGTTAAACATCCTCTCTTATCTAGTCCTCATGTTTAGTACTAAGTGCTAGGACATCCATTAGTGTCTACACTGGGCCAGATTCTGACTTTACACCAGTTTCACACTGGAATTATTTTGGACTAAAAGTGGTCAAGATTTTGAGTTATGAAAATTTTATGCAAAATATTTTTCTACCTCCTGACTACAACGATGGCAGATAGAGACCCACTGCGTACAACAGGCAAACAAGATGCACAAACTTATGTGCAATGGTTACAAACTACTTTGGCCAGGAGATGGAATAGTTCAGTTTCTCCTGTTAAAAAAAAAATAAATAAATAAAAAAAAAATGCTCATCAGCTAACAATTTTTTTTTCCTCCTGCCACCAAGTTATCATTGCAGAGAAGACCAAGAGTGTGTGTCCCTTCAGGCTATAGGCCAGCTGCCTCCCTGGGACAGCACCACCGTCTAAGGGGAAGGTGACGAGCTGGGGCCCATCTCTACAGAAACAAGCAATGATCTAGGGTGCAAGTGGAACTCAGAGCAGTAACTGTTATTCATGAGATTCCACATCCTCTTTCCTGGAAGCCAATCAATGAGTGCAGGGCACAGTAATGCAGTAGGCATGGAGGAGGAGAAATCCTACCCAGGTATGGACATCGTCTGTATTAGCTTCTATCGCTCTTATACCCCCACTCTGTCCCGAAGCATCCAGGCAGCGTCCCGTATGCAGTGGGGAGGCAGAGAATTTGAAGGAGACAAAGGGAAAAATTCTGGATTAAGTCAATGGCATTAGGCCAGGTTAAAATAAGCATGCCCAGATCATATGGCTATGTCTATGCAGCCAGCCCAGCTCAACAGATGCACATGCTAGAAATAGCAGTGTGGATGTCATGGCACAGGCACTGGCTGGGCTAATCCCCTCCACTCCCCCAGCCAAAAGGCTACCTCACCCACCTCAGTCCAAATTCAGGTGGCTAACCTCTGCCACAACATCCATGCTGCTCTTTTATGCACTAGCTTGAGCAGAGCTAGCATGCACTGGGAGGCACTCAGGGCTGCAGTATAGCACTGGCACATTTCCTTCTGTGGTGGTTGAGCTACATAGTTGTTGGTGTCCATAATAGTAATACCACCACCCTATTCAGAGTCGTAAAGCATTTACTGGGGGAGTGGGGGGAAGGTTGGCAGGTGAATGACTTCCATGGGTTTGCTCTTCCCTGTCACTTTAGCTGAAAGTGGGACTGACTTAAGGGTAGGGTGACTAGATAGAAAGTGTGAAAAAATCAGATGGGGCTAATAAATGACTGTATAAGAGAGCCCTTAAAATCAAGACACTCCTGATTTTATAGGTACATCTGATTACCCTAAAGGTCATCACCACCACTTTTGCATTATACAGGCAACATGAAGACTGGTTGCTAAACCAAAGTTTTGAAGTCCTACCAAATGACTTCCTCAGTGCATTTTATTAGGGCTGTTAAATAAATGAGTTAACTGCGATTAATCAACTCAAATTAAATCACAACTTTAATCACATTGTTAAACAATACTAATTGAAACTTAAATATTTTGGCTGTTTTTCTACATTTTCATATATATTGTATTCTGTGTTGTAACTGCAACCAAAGTATATTAAATATTTGTGCTGTAAAAAGTTTTCAGTTCACCTCATACAATTACTATAGTGCAACCTGCAATATAGATTTTTTTTTTTTGTTATATAACTGCAAACAAAACCATGTAAAACCTCAGAGGCTACAGGTCCACTCAGTCCTACTTCTTGTTCAGCCACTTGCTAAGACAAACAAGTTTACTTACATTTACAGGATAATGCTGGCTGCTTCTTATTTACGTCACCGGAACCTGCAGGCTTTTTTGTACCTAGTTCAACTATAAATTCAACTTTCATGGTAAGATTGCACTACAGTACTTGTAGTAGGTGAATTTAAAAATACTATTGCTTTTCTTTTTACAGTGCAAATACTTGTAATCAAAAATAAGTGAGCACTGTACACTTTGTATTCTGTGTTGAAATTGAAATAAATGAATGTAGAAAACACCCAAAACTATTAAACAATAATAGAATATCATTTATTTAAATAGTGTGATTAATTCTTTAATTGCTTGACAGCCCTACACTTTTATATATTGGGCCTATGTTGAATACCTTTTACCCCCTCTCTGCTATAAGCAAGTGTACTTGGTATGTGTTTTCCTCTCCAAAAACAAATAAATTCAGTGCTCATGAAAGTTGCCTAATGAACATGGCTAGAAAATGAAGCTTTTGCTCTAGAGCCAGAGCAGGACTAGTACAAAGTGATCCTTGTACTGCTTTCCCCAGCATGCTTGAACTCCAAATGCTGGCCTCTTGTACATTAAGAACTAGACAAATACCACTAACTCTTTGCAGATGTCACCACAAAAGCTAATCGCTACTGAGCTGGTCTCGCTCCTAAATGGTAACATGAAATACCCCATAGATTTCAGCACCAGAACCAAACTGTTATATTAAAGCTGAGACATGGCTGCACAGAGCACTGAAAAAGGGAGTAAATACATTTAAGTGTGGTTTGGTTTTGTGTTTTCCTCTACCTGTGCCTTCAGTATGCACTGCATGCGATGCTGTTGCTTCAAGACAATGGAATAAGTTTTTAAAACCCACATTTACAAAAAAAATTGCTTTATTCTGCTCCCCACAGGTTTTGTAGTTAATGACCCATCAAATGCAGTGTCATAGCATACAAACTGATATCATGCTGTACTGGCTCAAGTTTCAAAGGTTGTAAGCTTCACACAACACTCAGACTTGCATGACTACAGTACAAAAAAAATCATGTAAAATTTCAGAACCATCTTATTTTGGGGAAGGATTTAAGACATTTTTAAATATCAATTCATAGAAGTGGAAGATATTTAAAATGAGATACTTGTGGATTCACACAAACAAGTGCAGTATTCTGTTTAAGAACCAGGTATACACAACAAACCCCCCCTTTCCACTGAGAAGTTTCTCTGTTTAAAAACAAAAACAAAAAACCCTTAATCAAACAGAGCATCAAATTTGATTGCATTTATTCTGAGATTGGGGGAGGAGAGGGGATAATGCATAGCACAGGTGTATTAGTGATGCTGAATATAAATAAGTAAACCCAACAATGTCAAACTGCTGGATGGGGCTTCATGTTCCTTAAAGTGTTAGATTATTCATCTCAATTGTTACCAAAAAAATCCAAATTAATTAAAAAAAGAAACTCATGCTCTCACCAGTCTTCCACTGAATGTGACTTTCATTTACAGGTATAACATGTGGCAGAACTACATTCTCAATGGGGTAAAAAAAAGCTGGGTTTGAAGTTTCTGAATGCCCTACCTTTTAAAAGCCATTAGACCAAAACAGGTTCAAATGACACACCTGTAAAGTAGTTCCTTTCCACATGCTGCCAATCCTGCCATGAAGGAATGAGAGAGACTTTCAGAGCTATAAAGAAATGGATTTGAGGGATGAGACTTTCACTAACAGATGCCAGATTCTAAGCTGGCTCACAGAGGACCTAAATCACACTTTTCTTTGGACAATAAAGTTCAAGTTGCAGTTACTGTCCAACTTTTTAAAAAAAGGAACCATGGTTGCGCAAAAAAACCCTATCATCTAAATACATTAGTTTCAGCTGAAGCTGTCTTTCATCAGAAACCATAGGATCTGATACAATGAAGTTCTTCTAGGGTCGTTTACAAGAAGAGTAGCTCAGTGCTGTATATACTATTACTGCCATTCTTTGTCTCGTATCCAAGTTTAACTGTGTGTTCAGCCTTAACGCTTGAGTTGTCACATTGCATTTCAATACTTGGCCACCAGAGTCACTTCTGCTTCCCTTGGAAAATAAAGTTAGATGCCACGCTGCTCGCAAAAGAGCAAGTCCCTCTTAGAGGACAGCTGGGGGCCGTTACTCCTTAGCATCTTGTTCATCTCCCTCTGCTACGCCGTCATCACTGGCCTCCTTCTCCTCTTTGCTGCGCTTGTTCTTTTTGTGCTTGTGGCGCCGGTGGCTTTCACCCTCTTCACTCTCGTGCTGCTTACTGCAATGGGGAAGGGGTAGAGAACCAGAATCAAGTGTCAGCACAGCCAACTGCCAGAGACGTTCAACTGTACCCATGACAAAAGGTACCGACAAGGATGACGTTTGTGACCTCGAATAAACGTGATCGAGATTACACGTACAGAGAACGTGATGCCCTAGAAAGTTTTTCTCAGCACTTATTTGGGACACTCTTGTTACTCTTCAATGTCAAAACGGTGAGGGAGTTACGCAGGTTGGCCCAACCGGATGCTGATAAATCCTTTCTGCCATGGTGCACCATTATGTAAACTGTACATGCCACATACTTAACAGAGGCTGTTGTAGGAATAGTTTCTGGCTTTTTACTAGGACTATTTCTGGTATCCCTCCCCCGTAAACGCCAGGCTCCAATGATGAGGAGTGGAGGGAATGCAGGCTGTGGAAGGGGTGCTGGGAGATAAGAATAAATTTGGGAGACTGTTGAAAATTTACCTACACTAGTTTTTCTGTGCAGAATCTCTTGGGACTTACCCAGGCTGGAAAGGAAAGACTGATCCTGCTGGCTTCCTAACTGAACAAAATAACCCAATTCTACCTCTGAGAAGCCAGGTGTTGGCTCAGGACTGACCTTTTCCCGTCCTAGATCTCAGGCCACAGGATTGTTTGGGGCGGGGGGGGGGGGGGGGTCTTTTCTGCTTTCCAAATGTGTAAAGTTTCTCTGCCAAGTTGTGTTTTTAAAAAGAGCAAATGAGCACTGCAGTTGCTCTGCGCGTTCAGAATGGACAAACCAATGCAGCAGGGTTGCAGAGGGGACAAAGTGCAGATGAGTAGTTCCCAGGGGAGTGTAAATGGAGTTTAGCACAGATTCCTTCATGCAGAGCGTATGAGCACATTCTTATTACAACTGGCATTCCCAAGCCCAGGGTGACGGTGCACCTTAGCTGAACACTGAGGCCCTGTGTACAAATTCCAAGGCTGCAAGTCAGCTTCTAACTTGCTTTAACCATGGTCCCATTATAAAAAGAAACCATTCTTGGCATGTTGAAAACTTAATACCTTCCTTCCAATGATCTCACAGCATTTCCTGCACAGGGAGATATCCAGTCACCTGACACTGAACAAACTTCTTGTTTTCAACCCTGCGCTCTGACCACACAACCATCCTTCCTCTCAAATTCCTGAACATTTCAAATGGGGGCTTCATTTGTAAACATGACAGATTTTTTTTCAGATTTAAATATAACCCAAAGCAGGTTGAAAATTGCACTGCAGCCCCTTCTCCTACTGCAAGAGTCCCAAATGACGTCAGATCTTACCAACGTGACCACCTCAAGCAGTCAGCTCCAAAATGCAATTGTAATTCAGAGCCACCTTCAAAAACACCGTAGGTGGATTTCACCATTTACTCAGCAGAACACACAATTCTCATCCAAGCACTCTGGGCTGCTCAGTCAGGGGAGTGTTTGCTTTTAGAGAGAGCAAGAGGAAAATCCATCTCTGCGTTTCATTTCCAGCTGGCATTCTGTATCCTAATTCCCTAGCTAAGCATTCTAATGGCTTTTGGCATCATTTCAGCAGAGGCCACGCAGCCTGTACAGCCAAGCGATTTGCTGTATTTTTACTACAACATCAAATCTCTTGGGTATCAGGAGTATTGTTATTAAACTAGCACCAGCTTCCATTTGTTTTCAGTTTGGTTCCCATCCTCTTGTGAGATTCTAACCCTTCCTTTACACCAAGTGAGCAGTCCGTACCTCTTGGAGTAATACACAGACATCCTGAAAGATGGGAACAACATTTTACTTCATCTCTAGAGAGAAGGTTTTTCTGATACAATTTTCAAAGCAAGTACATCAATGATATAAAGAGAAGACATCATTCTTCTTTCCTCAAAGCCAGCCTGAAACACTAAAGCAGGGGTAGGCAACCTATGGCACGGGTGCTGAAGGCGGCACGCGAGCTGATTTTTAGTGGCACTCACACTGCCTGGGTCCTGGCCACTGGTCTTGGGGGTTCTACATTTTAATTTAATTTTAAATGAAGCTTCTTAAACATTTTAAAAACTGTATTTACTTTACATACAACAATAGTTCAGTTCTATATTATACACTTGTAGAAAGAGACCTTCTAAAAATGTTCAAATGTATTACTGACACGTGAAACCTTAAATTAGAGTGAATAAATGAAGACTCGGCACACCACTTCTGAAAGGTTGCCGATCCCTGCGCTAAAGCCTGGTCTACACTACAGTTAGATCGACATAAGGCAGCTTACATCGACCTAATGATGTCAGGTCTGTATGTACTGTATGTACTGCAGCCTTGCTCCCTCCAAGGTAAGTCCCCTACTTATCGATATAACACCTCCACAAGAGACACAGGCTTATGTCCGTGTAGTTAGGATGACACAGTATCCATATAGACACTGTCAGTTACTTACATCAGCTATTGACAATTTCTTGACAAGAATGGCAGCCAATAAAATTACTTACAGCTCCAGCTGTCACCCCGGGACCGACGGGGGGCTCCAGCTAGAGCCTGCCTACCATCCGGGATCCAGGCTCCCTGCTGGCAGCTGCCCAGGCTCCTGGCTGGGAGCCCAGGTGGCTGATGTGCTCCTGGCAGTGAGCAGGAGACAGAGAGCCCTCAGGTGGGAAGCCAGGGAACCGAGAGCCTGGGCTCTCGGTTCCCCACACTGCTCCTCTTAAGTCAGTGGAAGTGCTCCTGGAGAGGATGTGCACCACCAACACAAGGAGGGTAGCATGGACACGAACCACCGCAGTAGGGCTGTGAGTCAACATAACATAGGTCAGCTTCAATTTGTAGTGTAGACATTCCCTCAGATCTCAAATTCTACCTAAATTGTTAACAAGATGCCCATCACTGTGGTACCTGGACAGCTCCCAGAATTCTGGAGCGTAGAATTCAGAAGTCGGAGGCTGGATTTGAGGTTATTTTGATGATGGGAGCGTTACTTTGGGAAGGACTGCATCAAGGAGCAGTTTCCATTTGCTCTGAAGGAGCGGAGATTTACAAACACCCTGCTCTGCTCCATGAGTGATCTCTTTATCAGAGCAGCACTAGCTCCATTTTATTGGGAGGAGGGAACCTGAGAGAGACAGTGACTCCGGCAACGTCACTCACCAGCAGAGCTGGGAACAGCACCCAGATCTTGTGATTGCTAAGCCAGTGCCATAGCCCTGCACCACACTCCCCGCTGCTCCAGGAGTGAAGGTCAGACCAGTGGACTGAAGCCCCCACCCTGTGCACACCACTTGGAGTGGACAAGTCCACTGCTCCAGCAGAGCACCGCTGAGTTTTAACTTCTTATTTTAGTCTGACATTTTCTTCCCATGGAAAGTTAAGAGTTTCCTTGTGCAGAGTTCATGAAACAATATCCCTGCTGGGAACCAATGTGGGGGACCTACTCTCGGTGTTTTGCCAGATCCCCACAGCTAGGCTTGCTCCTCTAGAATGTACAATATGAATACCCTGCAATACAAAAAGAGCCTTCCCCTACCAAGGATGGCCAGATGCATTACTTACGGGGATTCTGCCTTCCTCTGAAGCATCAGATATTGGACAATGTCAAAAGCCTAGGCAATGGCAGAATGGACTAGAGGATAGGCAACCTATTGCACAGGTGCCAAAGGTGGCATCAAGCTGATTTCAGTGGCACTCACACTGCCCAGGTCCTGGCCACCGGTCTGGGGGGCTCTGCAATGAAGCTTCTTAAACATTTTAAAAACCTTATTTACTTTACATACAATAGTTTAGTTATATATTATAGACTTATAGAAAAAGAGACCCTCTAAAAACCTTAAAATGTATTACTGGCACGGGAATCCTTAAATTAGAGTGAATAAATGAAGACTCGGTACACCCTTCTGAAAGGTTGCCGACCCCTGGACTAGAGGTCAGATTTGCTGTGGATGTTCCAGCCTCTGTCCTGAAGATCCACTCCCACTTAAAGGGCCTGCTCCACTAACGAGAAATCTTACCGTCTTGAAGACTTATGTTTACTGCTCTCCTCCTTCTCTCTGTGCCTGCGCTCCCGGTGGCGATCCTCCCGCTCTCTGCTCCGATCTCTACTCCTGCGATAATCCCGCTCAAAATCATAGCTTCGCTCTCGACTGTAGTAGCGATATCGCTCGTCGTCGCTTTGGGGGAGACACAAGCGTACAGTGAGGCAGGGGGAGCTGGGGAATACCCTACTCATTAGCAACTGAGCCTGCCCTCTAATACATTATGAGCTATGTTCATAGAGCCTGTGAAATCCCAGAGTCTCAGAGAGCCTCATCTACTCACAATCTGACCTATATGCAGACTCCCACCCCTCCCAGGGAAACATCACCTCTTGGCAAAGTGCAATGTTGAGTTAGTCTGGAATTCTCCACTAGCTCAATCAGAACAGATATTTAAAAAGAAAAACCCTCACAAGTCCATGAGCTTGGCGTTTCTTCCCTATCCAAGCTCAGAACCAACACTGGAGTTCAGATCAACACATGCGTTTCAACAAACTTTCATGCAACTTTAATGCAAATATCTGTAATAATAAAACACAGAAATAATCATTTCCTATTCCCAGCCATGGCCCTCCTACAACGCACTCCAACCCCTCCTACACAAGGTACATGAGATTTCAACTAACGAGAATGGTTTCGAGTTTCTGTCAAGATGTACAAGAGTAAGGAGCGTTCTTATCGGTGGGTGTGGGGCAGAGGACCTGGCCTTTGCCCAGGTGGTCTTTCAGGAACACTATTGTGACATGGTGTTTCACCATTGTTCAGTCTTGTTCTACACTTTCCATAAAATTAGAAGAAAATGACCAAAGTGGCCCAGAAACGTGTATCTCTTGTATCTCTCCACTCTGCTAGAGCAGGACTGTACTCTGCAGTACTCTTGCCCAGGCTACTTTTACATCATGTAAGTAGCATCTGCCACTTTGCTGGAGTCTATTTTTATTTATTTACACAAAAATACAGAAATATAAACAAACATACACGCACTCAAGAAAACTGTAGAATGCACACAGAGACCACATGATCTTATGGTCTGCACCCTTTCTCCAGCCTAACCATCTACATAAATTGCATATCCAAAATTCAGACACATTCTGCAATTCCCACTCTCTTCTCCCCTATGCCTGTCTTATAACTCCTCTTACCCATAAAAACACTGAATACTAAATTCCAAAAAGATCCCAAGTCCCATAGCTGGAAACAAGAATAAAACATTTGGGAAAAAAGTTGTTTTGTAACCTATGGAAACAAGAAAATTCCCAAAATTGAAGCAATCAGCCAGAATCAAAGAAAGGGGTATCATCTGGGAACTATCGCCTCAAAAGGGTTTAACAGATTACTGTGACTTGCCCTACCTGGCGAGTACAATTTAAGCTCCTAGATGCCAACACTTTACAGCAACTGAAAATGCTAGCACAGTGCCTGGAGAGCTAAGCTGATCACATGATTCGTGTCCCCAAAATTACAGGAGCCTTACAAATTCCAGTATGTTAACATCCTCATTCCTTCCCTGCCTGATCACCTTCCAAAATGCCTGAAGCCTTTTTAGAAAGCTCTTTGTTACAAGAAAACTGCCTTGTTTGCTCAGCTCAGCAGCCTGGAAGTTCCCAGAGCAAGCAGCACCCTTTGCAGGGAATATAGATATTCTGGTGATGTTTTCAGCAACTACTGGCATTCCTGGGCATGACACTTGTAAAAATATCAACAGTGCTTGTGACAACAGTAACATCACAAGAGCCCTAAGGTGGAGAGTGCAAAGCAAGTGCATTGCAAGAATAGCAACCGTCTAATCCAGGCCTGCACAACATGAGGCCTGCACGGCCTCACTGTGTGGCCCGTGGGGGGTGAGTAGGGGTGGGGCAAGACAAGCAGCGAGGTGGGGGGAAGCGGATGGGCGGGGGGGCTTTTCGGCCCACAGCTGTTTTTTTTGCAGTAATATGGCCCTCGCTGCTTTCTGAGTTGTGCAGGCCTGGGCTAATATTCCCCGTGTCTCTGCTTTGCAGTCTCCTCTGCAGAGCTCGATCATGGCTATTGTCCCCTTAAATCACACTTAATTCCCAGCAAGGTGGCTGTCTCCAGAGCCATGCCCATTGTCATTAAGGGTTTACATTGCATGGCATGTTCATGGTGAACAGGCCATGCAGTGTAAACCCTCCTTATCCCACAAGCTTACAGACCATGGGGCTCAGCAAAAAGGGGCAGTTTCCCATCAAAATTATTGCTACATTTAGACGCTTTTCAATTGTCATCTTGAAACTACAAAATAATAATTAAGGGTACCTAGCATTTGTATAGAACTTGTCATCCAGAGACCACAAAATGCCTTACACAAAAGGTGGATATATAATCTGCCATCAGCCCTGTGTTACAAGCAGAGAAACTGAGGCATGGTGATTATGTAGCTGCATAACAAGTCAACAGCCAAGAAGAACACAGGTGTCCTCTCTTGTTCTTGTGCTCTAACTACTGATCAGTGCTGTCTCCTCCCAGCAGGACTTGGTGGTGACATGAGCCCTGAGTCCTTCAACAAGACAACTGTTCGTGTGGTAATAACGTTCATTCTCTCATCTGGCCGAGCCTAGCCCCCGCTCTGGGAGGCCAGGGCAGTGTCACATGGACTACCATGCTTACTTGTTGTATTCACTGGTGGTTGGAGTGCGATCTCTATCTCTCTCCCTCTCCCGCTCCCTCTCTCTCTCGCGCCTTGAGCCGGAGTACTCCCAGTGGCTGCTGCTGGAGCTGCTCGTACCCTTATCCACTGTCGTCACCCAGGGCGTGTGAGATGTGGAAATAGGAGGGTAGCTGATGAAACCAGAATCTGCAGTGAGAGAGCAGAACCTTCACTCGTCCGCAGGGTTAGTGCTGCCCCAGCAGGGAAAGACGACATGCTTCTCTGCACCCTGCAACCAGGCCACAGTGGGCAGCAATTTCCTCAGATCCTGCAACCTAAGCAGATTTGGCCTAGCTCAGGTCTGACTCAGTAACATGTAAGCGCTCTAGTCAGTGGTACTGCTGGATCAGGAAGTGACACTCCTCCCTCTGAATAAGCACTAACCCAACCCCCACCTCTTTACCCATAAGCCTCTGATTTCCCCCTGGCATATTCATGTACAATATTCTAACAAGTTTTAAGCATCAGCTCCCTAGGCCAGAAACAGGCAGATGTTGCTGCAATCACTCCAGGCACAGATTAAGGATATTCAATTAGAGCTACTGACTCCTGCCCTTTGTAGGTCACAACTGCCCACTTGGCCATGTTACTGGTCCTCCCCTAGGAAGCCCCATCATTTCTTCCTTCCCAGTCAGCATCCTCTGAGCAGGAGGACAAGACAATGGACCCTGAGAAGCCCTGGCAGTTGCTCTCTTTTTGATCAGCCAGCAGAGTCTATGGTTTGGTCTTTAAGATTCCTAACTCGCTCTGTTAGCTCAGAGAGCAAGAGGTTTAGGGCTGGTGCCTGCAGCAGGTAAGTCCCAGGCTTTGTCTCCATCACATATTTTGAATTAAGAAATGCAGTGAAATATCATGAAGAGGTCTCAGTGCTGGCTAAGGGAAGGGTGACACCTAGTGAATCCCACAGTACCACCAATCTCCCTGGAGGTGTCTTATTCAAGGATTGACCTGCCATTGTCCTGCTTCATGGGAAAGGGCCATCAAGGTCACAGCCTGAGATGGTACAGGCTGCTGCTGGGATGTGTATCTGAGGGAATATAAGATTAGAAGGCTGCAGCTTCTCAAGATGCCTCATGCCCACACTCTGCAGTCCCTACCACCCTCTCCCCCAAGAGGGGGAGGAAGGCATCAGCACCTGCAATCCTGCCTGCTGGATGGGGACAGGCACCTCTTGCAAGTGCTGCTGACCCAGGGCAGGAGCCAGCTGGATACTAAAGAAACAGGAAAGGATGTGGGCAGCACAGGCAGGTTGTTGTGGGGAAGGAGATCTACTGAAAGGCTGTCACTGCCTCTTCCATCAGGAGACAGATGCTTGGGGGTGTGCATAGGCAAGGTGTGTACATGTAGCAAGGAGGGAAGATATAGCAGAGTGGGAGGGGGATATTCAAAGGCTCATGCCGGATAAGTCTGAAATTTGGCTGGGGGTGTGTTTTTCCCTGGAAAAAGCCAGGATTACGACGTGGGGCACAGGGACCCCGGCTGTACTAGGAAACTTCTCTGTTGCTGACATGGGAGTTAGGTGCTGAGAGCAGCTGAAACAGGATCAAGAACTATTTAATTACAAGCATCACCTGGGTCAGTCACTTCAGAGAGTACAGCTGATCTAAGACAGTCTAAAATGTTTACTGCTAGGCCCACTACCAACACCCACTGTCAGCAACTGGACTGTCTGGAGCGCAGACACAGTGTCAAAGGCTTAGGTTAGCCTAGCACAAGGGTAAGTTACCAACAACCCTCTGGCCAGCCCCACACCCAGTCAGTTCCACCATTCTGTGGCTTCTGTGCTCACCTGCAGAGCTGTATCCAAACGGTGGAGGCTGCCTGTTATTGTAGCCGGCAGGTTGGCTTTGGAGAGAACACAAGGACACCAGTTACTAGCATCATTTACCTGCCATCAGCTTAGTACACAGAGCAGGAACCTGCAATACCCTTATTGTTAGCTCAGTGGAGAGGTTAAGCCAGGACATACCCCACCCCCAAAGGATACGAGTCTCCTCCTAACCCCCTTGCTTCAGTTCAACTCCTGAAATCCAAGCTAGGTTCATCACACCTGCCTGGTCTCCAGGCCAACAAATCTCCACTCCTGGCTACTGCTGTTTCCCTGCACTGCCCTGGGTTGAGGCTGGAAATGGGATCTGGCAGCAGGGAGGGGCAGGACAGAGTGGGTGGGCCTGCTGGGAGGATGGAGACCAGAAGGGAGGGACAGGCTCTGGCCAGAAGCTCTGACAGTGCCCCTCTCTCTAGTCACAGATCCTCCTTCCTCTTTGCCATGATGCCCCATAGTGGCCACACCAAAATTCAGGAAAATGGTCAGTCCTGAAAAGGCCAGAGGCAGTGTGAAAATGGAAGATCATGCTGGAATTGAGACATTAGCGAAGATTATCAGAGTCTAAGGAAAGGTTCTACTTAGGTTCACTCATGTTTTGGGCAAAAAATTGTGTAAATTAATGTAATGCAGGAACGAGTTTGTTCATCTCTAACAGATGGTGGCAGACAAAGATCATTTGGGGATGAATGAAGTGAGAAAGATTTTCTTTAACAGCTATAAAGCCATGTGTTATGCTACTCTTAAACAATAATCATCACACTTTGCCCTCCATAGCATTTTTCATGCAAGGATCTCCAACCATAGTTTTTTTGAGTCCATCTGGGAACTTTAGTCATGCAAGATGACCAGAGGTCACATCCTTTCACCTCACAGACGGCTCCCTGAGGCAAGACGTGGTGTGGTGGACTGGGAGTCTGGCAATTTAAGTTATATTCCTGGCTCTGCCATGAGCCTGTTCTGTGTTCTTGGGCAAGACCCTTTGCCTCCACGAGCATTAGTCCTCCGTCGTCCTCCCCAATCTGCACGAGGCTAATAATGCTTCATAAGAAATAATTCATAGTAGCAAAGTACTCTAAGATCCTTGGATGGAAACTGCCAGGGAAATGCAAAATGGTATTATTAAGAACACCGTGAAAGTAACAATACAATTCTGAATACTGGTCGTGAACATACTCCTAGCATGTGAGAGAGATGGCAAGATACCAGTAAACTGACAAACCAAGGGCAAAGTTTGCTGCAACAGATTAAAGCTTTGGAGCAGGAGTTCACTGCAAACTTGGCAGTTCATGCTCCACTTTCAAAGATACTCTACAAATATTCTAAACGGAAAGCTACATTCCCTGATACCATGTGGCCATGCTGAAGGGTCCCCTACTGTGTAGCACACCTAGTTACAGTATCCCCACATCCTGCTCCTTAAGCTACCTTGATTCTTAGCACTTCTTAAAGATTCTTCGTGATTCTTAAAACTGTGAAAGAAACAGGATAGCTCCTACTTCCCAACTATTCCTCCCACTCAGAGTAATTCCATTCTACTATCTAGCTGCACCTAACTGTGTAAAACCAGAATGGAAAATTATCTACTCAAAGGAAGGTTCTGCCTTACCCATCAAGTGTGGGAATGAGGAGAGCTGGTGGAGGAGCCAGAGGCGGAGGGAAAAGCCCTATAAATAAAAGCACAGTGTCAAGATGAGGCTGCAGCAGGCTTGCTGTGTGGGGCTAGACTCCCCCAGAAATTAGGCAATTAAAGCACAGTTCTACTCTGAACAGTTATGTAAAAATGGCACCTTCTTACTCCAAAAATTCTCACCCGAGTCTATTCAGAGCCATATGCCCTTACCACAATTGAACCTCTACTGCTTTTTACTCCTATTTGCCCTACAGAGACAGCACAGCTAGAGAAAAAGGAGCCAGACTCCATTTTGGCTTGTGCATCATCAAATATCAACTCAAGTACAGAGTGAAAATTTCCCCCTAGATTAAACCCGTGCAGTACCATGGAGGACTGCAGGCTTGGCTCTCAGATCCCAGATTGAAATCCCTAGGGCTGACTGTAAATAGAGTAATGGTTTTAGCTGTACATTGATTGAACGTGACATGCAACATGGAAGCCTACTGTACTCTTTTGGGAAAAATCATTAACTTTCTCATTTTCAAAAGTGATTTAGCCACTTTGATTTAGATGATTTTGAAAATTTTACCAGTTTCAAACAAGAAATTCTTTCGTAAGCCATTAGCATGATGTCCTTCCCATTGTTAAGTGAACCATTTATTTGTTCCAGTGTAAACATTTGTTTTCTTAAGTTATTCTGCCACTTGGTCATCTGGATTTCCCCCTTCCCTATTTTTAAAAGATTTTGAATCTGCAGATATGACCAAAGAAAGTTGTAACATTTGTGAAACTCATCCCTCTAGAGCAGTTGCTATTGTTGAGAGAAATCACTAATAATTATTAGTATGTCATGCACTTTCTCTAATTACCACAGAATCAAAAATTATCACAGGGTATTTTCCATGCATTACACTTTTCAGTCCAATTACAATGAACTTTAATGTAGATAGAACCAGAATTGTAACTGGCAACAACCACGTCCAGAAGCAGGTGGATTTCTACTCTGCTTTGCAAGAGGTGGTATTTCCCTAGATCAAAGCTCACTATGAGCAGGATCCATTCAGTACAAAAAAATCCATTCTGCAATATTGTTTACACTGAGATGAGCATAAGATGAGAAGTTCTAATCAGGATCTGAAGTGCCTCAAAGTTTGGAGCTGTTCCAACTTTGGCTCAAGCTTATTTGTTACATTTGTTTTGTTAAATGTTCACCAACTCTACTGTACATCACAGGAAAGAAAACTTCTAGTAAAAACCGCTATTGTTGCCCCCTTGTTCTCATGCTCTCTCTGAAATCTTACATGAAGCACTTTGATTTAGAAGAAGACTCATCACTATGCGAGATCCCATGATGGCACAAGTTAGATCTTCTGAAATTTAACCAGGAAGCTTTCATGATGTCCTCTGCCAACCAAGCTCTCCAAGCTGCTTTCTGGATTACTCATCTGAGATAAACTGATTGTTTTAAGTGGTCCTGTGGATCATTATTGAGCTCTACAAATTAAGCCATTGAAGGATCTTGAGATTGCTATGGCTTATCAGTGCTTATGTTAGCCTAAGTTTGATTGAGCTCAAGGTAATACACAGCCACTCCATTTCATACTATTCTTTGGTGCTCAGATAAGACTATTCTGACTCACTGCCACTATAAAAGCAAATCATTAGCCTACCTGGAATGGGACCTGGTGGTGGCAAGCCTAGGGAAATAAGAAAACAAACTTAGTGAGAACAACAGAAAATGAACATTCTTTTGTACTGCAGGCTAATGAGGCTGGTTTAGTAGTATCCTCTTTAGGAAGTTTTTCTGAGGCCAAGTATATTTCAGCAAACAGATATACAGTAAAAACTGTTCACTTCCATCCCCCCCCACCCTTTAGCCATCATAGAAATGAGGCAGAGAAGACCAAGAAGGTTATTATTTCATCCATCATTCAGGCAATGCAATAATGTTCTCCATGGATTAGATGCCCTGAAAGCATATTTATTCTGGATCTGCAGAGAGAAGCACTAGTGTGATATGCTCTTCCTGATCTCTTCCAGTCAGAGGACTAGATGCTGCATGCTGGACAAGGTAAAGTCTAAAGTGTGGCCTTCACTTCAGTATTTCAGCCCACCCGTAATAAAGGCATTGATCACCATGGTGAGGTCAATTCTTGAGTGGAAGAGGCACAACCTTGCTTGTAGTAAATGGAAAAAGGTCTTTTAAGCCATTGCTGATGAAGCTTAATTAGAAAAAGGAATCAATAGGATTCTGACACTGTGCACACACCCTGGCCAGTCAGCAGGCAAATGTCCATGAATGAGCAAGCCATCTTGGTCTTCGCCTGTACATTTTTTTAACAGGCTGATCCAAAACGCCACTTGACGTCAACAGGTGAAACCACTACAGACCTAAGTCGAACAGTGATTTTAGCACCAGAGTTTAAGGACTAATTAGCTTTCACCTGAGACACTGACTCATGCAACACTAGATCAAAGATAAATGAATGACAAACTGTCCATTCAGAATAAATATGTTTAATCTAATCTCTGGACCTGGATCAATGCACACTACAGAACCAGATGTTTTTAAAGAGAGGATTTTGGTTCCTCTCTAGAAAATAAATACTAATCTAACCCCAATTCATGTAGGTTATCTCCAGGAAGGTGTGTCACATAGTGCATCAAGTAGCAGAAATGTGAATAGAATCAGACTCCTGACCTCCATAACCCTGCTCTTACCACTGGACAATGTTCCTTCCCTTCAGGAAAACAATGCAGACCCTCTATCTAATCAGCCTCTCTCTAAAGTTAAGTGTGAAGCATAAACCGATTTGTCACAATTATATCTGTTATACAAGGAACTACCATCCACTTGAAACCTAGTCACTGTAAAAATAAATTTAAAATAGTTTCAGGTCTACAAATACTCGAGTCCCCCTGCCAAGTGGCTTTACAAGCACTTTTTTCTTTTGTTGTTAAAATGTATCTCCCCTTGTTGCTACTCCACAAAAATAGAGACTCCCTTCCCTCCCTCCCTCTCATCAGGTTCTAGCCTCCTAGGCATTATAACTACCGTAGGTGAAAAGTATTCTGGGAGATGAGATTTTTAAGTTAAGTGTGTTGTCTTAAGTGCTGAGTACACTATGCCTACCTACTTAATCTCTGTAAGGGAGTACAAACTTGGCAACATTGAGGGACACTGACAGCTTGCCAGGAGTCCATAGGAGGCCCCTCATTTGCACATACATTCACACTATTGTCTTAAAAGTGAAAAATAAAATGGGCAGAACTCTGTCCCAGCTGTCTGAGTTGCAGTTTGAGTTAGTTGGACCTCAGTGATCTCATACATGACTGCTCAACTGTCCCTTAACATTGCTTAATTATACTAAAGATTCCTTTGATTTCCCCAAGCCTCTGGTATCTGAACATAACACACCCAGAGATAGCTGGGCAATCAACATTGCTCTGTATTCAGAGCAAATACCTACCTGGAGGATGCAGAGGCGGTGGGACAGAAGTAACTGGAGGGGGAGGGTGGAGAAAGTGTGGTGGGGGTGGCCCAGCAATTGGGGGAGGTGGGGGACCTGCTGGTGGTACAAACGGCTGTTGCTGAGGTGGTTGCTGGGGCTGTGATGGTTGCTGGGGCTGTTGTGGAGGTTGTGGCTTATTTCCATGATCTCCAAGAACCTTTAAAACAAAAACAGACAGAAAATAGAAGATGGTATTTTACCCCTTGGAACCTGCAGTCAGTGCCTCCCAGTGCTGGCAAAAGGGGCATGTGCCACAGAACCCAAGCACCCCAACAATGCAGAGAAGGAGTAAGTTGGGGACAGTCTCAGCCTTTTAGACACACTACAGGGGAGAGGTCACAAGCTCGGCATGCAAGGAAATGCCCTGTCAACAAACATCTTTGCTAGCATGAACACAGTAAGTGGTAGAGTCCAAGCTAGATACAAATCTACTTCTTTGTGGGATATCCCTCCCTCAGGGATGCACAGAATTGTGACTGAATGAGTCACTTGCATGCCTCTTACGTTAATAATACCCTTAGGGCCAGCAAAGAACCCGATCCCAAGAGGGGCTGGGCACAGTCACTCTTGAGCTCAAGCCCCACATCACAGCCCTCAAAATAAGAGCAGCCCCATCGAGTGGTGATATGCTAACTCTTATTAAAGAGACAATTCTGTTCAAAAATTTGTTTTTGAAGTGCATCCAAATTGCTTTCTTCATATATACAGCATGGGGTCAAATTCTGCTCCTGGTTGCATCAGTGTAAATCCACCATCAAAATTGACAGAGCGCTGCTGGAGTCACACCAGTCTATCTGTCAAGAGAATTTGGCCCTTTATGTTCACATTGCCACTATTTTAAAGTTCAGCATACACCAAAATGATTTGGATATGCAGACACTGGCATTCGGTAAAAGGAAGAAGAATAAATAATTTACTAAGCAGATTTAGCCTTGATGCACCACTGGGGCCTACCCTTAGTAAAAGGTTTGTTTGCACTTTCCCAACATTGTTACTTTACAAAAGATTTTGGGGGTCATGCACAGTAGTTCTTTTCAGTTAGAGGGGGGCAGTTAGGAAAGAACTGTTCTGGTCAGAAGAGTCTGGGGACTCTCTGAAAACCCCTCGTTTCTGTCTGCTGAGAATCCCAGCAGAATATGGGCATTAGGTGTTATACGGGATGACACCCTGAAATCAGTGGAGTTACAGTGAAGTGAGATCAGAACAGGCCCACAGTTTGTAACTTGATTTTTTTGTCCCCCTTAAAAGACATTAAGTAGTGTAGTCCCAACACTTAGACTTTGGGTGAAAAATGTCTGATAATAACGGACATGAATGTTATTTTGAAATTTAAAAAAAAAAAAAAAAAAATGATGAAAAGATACATAAACATTCCCCTGATGTGTTGGAAACCGCTAACAACAGCAGTAAGTTAGTGCATGGGAATAAAAAGAGAAAATGACCAGAATAGTTTTATTGTCCAACATGAGAAAAATTTTAAAAAAAGGTAAATGACAGCAATTAACAGTGAAAGTAAATTGGATTGTTACAATTATTTCAGGTTTAATAGAAGAACACACTAGTAACAAGGTACGGCTTTTTAAAAAAAAAAAAACACACCCAAAACCTACTAACAAATCCATCTGGGAACTTCACAGTTAACATTTGCTGAGTATCATGATGGCAGTAGGGAGCTTGGACCCTCCTGGTCAAAAAACAAAAATCCCAGTGTGCATGGGGGAGGGGAAGAGAATCTCCATTAGCAGTGTAGGGCTGATGATACACTTGAGTTCTGATTCCACCCACTAGGGGGGCAACGGCATGTGCATATGTTATGACTGATGATTTATTTTGCAATCTTGACAGTGTTCCTTTAAAACAAAACCCCATGTTTTACAGAAGTAGACAGTCAGGAAAGTGCAGACAATTGCTCAAAATTCATCTGAAAGTGCACGGGATATCAAATGTTTGAAGACAGCTTGATGCTGTTTACCTGAATGGGATTTTCCTCAGAGGCGTGTTTATCGCGGCGTCTTCCTTCTACCCTCCTAATAGTGCCTGCCTGTCCACCAATCACATCAATTGTCCCACCCAGCTTCCTGGTACAAAGTAGATATATCTTCTCAGGTTCAGCACAGAAATTAGAAGAAACAGTTTTTCTTTTCCCCCAGACAAAGAGCTCTTTCTCATGCTGGGAGACCTAAAGCAAAAAGCCAAGTACATTCTTTGCCATCCAGAGCAAATAACTCCAGGCAGAGATCAAGCTGACAGGGAAACACAGTAGAAGGGTGGGGAATCCTTTGCTGCATGTGTACAACTTGAGCTCTGGCTGCAGATAGTGAGTTCGGTCTCTTTAGACACCACTTAGTGCTTGATCCTGAGATGTGACAAACACTCTACCAGCTTCAGAGGGAGAAGGGTTGTTGAACATCTTTCAAGTTCAGACCCTGAAAACTGCCACTCACCTACACTTCAATAAGACTACTCAAGTGAGTATGGATTGCAGGATCAGGCCCAATGCCCTTGCAAACAGATCTAGTCAGAGAGGAGAGTGCACAGCACTTGAGGCCCTTAGACCAGAGACAGCCCAAAATTTGCACCATTTCATGATGGATCCATGCTAACCTTCATAGACCATCACTCTAAAAACTCTCTTTGGTTACAATTCCAACTGTTGGACATATTTTTTGCCTCTCTATCCCTGGGCCCAGTCCTCCTCTCAAAGAGGCCAGTGAGAGTTTTACCATTGGCTTCAATGGAAGCAAGATGGGGCCTTATATTAATAAAGGGTGTTTGCATATACACAGGGAACCAGATTCTGCTCCTGGTTACCCTAGTTAGAGCAGAGTCAGCCCAGGATCTCTGTTTATCAAGAATTTGTATCTTCCTGTTGCTTATTCAAAATCCTATACTGGGGATACAACTATTTCCACAGCTGTGATGTCATAAGCACAGGATTTGAGGGATGAAGGAGAAGCAGGAGAGTTGAAGGGATTTTAGGAATCAAACATTCTAGGTTTATGAAAATATTCTCTGTAATAAAGACCAAGGGACAAGGCACTTGGGACTGTCTATCTGAACAGACAGGTTAGAGTTGCTTGTGCAAAGACAGCAGCTCATGAAGGGCCTGATCCTTTAAAAGATGCAGAGTCCCCCTCCTCCCAAAGGCTGTGAATTTGCCATAACTTTTGTGACAGTAGTTGATGTTAGAACATAAACCCAGGTCTGGGCCATTCTGGTCAGCCCCTTACGAAGTGAACCTCCACCAGAAAACTTCATTCTGGCTCTACTGGAAAGCCAAGAGCTTTTAATTAACTGTTGAAGTCATTTACTAAAGAGTTCACAGTATTTTAACTAAAGGATACTTGATTCCAAATAATGGGATCCCATTAAATTTCGCAATCCCCCATGCCCCAATCCTAAATTCATGGCTTCTGCATCTTTTGCCTGACAAAGCCATTGCAAACAGGACCACCATAGTCAATGCAATCCGAGAGAAGTAGGATCACACCTAACACCTTCTATTGTGGGACAAGCGAGTTACAGAGGGGCCAAGCTAACCAACAGAAAACTAGTGAAATTTGCTGTTCTTCCCATTTCCACTGTCACTGGAAACAAGACTTTGCAAACACAACCTGCTGATTGTTGAGATACAAGTAGCACAATAGATATCTAATTCCATGGTATGTATCCTAGTGCCAACAGAGAGATACGCTGCAGCTATAGCACCAAAGGTCTTTAAACACATGGATTTTAATTCAGGTTAATCTCTAGATAAAGCCAATATTGATTCCATGTGAAAATGGATGCTGCTAAACATGTTAAAGCTAGAATGTATTTTCTTAAAGAAAAAGGAACTTTACAAAGCCCAGTAAGGAAAGAAAAGTTTTCATTAATTTCAGTAGGAGCAGGTTGGATTTGCACAGACTTTGAGAAAGAATAGCATCACATGCAAGAGCTGGAAAGTAAAACTGATCAGTCTGATTTCTCTGTTGAGAAAGCATGAAATGGAAAAAAAAAAAACCTAACTGCTTAGATCAGCAGTCTTCAATGTTTTTCCGCCACAGCCCCTTTTTAATCTCCTGCCTCTACTCGCAGCCTCCAGGGGTACATCTGACAAAATGCCACCGAACAGAGAGCTTCCGCTTTCTGTGGTGGCATTTTTGCGGGACAAAAATAGACCACGAGTTCAGCGGTCTCCCGGGCGGGATTGGTGGCAGCGCCGGGGTCTCGCACACCCCTGGGGGTGTTCTTGCGCACCCCACTTTGAAGACCACTGGCGTAGATCATGAGACTCTCCAGCAAGAAATAAATTGGAACTTTAAAGTTCTTTTAGTATGAATAATCCAGAGCAAACCCAGAGATCCTCTCTTCTCATTCTACTCCAAGCCTCCACTGAAAAGAGTAAGACACAGGTGCAGGATTGGTTCCTAGGTATGGTCAGCAGAGGTGTGCAAAACATGGATTTTTTAAAAAGAAAGAAAAATCTGCTTTGGTTTCATGTAACCAAGTTTCCCAAAACTCCTTATAAAAAATGTCAGGAAGGTGACTGTTGTCCAACAGTACAGATTTCCAGTTAGAATTACTAAAAGCCATTTTACTTTGTCTAGGCTTTGACATACTTACACTAAGAGGAAAACATGCCAAACTGACATCCAACTGATAGTATACGTAACTCATGCTAGCTGCAGAGCATGCAGTTCAAAAACCGAGTAACTCCTCTTGTCCGTTACCGAGGCCTGAGCCAGCTCTGGTTAAAGGCAACTTATTGACTTCAATGGGAGTTGGACAGGCTCTGAAGAACCAACAGCTCAACAAGCTGAAGCTCCACAGCAGGAACAATTCCTTGTCTTAGCCCATCCTCTACAAAACTCCCCTTTGTGAGGCTGGGATCATACAGCACAGCACCAGGCCTACCTACCCACAGGGTGTAACAGTGGGGACATCAACAAGGTAGGAAAATGGAAATTGGGGGGAGGGTCCATAACTATACAGCAGAGTGTCATTGGAGAGGGTGATAACTATTGAATTACAGGGTAACGCCCAATATAGTTTATAAGTGATCACCTTGTTTGGGGTCCATAAGAGACAAAGAAATAGCAGGATCCCACTTGCCCCATTATTTAATACATTAAAATAGAGAACTCCAATGCAGTTTCCATACACTCTTACCTATTAGGTGGAGGCCCAGCCTTCATCCGCCCTCCTATCAGAGCCACAAAGTCTGTTTTGAATTCCGTTTTGATAATGTTGTTCTCTGGTTCTTTCTCTGCATTTCCTGTCCTTCCTTGTTGAACCTAAGGAATAAAAAAGACAGCTGGTAATCAAAGACCGAGATAAGTTATAAGTCATGAAGATCTGCTCTTAGTATGAGAAAGAGGCTCTAGTGAGGAGCAAAGCAGAATATTCATCTGCAGTGATCCAATTGGATGACAAGGTTCATGCAAAATAAAGATCCAGTCTTCAGCCAATCACACATTTTTGCAAGTCGAGTGACTTTTCCATTCTTGGCCTACTGTCCCCATTTTTAATTCCCATTAGAAGCCCCAAGATATACCTAACCTGACTGCAGTCCTGTTTTTTCAGTCTTTAATTCAGGGAACTGGAAATTGGATATGGAGGCTTTTGGCTCTAGCTCACTCATTCAAATCTTGCCAAGTGACCAACAGCTGTTACTATCTGAGGGCCATTCAGTGGCCCATGTGAAAGGAGTCCACATCACAAGAAGAGGCAATACATTTGGTAAAGTCTCGGCAGAGATGCCAAGGAGCGAATAGGCCAGGGAAACAATGCCCCTTGCACCACAGATGGCTCCTCACCTCAGACTTAAGTCAAAGGTTGTCAACCGTACACCTCTCACCAGCACTAAATTCACACACACAAGATCCACCAACTTGAGGGCTTTGGCAGCGTTAGCAGCCCAGGTCCACTACCGGACAATCTTGAGGGCACAGCCTTCTTTGGGAATACACCTAAGTCTCACCATTGCAGGGGATTGTTATTTGCCTTCATGTTGACAATTTCCATGTCTGCTGAAGTGCTTAATTCAACCAGGCAAGGGAACAATTTATTAGCAGGGGGGAAGAGTTACAAATGTTACCTCCACTAAAAAAATGTTTAGGTCCATCATTCTTGACAGCTTGCCTTTCAGGATCACATTTCTAAACCAGCTTCCATTTTCAGACTTTCACTTATGTGCCCACAAAATGAGGAGGCTTCAGTCTGCATCTATGTACTGGATAGCAGGTTACTTACTGTGATCTTATTCTCGCTGCTGATAGGTGGGGAGGGATCCAGTCCAAGCTGAAGCCGTCGCTGTTTTTCACAATAAGCTTTCCATGTTTCTTCATTGAATCCATAATTAAAATAATCAGAAAGGTCAGCACCTGAAAATGAAGCCACAAATCAACAAGCGACCCTGGGAGAACACATTTGCACTCTCAAATTGCTCCTGAAGTGCTTACAGGGAGAGTTTAAAATTTCCTACAGAGAACTAGACACGGCGTTGTTCTTCACTTTCTGTTCTGAACTTTGGATAGTGTTGGTATGTGAGTTCCAAAACTGTTGCATTCCTCATAAGAAGTGAGTACTACTTAGTAGGGATCAAAATATGAAGTGTTCTGGGACCTTTTGGATGCGAGGTTCAACGCAAATTCAGGATATTGTGAGAGAGAGAACTTATGTGAATTCACAGACAGTTCATTGATTTAGTTTTTCAGAGAGGTATCCTGTATTAGTCCTCTTAGAACTCTTTGGAGGAGTTTAGTGCTGATGAAAACTGTCAGTGGCAGAGAGACTTTTTCCACCTTAGCTCTGCCAATGCTTTTCTATTCTGACTTGGACTGCCCTCTGCTATTCTGATTACAGATTCTCTACATAAGGGCCTGCCCATTGTGTCAGCTGTGCTAAACTGCAAGTGACCTTTATAACACGGCTTAAACCATACAGTTCAGTTGTGATTCCAGCCAGAATTTGAACTGAGGTCTCTCAATGTGCATTAACCCGCTACGACATCTATGACAATTTAAGGGTTCCATCTTTATCACTTGTGGATAATTTTATAAAATTGTGTCAAGGCATAACTCCACAGCAGTGTAATAAAGAAGCACCTCTTAGCATTGTTAAAAAGTCCCTCAACATTCCCATTACAGGGGTATTTCTAGCCTGACCAACTGGTCATGATAAGGTCAGGATTTTGACCTTACATTATCTTACACCCTCCTGCCAGCCACTTTTCCTGCTACATCCCCATGACAGACAAATTCCAACTCAGGCTTAGCAATATGAAATTTACACATCAGTTTCATTGGATCAGATTTTGCTCTCATTGATACTGTGTTTCCTTCCCCTTCCCAGCTTAGTAAGGAGAGACTATCTTGCTGACTGATCTTATTGTCTCGGACATAGCCAAGAAAGTTGCCCAGGAAGAGGCTAGTGAAGTAGCACAAAGAACAAGCTAATGTGAATGTTAGAATATGGGCCAAGCTTGTGCTTTAATTTTACCTCAATTTATACTTCAAATCAATATTATTTTATGACTACGTGGATCATTGCTGGTCCAGATATGGGTCAGTAGGACAATAATGATCCCCACGCTTGTATCTCTGAACTTTACTGGTATCACTGCTCTAATTCTGTTCTTTCCTTCCTAGTCTCACTTTCACTTCGTCCCCTGCAGAAGAAAGAGATACATTTTCTATTTACATGTACACCAACATTCATCATAAAGTGCCTACTGCTCAATACTTTGAAAAAGTAACACAGTGATTTGAATTTTCCATTGTGTCCCCTACTGCCCTTGATTTTCGGTCTGTGAGATGTATCGAACACGTTTCATGTGCAGCCTTCTAAAACCACTACTTATATAGCGGAATCATATTTCTGAAGGGCAAGTAAAATATTAGCTCCTTGCCATTATATGAAGGAGCAAGTGAGTGGATTTTATGCCCAGACTAATAGATTTTCATGCCAATTTTGCACGGCTGCTGTAATAAGTCTTTGGATCTCTCCGGACGTTAGTTATTTTGTATGAAACACAGCTGAAAAATACAAAGGCTTCACGTCAAGCATTTTACAGTTTGTATACAAGAGTCACTCTGATGTAGAAAACTCCCCAATACAAAACCAATAGAAACAGGGAAAATGAAAGAAATTTCCAATATTTTAATCTTAGCATGTTACATAGCAATGTTTATCTATAGATCTCAGTGTTCTACAAAGGTGAGTATCATCATCCACATAATTCAGAGATACGAACTGAAGAATGGAGAGTAACTCACCCAGGGTCACACAGGTAGCCAATGGCAGACCCTGGAGCGGAACCCATCTTCTGACTCAGACTCTTGCACTGTTACACACTGACAGGAGACAACCAATATTTCCTTCCAATGTGTAAATCAAGTTATTTTCCTTACTGGGTTGTTTGGTGGCTTTTCTGATACATCAACTCACATTACAGATATTCCTGTAAGAACTAAGAGGGATTGCTTTCCTTCACAATATATATGGATTATGCCCACTGACAACAACAAGAATTATGTGGTTGAATGCTAACTTGCTAAGAACAATCTGTCCATTCCCAGGTGCATGAAGGAGCATGGTATTTCCCAGCTGAAGTGCTGACATTTCAAAGGAGCACCAATGACAAGGCTGCTCAAAGGGTATCACAGAATATTAGGAGTGGAAGAGACCACAGGAGGTCATCTAATCCAATCCCCTGCTCAAAGCAGGACCAAAACTCACTATATCATCCCAGCCAGGGCTTTGTCAAGCCAGGCCGTAAAAACTTTGAGTTCAGCCATGATGGCTAAAGCATGCCAGTTGCTGTGCATCAAGAGGAGACCATCTCTCACCTACAGCCAAATCCTGATTCCACTGAAGTCAATAACAAAATGACCAAATCACTTCAGAATTTGACCAAATGCTGTTGTACTGCTACCAGAGTCATATGTTCTAGGAAACAGAGGGTGATTAAAAAGACTAGCTACTTTTCTTTATGAAAGTAAGAAACATAATACAAGTCTAGCCCAATTTCTTCTGATCACTGCTGAAATTGGCACATGGCTCAGTAACTCTAGTTAGCATCACTAATTGTGCAGAACAGCAGTCAGAGGCTGAGCATTAAGGGTTGTTCAGATTTCTCCCCCAATCTCCCTTGGGGGTAACACTGACAGGAACTATGCATGAAAAGCAAAATAAAACAGAACTGCAGAAAATATTTACCACAAGAAACTTTGAGGCCCCACCTGGTTTCCTCCATGGTTTGTCTTCAAACGAATCTAAATCCACTTCTATTACAGGCAATCCATTTATATTCCCTGTGGCATCTAGATCAATACCTTTGGGCTGCAACTTGGCTTTGAAGAGAGAAAAACTGTTACTGCTTTTAATGTAAAGCTTCTAATCCACCAATATGATGAACAAATTATTCAGTTTAAAATAGGTATTATCTACTATGAATTTAACATCAGCTCTGCATCTGTTTATTTCTTAATGTAACCATACCTAACTTTCTAGTAAAAAAATAACTTTCAGTGACTTGTGAATAGATGTCCATGGTGTTATAACTATTAAACCTGAAGAGCAGGGAGATGAGTTTAAATAGATCCTCAAAATACCAGCACTGTAGATGAACCAAATAAGCCATTTAGGCAACTCTGAGATTTAGCTCAGAAAAAAAAAAATCTTAATTTTTCTCAAGATCATTCAGTACATCCTCCTTCACCCCACCGATGCAGACAGGTCTACTTTTAATGTTAACTTTGGGCTTGCTTTTACAATCAACAATCCACTGCAGCCAACAGGAGCCCCAGGTATTCAGAACTTTGCAAGTACAAAAAGATCTTGGAGGCAACTACATCTCCTCAATTCTCCTGAGCCAGAGGGAAGATAATCACCACAAAGGGACTGAGAAAAGGGAAATCAGGGATTGCAAAAAGACAGTCTCCCATACAGAAAGCTAAAAAGGGATAAAGGGGGAGAGGACATATTACAGAGATATTTTAAACCCAACATATGATGTAGAATATAAAATTGAATGAGGTACTGAGGGCTGATTCTAGCCAACTGATTAGTTAATGGTCAAGGGCCAGATTCTTCTGCCCTTACTCCTGGTGATTAATATCGTACACTGCAAGTAGCCCCACTGATCTCAGTAAACTACCTGTGGTGTGGGGCACCACTCAGTGCAAGCAGGGATAGCAGAATCCAGCCCCAAGCATTCATTCTCTAGTAACATCTTATCCTGAACAGATGCTGTGTTACACAGGGATTGTCGTCTTTTTTTTTCATTTTCAGTTTAAAACAGCAATTACAACCTGGCTGCCTGGCATTTCCAGATGATCAATTACCAGCTAGCTGTTCCTTCACCACATGCTGGGCCATCAATTCTCCCCAGCCAGCCATTAATCTTTAAGAAACTCACTGCACTGAGCTTACTATTGCTTTAAAGAAGATACTCTAATTTCACACAACCCTCAAAAGAGAGAAAGCAGTACTTTTAGCTGGTCTGGACATTCATGCCAGAGAATTCAGCAAAAAGCCTATGCAAGAAATGTGAAATACCCCAAAATACAGATGGTAAAAAAAATATGAATATGATTATTAATACCTGAAGAGGATGTTCCATAGCCTCTACCCGTTTTTAAGTTTAGATTCATAGGAGTACCCCTAGACGAAAAGAATCAGAAGAGATTTGCATCAGTATTTCCATACAGGAACTCCTCACCAGACAAAAAGACTATGTATATATAAAAATATACACACACACAGTATAAGTTTTAAACAAACAATTTAATACTGGTATACAGTGATGATGATTGTGAAGGTTGGTTGAGGTGGAGGAGTCAGAGGGTGGGATATTTCCCAGGGAATGCCTTACTGCTAAATGAACTAGCAACTGACTGAGCTCTTAAGGGTTAACGCTCATATTCTGCAGCAGGAAAGGAGGCAGGGCAGACAGAGACACACACTGTGTGTGAGAGAGACTCCCCTTTAAGTATGCAGACTCTTAAGTACACTGCTTTGCTAATTAGATCAGTTTGCAGAGACCAGAGAGCTCCCTCCTGTGGTGTGTCCTCCCTCTATGGAAGATGGAGTAAGCGGGGTGCAGGAGCATGAGAGACATTAGCTCCCCCTTCCCCCACCCCCGACAGCAAGCAGGAATCTCGGGGAGCAGCTCCAAGGCAGAGAGCAGGAGCAGAACATGGCAATGGGGTAGGGACAGCTGAACTGCTGGCAACTGATAGCCTGCTGGGCAGCCAGTCCACCCTGGTTCCAAGCCCCCATCAGCTAGCTGCAACAAGCTGCCCTTCCTGCAAACAGTGAACAAAGCAAGCGTCTGCCAAACAACATTAGAAGGGAGCATTGCACAACTTTAAACAAGCATGTTCCCCAATTGATCAGCAATGTAACAACGAAACAACATTAACCGGGATGACTATAAGCGAGGGGTTCCTGTATATGCGTTGGATTTTCTGTTGTATATTCTAACCTCAAGACACCCCAGCTGACTGCAAGAACACAGTGTTATCCTAACCAATAATGCCCTTTGCCTTATCTGAAGCATCTTTGTGATTTATATTACTTAAGACTCTATTACTTTAAAAATTAGATTGCACTGTTCATGTAAAGCTATTGATGGTGAACAGGGCAGCATACTGAAATGGATATCCAGCAGTGTACATTCAGATAAGCAGCAAGACACGAGACTGTCTGGACTCAGAAGCAAAACTTGATAATTTTCCCAATGCTGGTAGGTACCATCCTACTAGAGAACATGCTTGTGACTGACTACGAATTAGGATGGAGCTGGGCAAAGGGGAAAGAATTGTAGCAGCAAGTCTGTACAGAATATGTGAAAGGAAAGGAGCTGTCCGGTTCACAGTGAAAAACACAGAATTCAAAAAAGGATGTTTGGAAAAAAATCTAATGAATCAGCAATTGAATGAATGCGGCAATCGCTCTTTAGAATGATACACAAGACCCCAAACCGTTCCTGCAAAAACAGAGGGGAATTATCCTGGCAAGGAAGGAATAGAATATACTGCAATGAACAGGTAAAAACTTTCCTTAAGATGATGGTTGCCAGCAGTAACCAGAAACACTGCCTGCTTATTTCCATGTAATACAGAATAGCTAAGTGATATTCAGACTCAGATTCTTAACTATCTCAGTGGCAGGTGGCTGGTTTGCAAATCTGGTCTCACCATATCTGAGCTGTGAAGAATTGGACAGCTGAAACAATTAATGAATTCAGGACTTCAATTTAATTCATCTGCTGTCCAATTTGATTTTTCATTTAAATTCAGCAAAATGTCAGGAATTAAAGTAATATTAAGAACTAGCACCACTCTCCACCTTCTATTTCACTCAGTCAAGTGCTCCACCAATATAAATTATTCAACATGACAGCAGTTGACATGGTGAGTATTAGCCTCATTTTACAGATGGGTCACCCAGCAAGCCAATGCCAGAAACAGGCACTAGCCATTAAACTCGCTGCCTCTTAGAATGGTAAGATCAACTTTTTTCCTAAATCACAGTGATAAGAAGAAAGTTGACTACTAAAACAAACAGTAGGCACTATAACCAGAAATACATACATATACGATGGTGCTCCTGTTTTAATGTTGCCAATAGTAACTTTCACATCATCATCATCACTGTCGCTATCACTATCTTCCTCGTCATCTTCACCACTTGGAGGGGCCTAACAGTAACAGACACATGGAGACTCATTGACACTTCACCCAAAAAATTCACCTGGATGAGAATACAAGTCTTAAAAGTTCAATAAAGTAGCAGAAGTTAGGAAGAATGATTTTCTTACAAAGACGTCCTTTTTCACTTGGCTAATAGGAATATTTTTTACATGATAAATAAATATTTTTCACCTTTCATCCAAGGATGTCCAAACTGTTTTCAAACTTTAACTCCTACCACAGTCCTCTGGGTTGCCTGGAAGTGTTACTGTATCAGTTTTGCACATCAGGTTCTGATTCAGGCAAGTGCTTAAGCACACATTTAACTTTAAGTATGTGGTTGACTCTCACCAATTTCAGTGGGGTGCTATCCTGGTTCAGGGCCAGAAAAATTAAGGTACAGAGGTGCTGAGAGGCTCAAAATGAGTAATCCCAGGAGTCAGTGACTGAGTCAGAAATAGACCTTAGCGATTCCAACACTTACTACTCTGACCATAGGCATTTTAGGTAGAAAAAGCTACATGCTGTAGTTAGCACCCAGTTATGATAATATAGGTGTAATAAGTTATATTTAGGATGACAAATAATAGCCTCTTTTTCCTTGAGCCTTGTTATACACCAATATTTACAAGCAGTGAACATGCACTGCAAAGCAATAGTCACATCCAGCAGTTATAGCTGTAACACATACATGTTGTGACATCTCTCGGTCTTCACTGGTGACAGGCCGGCTCTCCTGAGGAGCATCTTGCAAAGGATGAGAAGATTCTGCGTGTCTACCAAATATAACAGACCAAAATAAATACACTTGACTCATGGAGCAACCTAGTCATATTTCCAAAGTGCCCATCAGTACAGAATCAAGATAACATTCTGACCATCGTTTTACCAAGAAGAGACATATTTGATTCTGGTAACTGGTAGTAGAGTAATAAGCTCAAATTTAATCTCAGCATATTTTGCTTTTATTGGTGAAAGTCAATTTAGAGATCCTGAAGGATGCCAGATGGGCAGCCTTGCACACCAAACACTATTTATCCACAGATCAGCTTAGGCACTTGCAGCAGTTCTGAAAGATTCTCAGTGTACCTCAACCCCACTATTTCTCAGGGTTAGAAGGTGGTTCAGTCTCCATGGCCCATTCAGTCCTTGGCCTTTCCCTGAGACTGCCAACAGGAGTGCCAGTTTTACAGGCATTTTAAAGTAAACAGAACACCTGCCCAGTAGGAACTGGACTAAGATCAACTGATTCCCTCTCTACAAGCCATCAAACAAACAACATTCAGTTATTAAGGACTTGGGCTGAATTTTAACCAGTCACCTGCAGATTAAAAGGACAGGTAGTTAACAATCCCCATAGACCATCCCATTTCCTTATTTATTGCATATTAATCCTAATGTCCATTACTGCACTTTCAGATTTATTCTGCTAACTGAAGATTGTGGAGTAAATGTTAGTATTGCTTATTGCATTATCCAAGCAAGCCAGTCACAACAAAAATTATATGTACCTTACGTGTTATGGAACTAAAAATCAGAAGGCGGCGTATTTAGCCATGGAACTGGAAGAGTTATTTTGAAATTCTAATAGTAGAATCCTTTTTAAAAAAAGTTAATTTAACTGAGGACTCAAGGGCCCAAACATGCCAACACTTACATCTGAGCAAAGCTTATTATTGGGAGTACTCCCATTGAAGTCAATGAAGGTACTCATGGGGATAAGCACCACGCCTGTTAGAGAGTCTTTGCTCCTTTTGGGGTTAGATCCTGCAAACACAAAAAGTCCACACACTGAACAGATTCAGGCCATTTCAGCGGGTGCACAAAAGGAGACACCTTCTAAACAAGGAAGCCAAAGATCACACTGACATAATGGAGCCCTGAAACACAAAATCTTGGAAGTTGTTACCAGGAATCAAATAAAATAAAGGCAATCCACTGCAGTTTTGGAAGCTAATGAAGCTCTCTTATTAGGAGGCTAAGACGACAAGATTGTGAAGAGACAGTCCTGGGCAAGCATGCTAAATTAATTCTTTATCAGCTGCATAGTCATGTTGGAGGATAGACAGTAGAAAGTTTCACAAAGAAAGAATTGCAGTAATCAAGCCAAGATTAAACAAAAGTACAGAGAAAGATTATCAGCTGCTGTCCTAGTAAGCATAGGTACCACTATGGCCAAATTCCTGAGGTGGTAGCAAAAGCACTTGAGTTACCAAATTAGCATAACAGGCTTCAAGAAGATGATCAGACTCCATAACAATTCCAAGGTCATGGGCATTAAGTCACTGTGCAAAGATAAAGAGAAGTACCACTGGAGGAAATTGCCACAGATGGCTTCCCAAAACCTTTGGCATTCTTTTTACCAAATCAAAAGCAATTAAGAGCATTGACCTCAAATCATAGAACTGTCTCAGAATCCAAGATCATTGATCAGCCAGCACTGAATTAAAGAAAAACAACAAATGTTACCTTCAGCTTCAAATCACAGGAAGTATCTGTGGATGTGTATTACAATCTGTGAATTGAAAGTTTAAGTACACATCTATAAAATAATAGACACTCCCTAACGCTTTTCTACAATTTTAAGAAGAGTGAACAAATAATCACTTTGACAGGACTAGTGTCATCACTTTTATTTTGGTACTAGTCCTGGGCATTTTATTTCCACCTCCTGAATCCCAACATAACCCTTTATGCCAGTGATAAAACAGCCTCTTTTACAGCACTCCTATAATTTCACAAAATCCTCTGCATCAAGGAATGTCAAGAGATACTGAACACATGTAATTTGGTGTACATTGTTTTCCCACGGGTAATCAACATATTCAGAAAGAACATCATACTGGAATTTCAATGGTTAACAAAGAGTCTAGCACATAATCATCTTGTTGGCACATCTCACAACCCATACAAAGTCTGTATGTAGGACAAAGACTCAAACTGAGGACTATAATAAAAATAAGAGCAGGAAGCTAATAATATTATTTTGCGTTCAAGGTTTTAAAGTGATTTTCAAATCTTAAAGTAGTTACATCCTTCAATTTATTATCTTATGAAGCATTTCTGATTATGATTTACATGAGATTAAGAGACAAGAACACTATTTATGTAGATTAGCAATATATTTACATCTAAAAACAGAGACTGTCCCTTGTCAAGAGGGATAGTTGATATTACGTTTGCTAAGTAACCATGCAATAAGATAGTCTACAGCAGGGGTAGGCAACCTATGGCATGCGTGCCGAAGGCAGCACACAAGCTGATTTTCAGAGGCACTCTCGCTGCCTAGGTCTGGCCACTGATCCGGGGGGGGGGGGGGGGGGCCAGCGGCTCTGCATTTTAATTTAATTTTAAATGAAGCTTCTTAAACATTTTTAAAACCTTATTTACTTTAATATATAACTGAACTATTGTTGTATGTAAAGACTTACAGAAAGAGACCTTCTAAAAATGTTAAAATCTATTACTGGCACGCAAAACCTTAAATTAGAATGAATAAATGAAGACTCAGCACACCTCTTCTGAAAGGTTGCTGACCCGTGGTCTACAGTTTGTGTGTGTGTTCATATTGGTTGAATGAGGATACTTCCTTCAAAGAGGATAATATTCAGAATGGCCCCAAAGTGCGACAAGCACTGAGCTCAATTTTCTGCACTGATGGGCACCCTGAACTCCAGTTTATGGCAGCTGCTCAACAATCCTGAAATTACTGTCAAATGTAGACATACAAAAAACACATTCAAATGCAGACACCTCTGTGGCAGAGAAAAGCACAGATGGTGCATACCATACTGCACAAGTATAATGGAGCAGGGGAAATTTTGGTCAAGGATACTAGGAGATTCCTCTAATTTTATGAAAAGTTAAACTGGATCCTTAATATCAGCACAGAGCTTGTTTTTGAAAGTCTCATCCAAAAGATGTCCAAACAGTAAAGTTCATACAACTCAATTTGTTGAGACAGAAGGGGCTGAGTTGACTCTGTCAAGATCTGAAAGTAGGCTCAAGGTATCTAGGTATTACAAGCCTGATGCTGAGACAAAGTTCAGCCCTCCAGCAGATACAGTTATTATGAGTGAATAGTTTATGGACTTACCCAGCAATTGCTCCATCTTCTTGCTTACCAGTGGTGTCATCTGCAAATATGATAAAAACAACATATTAAATTAAAAACCAAAGAAATCAGAACTTAGAGTCTGGGCCTTTTGGGAAAAAAACCTATCATTTATACACATTATAAGTAATGTTTTGCTTCCAAACATAGCTCATTATGAAATAAAGCAATAAAAAAGTAACATTACACATCCTGACAACTAACAGAATTAAAAAAGGCCTTTGAATCCCAGACCCCAAATTATGCAACAGAATGAATAAAGGGCAGCTATCAAGTCAGGTATGGATCTTGGCTCCATAACTCTTCACACTTTTTTTTCTTATGGGAGAGGCACATCAGGCTAGGTGGAAACAAGACCTCAAGTCAACAAGTTTTCAAAAGGAAAAATCAAAAGACCAGAAAATTTACTGGTCTTAAAATGACAAGACCAAAAAAGGGGTCACAATGGTAGGAAACACATGGAGTGATAGATGCACCGAAAAAGATTCCTGGTAATGGTTCCAAGAATGCTCTGCCAGCAAACCCAGGCTCTGACCCTTCATTTGGATACATATGGAGCCTCAAGCAGCTCAGGGGTCCACTTGCATCAATCCAGTTGCATATTTGGGTCTCAGTTTTGTATGTACTTGACATATTTTAAAAGTTATTATGCACACCAATGTTTTGCTATCAGAGTTTCATTCTGCCCCATTTCATTTTTCATTACCCTACTACTGTTAAAAACTGATCATATAGAAGCCAAAAGATGCTACACTGTATTAAACAGCATCAAAAACGGACAGAAATTAACCAAAGGAAAAAAATTCCGATGGAAGGTCAACTCTCACTCCAGCTCACCCAGCTGAGGTACTGGATTCAGACTTACTATTATTGATATAGTGTCATAAGCATGCATGGCCCTTTGCAAACAACTGAAAGTAACAAGTTTCTACCCTGAAAGAGTTTACAATATGGAACAGACATATCCCAGTTAAGGATGACAGTATCACTCACAATGGCTAGAACAACAAAGTAAGGTAAATGAATAGGGCACAGATATCTGTGTACACACACACACACTTCAACAAAGGGAGGGAGGAAAGTCCATAGGAACCCCACCATACAACTTTAATTTATGTGGGAAGCACTTAAACACTCCAGTCATGCCATGGAGACTATAGAAAAAAACAAAACCTGATAGATTAGACAGGTTAAATAGATAAGAGTCTTTCATTTGAGCGTGTTCTATAAGCAGTGCCACAACCCATGCTCTCTATTCCACTCCTGACATAAAATCTTGCAATGATCAGTAGATTCTAGTACAAGACCACCACATATGGGCACGTACTGGGTCGGGTATGGAGTGGCCCCCAAATAAACCTAAACGCCCATTGGTCAACTCCATCGCCTCTTCAGGAGGAGACGGGAATGTGAGACCATAATCTAGAGAGTTTACTTTGCCTTCTAACTAGCGAGGACTTTCTAGGTTATGCCTACAGAGCGTTACAAACCTGGGTCTATGGACTCAGTGTTTCCAAGCCTGCACTTGGGCATCCACACTGCATTGTTAAGCCTGGCTCTACAATAACTAGACCCCAGCCTCACAGCCGCGGGAACAGGTCTCTAGTGCATTACACAGACTCGAGTCTACGGCTTGAGCTGCGTCTACACCGCCAAACGACAGGGGCTGGACTCGTGTCACCGCAGGGTCGGGACCCACCCCCGCAGCAGGGCTCCACTCAGGCTGGCTTGTGTGGGCGGGCCGGGCCCAAAGCCGAGCCGGAGGGGTGCTCGGGCGCAGGGGAGCATCTCGCACAGCGCATGCCCCGCGGGGACTCGGCGCTAGGCTCAGCCGCCGCCCGGTTACCTACCCCCGTACAACCAGTGCTCCTCGTCCTCCTCCGCCTCCAGCGGCGCCGCGCCCGAGGCAGGGGGCTCCAGCTCGGTGGCCATGGCCGCCGCCGCGCCCTGGCCTGGGGGGGATGCACCGGCACCGGGCGGGAGAAGGGAGAGCGGCCTTCAGCGCCACAGGGCCGCGCCGCGCTCGGACGGGATGCGCGGACCTGGCGCGCCTCACGCAGGGGGCCAGGCCGCGCCGCCCCCCATGGCCCCGGTGCGTTCGGCGCAGTCCCAGCCCCGCCGCCTGCACGCGCCGCTAACGGGCCGCCATCGCTCTTTCTCCGGAGGAGGAGGAGGAAAAACCCGCGTGCGAGCCGGATCCGCCGGGTCCTAGCGCCGCCAATCTGCCCCAACGCAGCATCAACAAAAGACGCTCGGCGTCCCAAGCCAACGGCGCTCTTTCTGCTACTGCGCATGAGCAGATGGCCGTCGGTGTTCCTACTGAGCATGCGTGGAGACCTTGCATATGCGCAGAGGGAGACGTGAAGGCCCAGAGAAGCGCATGTGCCCTCAATTCTTTTGCCCTCAATTTTCCGTCGGCGCTTAGCTTTGCTCTAGGCATGTGGGGGCGGGGCTTGGTCTCTCCCTCGAGCCTCACCCCTGAGGGGCGGCGCAGGCCGGGGGCGGGAGGGGTTACAGCCTCGGCAGAGCGGGACTGTTTCCCTCCAGGCCCAACCGCCGGGCTGGGCAAGGACCGTCCCTGAGCTCGTGGTCACCCATTCCCTGAAGCGCAGCCTTTGTAGGGCCACGGGACGGTCGCCGTGCAGCACGCGCCGGGGAAGGACAATTCCCAGCTGGAGTCACCCAAGCACATGGGGGCGGGCGGAGACAGGCCCAGGGATTAAATGGATCAGGCAGGGGGAGCTGATCGAAAAAGCGAAACAGAAATGAGGCAAATCTGGGGAGAACGGAATGGACGAGGACTGTGAACAACATTTAAAAGACAGAGTAGAGCATCTGCGAAAGTAAATGTAAAAGGCAAGGCCAGGTCAAAGCAATATATACAGGGATACAGATAAAACTATAGACCTAGTTATTCTGGCAAAACCCTTTATTATGAATGAAGTTATATTGATATCGATGTGCTCATATTGATATAACATGCCAATTCCTACAACCAGCATAAGCTGTATTGGTATAAAGCCCAGTTATATCAGTATAACTGTGTCTACACAATAGCTTGTACTGGTACAGTTAGGACAGTTAAAAAGATTACACCTTTGACTGATATAGCTGTGCCAGTACAATTTTTAAAATCAGACTTGGGGGTTGTATTGCTTTAACTATTTTGATAGGAAATCACACTGCTAACAGAAATAGTGAAATCAGCACAAAAACTGCATACAGACCAGGCCTTTATGTAAAATATCTATCACTGTAGAAGGTTGCTCATATACCAGATGACTTTTTCCTGTTGATACATTATTTGTATTGCAGTAGCTCCTGAGCTGTTGGTCCAGGATTAGGTCTCTTATCATACACATACAAACACAAGAAAAACAAAATCCTACCCCAAAAGGCAGAAGTTTCCAATACAGTTCCAGATTCAGAATCCTGTCTATAGCTTCAGAGCCTGAGAAGGATTGGGACAATATTCAGTAAACAGCAATTATTTTAATATAAGGACTAAACAAGTCTGTGCATGGGGAAGTGAGGCTTTTTTATAAATTAAGTTAGTGTTTGTGAAGAGTACTGGATGTGTTATTGCTGGAAACGGAGCTCAGTTTCTCCACTCAACAGTGTTAGTGCAAGTTTCTTCACCTCTCCCAACTTGCTGTATCTGATATAGAGGAGGCCCCTCCACAGGTTTGTTTAGACACAAATAAAAGTTACATTTTTAAACCATTTGAGCTAATATGTTTTAACTAATCCATTTTAAAACTCAAGCTTAGACAGAGGAAGTTGTATTTGGACATGTTAGGTGAATGGCCTAGACGGGGTACCTCCTAACTTTATCAGCTAGCATGTGCTAAACTAAACTAAGTACAACTTGTCCAGTCAACATTAGTTTTCAATTCAGTTAGTTAAAATATGCTAACATTCTAACCCCTGTACTTCCTCCCCCACACTCCTTGAATTGTATTCTAGACAGCTCTTCAGCTAAGACTAAGAAAGATGTTAATGATGGTGGTTTTAACAACATAATAGTTCATGGAAAGCAGGACTGAGAGGTAGAGCTAATTTCACACAAGCCACTTAGTGGTGTTCAGATGGCAACAATTTAATTCTCCAGAGCAAAATTCATTTAAAGTTTTTAAAAAATTATTTAAAACAAAATCTGCCAATCAATTCATATGCAAGTCATTATTTCCATTTTATGATGGAACACATTGCAGTCCTTCAATTAACAGGAGATATTACTTCATAGCTGGTAATAGTAACATTATCAATAGAATGTTAGAAGTAAACCTGTTTTATAAAACTCCCTTTCAGTTTTCCTAACAGGAGGCTAACATATTTTCCCCTCAATTTTATGTCCCTTAAGACTTACATAAAATTGTGGTTTACTTGGACTGGTGGAAGTCAGACTACGTTTTTTTTTTGTCAGTTCCTTTAAATTAATCTAATTTTTTTTTATTTTCTTTTAAAATTTACTTAATTTTTAAACTCCTCTTGGACTTTCCAATAATGACAGAAGCAAGATTTACATGGCATATTTATACATATACAAGGTATTCAAAACAAAGTTAAATAGTGTGTCTGTTGGCTGATTTCACTAACAGGCAGTTATATGTTCAAAACCTGCTCCTGTGCAGCATCAGAGAAAAAGAAAATGTAATTAAAAGACTGTTAGTAAAGTTCCTGGTGCAATTTCCCTACTTTTCCAAAAGTGTCATAATACCTTGCTTGACAGCAATCTGACAAGTCTTGGATTATTTTATAATTAAACAATTCAAATCTTTTTTCTTTAATAGTGTTCATAATAGCATATTGGATGCTAAAAATTGTATCTGTACAACATAGATGTCATCACACTGGTGGTAGGCTTACTTCACTGTTGCCACTCTTCCTCTCTTTGGACTCTTCCAAATGTAATGTCCACTGTCAGTGGACATTTTTGACCATTTTCTCTTGAGTATAATTAGAGGATTTATTCATTCATTCAATTAAAAATCTTTTCTACAGCACTTGTTCCTTTTGTATCTAAGCACTACACAAACAATAACAGATTTATAGCAAGTTTACACTGCAATTTAGTGTAACTGTAGTGTGGATATATCTAAACTAGCTTTCTTCTCGCTAGTAGTGAAGATGCAATGGCCCAAACACCGGCATGAGCGAGCAGCCTGAGTACATACCCAAGGTCCACAATGAGCTGATCTTGGTTGCTAGTGTGTGCTGACATCTCTTTGTTATTCACTAGATTTAAGCTAGTGCAGGTCAGTTCATGTTCGCTTCAATTACATTTAAATTGCCCTGTAAGCTTCACTACATTCCTGTCATGTAAGGAAATATCCCCATTTCACAGATAGGAATGGAAGCACAGACAGATTGATTTACCCAGACTCAGAGGAAGTCTGTAACAGAGCAGAGACAAAATCCCAGGTCTCCTGAGTCACAATCTACTACTTTAACCACAAAATCACCCTTTTCCATGGGTGAAAATGAAAGCATACATAGACTCATGTGTTTTCCCCTCTTCTCTCCAAAGGTACAACATGCTGGTGAGTAATTGTCCTCCTAGGTGCTACTGTCCATTCCAGAGGCAGCTTCATTTTCAGTAGCTCTGTACATATAGTTTGTAAAACAATGGGGTACAACATGTAATTTGACCCATTAGCTATTAAAAATACAAAATGCAAGTGAGAATAACATTGGCTAATAGAGGTTTGGCTCAGCACCCAGAAGTGTTGTTTTAGAGGGATTTGACTATTAGGTTGTAGCAATGAAATAAAACTGGTCAGTGAAGTGCACACATTGGAACACTTTTTCATTTGCCCAATGTATGAGAAAATGCAGAGCTCCAGAAAACAGTGCTCTTATGTTTGAGCAATATTTTTACATATGCTAGTTATAGGGACCCATGCATTCCCCACTAGAATCATAGAATCTCAGAGTTGGAAGGGACCTCAAGAGATCATCTAGTCCAACCCCCTGCTCAAAGCAGGACCAATCCCATTTTTGCCACATATCCCTAAATGGCCCCCTCAAGGATTGAACTCACACTACACAGAATGCCAAAGGGCTTGTGTATAAAATCCCACTTTCACAAGAAATGTTGTTATATCCACAAATATAGGATGGGAAATGGTGCTTTACAGTGTTGTGCTGCATAAGCAGTCTTCTATTCAAGTGTTTTTGTCAAACAGGCATGTGTTCTTGTGCACCAGTCAGGCTCCCCTTGAGATGGAACTACAACAGAATGAAAAGAACTTTCTTTTCTCAGCTCTGAGAAATTCTCACCCATTGAGCTCCAATCCAGCAGGCATTGTGGATGCCTTGGATCTGAAGATGGCACGGGTTAGCTCCAAAACTCTGGTTCCTGCTGCCCAGAGCCCTATCTCCACAGTGTCAAATGGAAAACAGTTCTTGGGGGGGAGGAATCAGTAGCAACCAATTGGATTGATTCTATGACAAGTAGGTGCACAGCCCGGAATAATTTCAAGGTCTCCACCACCCTCACTCCAGCAGAGCCTTCATAGATTGCCTGACCGGGAGTCAGCAAACATGGTGGAGGCCCTGATGTAGAGTGTCTATCTGACCCAGGCAGATGATAAAGCCAGCTGGCTACAAAAAAGACTCAAAAATTGACATATATGTATGTGACAACAGAAGAGGCACAAAAGGGTGTTTTCCATTTATACACAAACTTTGCATTGTTTGGTTTCATCTCTGGATTTAATTAAAACAAAAACATTTTGAAAAGTGATTCAGATTAACCAAGTTTGACTTCCAGCTTCTTTAATGGCACAGGTCAGTGCAGTAAATTGTAGAGACAAAGCTTATTTAGGATTTTATTCAAAAAACTTCAAGGTGCGAGGTCCTATTAAAAAAAAGTGGCTATTTACTTGTAAACAGAATAAAAATGTTAAGGACGCAATTAAAAATCCTTTCATACAACTTAAAAACAGATTTCTGATGAGTTACAAATAATGTTACACTTTCATAAAAACACCAAAAACAAAACAACAAAAACAAAAATTGCAGAACAGGAATATCACACAACATTGTTTACTAAAATGGTCAGAACTATTTACATTGAATATTAACTGTTTGACATTTTTATTGCTCAAACGCTAATGTTTATAGATAAATATAGTAAACTGATGTCAGAAGACACTAATACACGCATATTCATGTTTTTGCATACAGATTTCTGTACTTATCAAGATGAGCATATGAACTTTATCAAGACTACACTATATTTAGCAAAAATGTATTTTGTTTCTAGTGTCATACTTAATCAAATCTAAACTTTCTACACATGTTCATATACATTTAAATTTCTTTAGGCCAGCAAGAAACTACTCTCAAAAAAGTCGGTTTAAAGCCAGTAGACAAGAGTTTTCTTTCTCGGCCAATAATCTATAATACTGTGACATTTCCTAATGCAAAAGCCTGGAAAAGAAAACAACGATCAAAGTATTCTGACAAAACTTAAACTAAACAATGTTTCCAGACTTGCTTTTCAGGAAATTTGTGGCAAATTATATTGACAGATATTCACTTAAATTGGTTCCCTTTTCTCCCCCTCTGCACACCATTTTCTCTTTCATTTGAGCAAGTCAAGGCACTTTCCTTTCCATTTGCATTAAACTTTGTTGCTGCTACTCTTTGTTGTATTGCTATGGACCCTCTCTGATTAACAATTACTCATCAAGGATAGGTTTTTACAAATTCATATTTACTTGTAGCTTTTAAGGTAATATAGATTTTATAAGACTGAAAAGTATCAGATGGATGTTCATGTATTAAAGCAAATGGTAGTCAAAATAGAACCTGTAGGCATATTGCAGCCCCCAGTCTAAAGCAACACCTGTGGCTGCCTTCATCTTTAAATGAGAAAAATGATCTATGTGATATGCATACTGGCATTGTAACACAATCCAAAAATTACCTTTATTCAGATGACGTTTGCTGTAATTTGTTGCCTTGGCGCTCATGCTCCAGGCCATTTGCTAGTATTGCCTCATAGCTGGGCAAAATTTAGGTCTCCATTTTTGAACTAAATTTTAATGGGAGTGAAGACTAAACAATTTGTAATCTAACATTTCAAAAAAACTATAGAATTTATGTTCTTAAATGTGTCATTTTCATACAGATACAAGTGCAAGTCTTCCAAACTAATAACCCATTGAAAATACTCTCAAACTGGGGAGAGCGGATGATGGTATTTTCTCTCAGCCTAGCAGAGTGTTTCACAGAAATGTGTTATAAATCAGATGGAACAATTCTGACCTCCATATCCTAAGGTCAGACACAGACTTGGGTCTAAGGGGAAGGACTGCTAATAGCTATGAGACTGAAGAGTATTCAATATTCACTACTACTCATGACATCAAACTCTCATTGGCTTCCTTATCCCCGCAGCTGCAGAGAACATTCTGAAAATATAGTCACTCAAATGAGGGAAGGAAATAAAGAGTGGTGTGGTTTCTGGGCTGTTGGTTAACAACCTCTAGCATAAAAGTAAGAAGCTCCCATTACTTAAGATTTTAAGGTATTAAAAATGCTTCCAATTATTCTTTTGTTAGCAATACTAATTGCCCAGAATCCTATTTTAATAGAAATTAATATAAAATTAAGCATGCTATTCCAATTCTGTTATGCACTCTATTTTCTCTGAGTCTTTAAGCATCCTCTCTCCTTTCCACCCTTAGACACATTTCAACATAATATGGCACTATGTATGCTTTTTGTAGTTCTGTAATAAAGTTTAGCGGCAAGCTGCAGCTAAGTTTAGTCAGATATTATTGTAAATTTATTTTAAATACTTACATTCTAGTGTTTTAAAATGCAGTTAGTTAGCTGACACTGATCAACTAATGTGAACTGAAACCGGTCTACTAAGCTGACAATCCATTTCAGCATTCAAATTTTTCATCATGAAGTATCACTGTTGGCAGCTGTGGTTGGAAATTACATCACAAGTACAGGAGTTTCTCGTCCCTCAGCTGAGCAACAAAAAGGATTAAGAATTTGACTCAACAAGACTACATGCTCGTAACTGGCTCTCTGTCCCTCACCACTGTCATGACAGTCTGCTAAAACTCATGTCAACTGCAGCTATTTAAATGCAATGGTTTAACAAATGCTTTCTTCCATTCCAACCAGGGTTTGTACCATCCCTTTTCAGTATGGATTAATATTTCAGAGTAAAATCTAAAATCAATTGAACTGGAAAACTTAGTCACCAAACAGCATCATAAAGAATCCAAAGAACTGTAAAGCAATGCCTGGCCACTGTTACACTAAAGCTCCTTAAGGCAAGTAACAACTCATCATAGCTCACATCAACTGACTGTTTTGTGGTTCTCTGTTATTCTGTTTGACAATATGTATGCTGCTCCTTTTTCATACTGCAAAGGATGCAGTTTTAGTTAACTGCTCAATATGCAGAAAATAATATCAGGTACCACTCTGCTAAAAAAATAGTAAGTTTAATGTTTCTTCTGTATTAATTTGCCTGTCCCAAGTAGTTGGCTTTAGTTATAACAATTCAGTCCAATTACTTTAAATTTGCTTCTTTGCCTTTTTTTTTTTAAAGCACTTTTTTCCTGACTTCCATATATTTGTGTCTTAAAAATAGGCTTTTAGGATAGTCTGATAATATATTAGTTGCAGTCTACTCTACAAATACAACTTTTCCAAAAGATGAGACTACTGAAGATTCCTTATTTCAGGTACTAACCAAGACATCTGAAACATCTCTGAAGAAACACAGAAATGCTATGCATTTTTCATCCATTTACTAACAAAGTGCATCTGAGCCCTACACCTGATAGTATGTACAAACTCATTATGGCTTTACCTTAAAAATGGCATATGAATGGGTCCATACAATCAGGATGCTAATAAATGTCATTAATAAATCCATGTAGATCTGTTGGCAATACAATCAGAGCTATATTACATTCTGTAAACCTTGACATACCACACTTTACATTATGCAACGAGGCACTATTTACAAATCCACAGTGGGTAAAATAATTAACCCTCTAATGTAAGTGATGATTTTGCAAAGTGCGGGACAAAACCAGTGCTGTTATCCGCAAGTCCTATGCAAGCAAGTTATAATAAAATCATTGCTAACTATTGGAAGCTTACTTGGATGTTTCTATAGAGGATTTATAGAAATGTGATTTTAGAATGAAATACAATATCATACAGAGTTAGGATGTACATGTGAAAACAGTAAATATGGAAATTAATAAGGCAGAACAGGTTTTAAGCAGCACTGATGTTAGATCCTTAGTGGCAACTATATCTTGTACTGTTAATGTTAAAAATTTAGAGTGCAACATAGAAGCCTCATTTAACATAAAAAAAATGTGCAAATTGTTCTCTTCTTAAACAAAAAAAAAACAACATAGCAAGGAAGATATTCTACCAAATAACATTTGTAAGTCACAGCAAAGTAGACCATCTTCTTTCCAAAATTAGCTCAAGGCACTAAGAGTAGGAAATGGCAGGTAACATGAAAGACTGAATACTGCTCCTCAGTCAGGTCGAAATATGGGATATTTTGGTAAGAATTCTATTAGTATTACCTGTTGAAGAAGAAAAACACAACATATTAACCAAACTGATTAGTTCTTTAGAATAATGTCAATGCAACCATATACCCATTTATTACCATGTGCTTGCTATTGGACTTGACATGTGCAGAACCTATATCATCCAGACATGTGTTATCAATATACTCTCCTGGATACATAAGCTTAAAAAAATAATCAGGCACTGAGAAGAGTCCTTCTGTCCTGGGTCCCATTGGAAAGGGCCGTGTAGGTGTTGGGATTCCTCCACGATTTTTTCCATTCAGCTTATCCAGAATACCTCGTTCAGTTGTGGGGGAGCACTTTATTCTTTTTTCTGCATTCCAAGAAATCAGTTCAACTCCAGGTTCCCCACTGAGGTTTCTTTATTAGCATGCAATCAAACTATATTTGAGTTGATCAGGCTCGAGTGTAGGGATGGGTACAAGGTATACCACACATCCAAAATACATAATCATGAACCAGTTTATACACATACTTTCACTTACATCATATCGCACGTTATGATTGGTCTATTAATTTTTGTAGCCAATCCCTATCTAAATCATGAGCTGTTCATGCACTCCACTACATGAAAGGCCACTCCACTACAGCTGCAAGTTATCACACATTGCTTACTATCCTTCTATCTCTTTACTACTAGCTATACCTTTTACATATATACAATGATACTGTAAATTATATTTTGTTCAGTGTTTCATGTCCTTGCTAAGACTACATCTATAGTATGCACCGAAGTTTTTGGCTAAGTAGTCTTCCCTGAAGTATAAAAGGTAATTTTTATGCCCATCTGAAGAGTCAAACAAGATGGACATCTTGAACTCTGCTTTCTTCAGTGGATCCACTATCTTGATCAAAGCTCTAAGCAAACACAAACCAACAAAAATTGCTGAAGTACAGAGACTACAAAAATTGAACACTTCTAAAGTCTATGCTATACTAGCTACTTGTGAGTTATTTACAGCTACTTTTATAAAGGAGAAAGAGAGAGGTTTGTTCAGTGAGTATTCAACAGGTGGAGAGGAACTCAGGATGTGGGTGAGAACTAAGAAGGGGTGAGGGATCTGTAACCTTACTATAACAGATAAGGCTCCTGGGGATGCTGACAACTATTATTCAACAGAAATCTCTTACAGTAGGGCTCTGAGCAGGCAACGTTAGGAAGGAGAAACCCTGTTTTCAAATGATAATGTTTTAAGTTTTACTACATGCAGCAACTGCACTGTTATGTTGCCATCTTTGTGTACCAAAATAGGATTGTTTCATTCTATTAGCCAAGAATTTCTGTAGTGAGTGACACAAATGGTGAATTTCCAGAGGTTGTGTGCGCATCAACTGAGAACGAATTAGTCAGGAGGAGACTGAAACGTAAAGAGTCTGGTAGTTAATGACATTTGAACTATTAAATTGCACTGTAGTGATAGATACTAAAAATGTACCAGAAAAAGAATACTTACATATTCCATCATATTGCTACTTTCACATTTCCTTTTACTCAGCTTCCAGTGCAAACCAAGCTAAGAAAATAATTATTGTGGGATTAAAGGTGTACTATTGTATGATTTCTCATCAACAACATAATATAAGTTTCAGCAATAGCTAACTGTTTAAGATCTCAAGCATGTCTTTTTACATTTCATACACTTTAAGGTATGAGATAAATTTAGTATTTTAGCTCTAGTCCTAAACAGGCTAATAGCATTCCTGTATTCCAATTGTACAGTATTTTATTAATTCTAAATAAAAATGGGAAAAGGAATTTATAGATTTTAGTCCTTAATATTTCTTACCTTATGATATAGTCTGTTATTTTCCCATTCTAGCAACTTCTGAATTGATCTTCTAGTCTAGGAAAGAAAGTCAACATTATATTAGAAATGGCTCAGCTGTCAACCTCATTCCCAAAGGTTTTAAAGTTATATCCGCAGCTCTCAAGAATCATATGTAAAGTGGTAATGTGTGTATTAGGAAAGGATAATTAAGCAAAGGAAGAATTTCACCTTGGAGAAGTCTTGCCTTCCCAAATCCACTTGTCTCAAGCACAGATTACAGGGGTGGGAGAGCAGAGGCATCTCATCAGAATGATAGATTATGATTTCTCTCTAGATTCAAAACCTCCATCATTCCCACTATCTTTCTCAGCTGTACAATTTTGGAGTCATCTTGGACTCAGCATTTTTGGGTGCTCAAATAGCTAAGCCGGCAAAATTCCATCTTCCATCTGTTACTGGTCAAAAGATTACAACCATTAGACCTGGTCACAGCGATCCACATAACTCTGATCTCTGGGCTTCAGTATTTCAACTCACATCTAGGAATGAAGCTACATATGCTGAAAAAAGCTCCAGCTGGTACAAAAGTCAGCAACTTTATGCTTAGCAACATAGGACTCTGAATGTATCATCCTGTTGCTCTGCTCTCTGCACTGGCTTCCAAGTACATAGAATCCAGTTCAAGGTCTATGTCCTGATATTCAAAATCCTGTAAGGGACTGGCCATACGTACCTAACAGTTCACCTTTCTTGCATCCAGTTCAGATATGCCGTGATGGTTATAGTCCATCAGAGTAAGAGAACTCTTAACTCACTGTGAGAGTCACAAGTACAAGAAACAGAACATACATAGGAGTTGGATCTATAATATGAAACTCAAAAATAAGCGACCTTTGAAATAGCCACTTGGAGGGCTAAATGGAAAATTAATTTCTTAAACTAAATCAAACTATTTCACCAATAAGGTGAAAGGGGAAAGAAAAAAAAAGGCACCAAGCTATAGATTTCAAGACCACAAAGGTTGTGCACCACACAAACCATAGAATTTCATCCAGTAATCCCATGTCAAACCCAATAATCGTGGTTGGGCTAAAGCATCTCTTTTAGAAAGACATCCAATCTTGATTTAAAGATTTCAAGTGGGGGAGAATCCACCATTTCACTTGATTTCAATTCATTTTCTAATTGTTAAACTACTCATTTTTTAAATTGCACTTTATCACCAATTTGAGTTGGTCTAGTTTCAAATTCCAGCCACTGGATCTTGTTATGCCTTTGTCAAATTAGAGAACCTTTCACTATCAGACATTTTATCATGTGTGTATTTGTAGACTGTGATCAGGTCACTTAATCACGTCTTCAATAAACTAAACAGATAAATCTATAATCCTTCACTGTAAAGCGTGTTTTCCTGTCCTCAAATCATTTTTATAGCTCTTCTCTGAAATCTTCTCCATTTTTTCCAACATTTTTTAAGTGTTTACACCTGAATGGAAACAATATTCCAGTTATGGTCTGATCAGGGCAATATTATCTCCCTACTCCATATACACCTGTTTATACTTTTGAGGATTACATTAACTCTTTTGGCTCCAGCATTGGACTGGGAGCACGTGTTCATCTGGATGTTTGACATCATACCTAAATCCTTTTCAGAGTTACTGCTTTCCAGGAGGAAGCCCCCCACCCACCATCCAGATCGCTCTGTAAAAGTGATAGAAGTGTTATTTCTATTTTAAATACTTGGGAAGCATTCAGATACACTGATGAACACTGTATAGGATTAGACAAGGGCTATGTCTACACTACAGAGCATATGCTGGTATAGCCCCTCAGCACAGTATGTATGCTGATAGAAGGAGCAATTCTGCTGGTGTAGGAACGCCATAATGTTTGCTATGCTGACAGAAAAACTTGTACGTAAGGATAGCTGTCCCTACACTGGATTTTTTTGTGTTGACACAGCTATGTTGCTAGGGTATGTAGTTTTTTTTCATGCTCCCGACAGACATAGTTATGACAGTATACGTTTTCACTGTAGACCAGGGGTCAGCAACCTTTCAGAAGTGGTGTGCCAAGTCTTCATTTATTCACTCTGATTTAAAGTTTTGCGTGCTGGTAATACATTTTAATGTTTTTAGAAGGTCTCTTTCTATAAGTCTATAATATAGAACTAAACTATAGTTGTATGTAAGGTAAATAAAATGTTTAAGAAGCTTCATTTAAAATTAAATTAAAATTAAAATGCAAAGCTCTCCAGATCAGTGGCCAGGACCCTGGCAGTGTGAGTGCCACTGAAAATCAGCTCACGTGCCGCCTTCGGCATGTGTGCCATAGATTGCCTACCCCGCTGTAAACCAAGCCTAGGTTAGAATGCTTGGAGATCCTTTTTGAGGATCAGTGAAGGAAGGAAAGTGAGGCAGGTGCAGCTGTCGTGCTGCATTCTGTCATGGAAGGGCACTCATGGAGGAGCCAACTGTATGACAGCAGCCCAGTGGGTTAGAGCACTGTGCTCTTCAATCCTGAGATCAGGATTGAACCCTTCTGAGGTCAAACATTAAATGTGTTGTCTCCTTGTACATCCCAGCAAAGGATTGTCCTCTATTACAAAAACCACATATTTTGGTTCTCTCTAATGAAGAAAGACCCCAAAATCATAATATAAGGAATGCTGCAGGGCAGAACTAGTATGATCTGGAAGAGGGGCATGGGGAAATGCCTGCCTGCATGCTGCTTCACTCCAAACAGTTCTATTATTGTTACTTTCATGAGCAAATTGAAGGAGCCGCCAAAACATTTCTCTCTGCATGTGGTGCAACCTGTAGGCTTTTTTGGGGTGGAGTTTAGTGCATTTTTCTTTTCACAGTTAGCTCACTAGAGATAGAAACAAAACTAGACAATGGGAGAAATGGCCCAATCTTTTGATCACCTAGAACATTAGCTTTAATTCACACTGATAAATCCCGATATGAAACTAGAAAAGTAACAAACGGATAAAGGAATATACTGTTTCTTCCTTTAATAAACTGTACAATGAACACAGATTTACAAAGAGATTTCAGTCTATTTAGGATGTTCTTTGGCTTATTAACTGCTACGCCAGCACAACTCATTGTTAACAACATAATTCAACATGGTTGAATGAATTTTATAT
>ML677377.1:19004056-19036024 GCA_007922305.1 Dermatemys mawii | reverse complement strand
ACACTCACTCTATTTTCTGTTACTATTAAAGATTAACAGCTAGCAGACATCTCACTAGTTAAAGGGAGATTTATGATGGCAACTGGGACTACAGAGAAGTTTTAGAATAAAGAAAGGCATCGTTTCTTAAAGATTATTGAACTTTAGCAGCAGTTGTCAATTTTTGGTCATAATGTAACTTTGAAATGTGCACTTACTCTTTTATTAAGACAGATAACAGGCCACAGGCTGCAACCCAGGGTGCAGCAGCAGCACAGACAGCCACAAAGCAGCCATTTTACATTGACAGGAAGATTCTTCTTTAAACACGCATTCACACGGCTGATACTAGTCTTAAATTCTTCTGGAGCAACCTACAACAGAAATGGCAAACTTTAACTGGAAGTAATTGCAGATGTGCTTTCTTATTCACTAGTTCCATGGATTACAACATAAGTGACAGAGGTACAGTTATTAGGTATGAAACAAAGCTATATAAATCCTCCAAAAACATTGCTAATACAGCTAGTATGAAAGTTCACCTTCCTAAGTCAAGTTCATTTACCCCAGGTTCTTGAAATTATTTTTAATGCAAGAACGATAACTGCAGGAAGTTAGAAGAGTTTCTTCCCATGTTCCCTTGCAACTGTTAATAAATCAATTGTGTTGAGAACAAAACCATCTCCTGTACGACTAGATTAAGAACAGAGCCAAGCAACACACAAAATTGGTGACGTTGACAAAAAATTGGATGAAAAAAACATTTGAGTTTTCATGGAAACAAAAGGTAACTTTGTATGTAAAAAGGTGCATTTCACACACAAAACAAGTGTTCATCCCTGTGTCTAATTTCTCCCTATCACAAGCTTGTAACATGCATGTGAAGTTACACTCTCTTTAGAGTTAACAGCTGTGCTTGTCAGTAGAAATGAAAATATTTCATTCAGGAACAAATTACTGATGGTACCATCTAATAGCTCTAATTATGGTATCCTGCTGGGGAGGCATAACCAAGAAGGGAACAGGTGGGTTATAATAACTATGCTTTATATAGGGAGTATAAAACATGCCTAGGATCAGCAGCATGCTGAACAGTGATGTGAAGGTTTGAAGCATTAAGTGTATTCCTTCCTATTTCAATTAATTTTGTTGCTTGCTACAGTGTATAAGTCATACAATGAAAAGTGGCTCGTTCTTGAAGAGTGGCTCGTTCTGAGAAAAATAAAAGTTACAAACATTGGTCAATATTTTCCAGAGTGACTGGTGGTTCTGGATGCCTTAACCATTGGGTGCTTAACGTGAAAGACTTTAAAAGGGCCCGATTTTCAGAGAGTGGATGCTCAGTGCTTTCTGAAAGTTAGGGCTCTTTAAGTCTAAGTGACACATACACTAACCAAGGCACCCCAAAAATCACTAATCACTCTGGAAAGCCTTGGCCAAGGTCTTCATGACTGAAAGTTTACTTAGTGATATACAGTGAAGTAAATTTACCCCCTTTCACCTACAGAAACCCCCACTCTGATTTATAAAACATCCCCCATCCAATGAAATAATTAACTACTGCAAGTGTCATAAAGCAAGATTCATGATTATTTTGGTTACAAAGCAGTGGAAGCACAAGAGTGTTTCCACCTTTTAAAGTCTCCATTAATAGCCAAAACGAGATTTGAACAAAGAAAATTTGTAAGGGCAGACAACCCTAGATTGTGTATCCCTATGGTTTGGTGGGAACTTCTCTGAGACTGCAAAGTATCCTTTTCAAGATAAAACAATTTAAAGCAGCAAGACAGATTACAATGGTTTTGATATTTCACCTGATAAATTTTAATAAGTTTTACTTTGTTTTCTAAAACACTAAACTTATTTTTAAAGGACTATTGTTTGCGGGGAGAAGGGTGAATAAGAGGATTTCTACTAAAGTAAATTATGTACTGACTCTGCAGATTCACACTGCAAGACTGTGAGCATGAGCATCTCCAATGCCCCTATTCCAGCACTTTAAACCCCGGAGTAAAAAGGCCCACACGCATCCAACTGTTTTTCACTTTCTTTTTTAACTACAGACGAAACTTCAAACCCAGCCAGTTCTGAGGATTTCTTAAGAGGTTGTATCCTGTCCAAGAAATAATCAACAGCCCTCACTCACAACAACCAACATGTACAGCAAAGATCAACACAAAAGATCTCATTGCTTCAAAAGACAAAAATATATTAACAAAAGTGATAGTAAAGAGTCAATAATTTGGTCTCTATATTAAGACTATTAATCAAGCTGTGTGAAAATTAGTCCAAGGAAGTTATATCATTAAAGGCTGCCTTTCTTAAGATCTCCTGGCAAATGGCATAGCCATCAGGAAGGAACCTTTATTAAAGGACTACAAGCAGGAGTAGAGCTAATGGAACCGAGAATATCTGGCGAGCCCAACCAGAATCACTTGGCCCTTTTGGCTGAATATTCCTGAGAACTTTTAGTTAGAGGATACGTATGTGCATTCTCTTCTCCAATGTGACACAACATTTGAAACCAAAGTGTAATCAGGAATATCCTGGAATAGTATATTGGCTACATTGTACTCTGATTCAGGGTAAAGCAACGACTTCCAGGTGGCATTTGACAGAGAAGGAATTTTCTAAACTCTGAAGACCCCATGCGTTGATTTGACCACATGCCAGTTATCTGCTAGGATGTTCTTCACTACTGCCAAAATGCAAGTTGAAGTCGGTACACGTAAGGATGCTATAGCATCACAAATGCACTGCTTGTTGATATGACACAAAAGACCGATGACTCTGCCTGTTCAAATAAACTGTGTATTGATAGGTGTTATCAGTGTAAATATCCACCATCTTCGCTCTGATCAAAGGAATAAAAGTGCAAAGCCCTCAGCCCCAACCACTTACTATTTAATGCAAGTTCCTAAGATCTGCTCATTGACAACACCTGTTAGAAGTCCACAACTCTTCTTACAGGAGGCAAACTAGTGCCTTCCTAGAACTCAGAAAAGTTCTTATGTGTCAAAACCTGAGTGGCTCTAAGACCAAATTCCCATACGCACTCAACTTCAGCATTGGGCAGAGAACAAGTGATCTTTAGAAAATTAATCATGCCCCAATAAGTCGACTCTTAGAAGCCAAATGTCTAATATGGAAACAACTTCAGGCTCTGCTGACAAAGGTTGGCGACCACAACTGCCGGACGCGAGCCACTTTGTGACTTGCAATTTTACTAACTGAGATAATCTCTCTCATTGAACCTGAGGTGCTTCCTATGTCTGTTTTATCAAGATGTGTCCTGGTAATATTTTCATTTTAAATTGGTGCTGGTGCCAAAGTCTCACTACATCTGTCAGCAGGACTTATACTGCACCAGCACCAATTTTGTAGTCTCTATTTTCACATAAGATATTAATATATCCTGTAGTGGTTTACTATGAGAAGGACTGTGAATCAGGATCTGGCCTGAACTCAAACTGGAAAGTATATATCAATTCAAGAACTACAGGACCCAGCAACCTGGAGAGACACCTGATATTCTGCAATGCCTGTAAACATCTTAAACATTAAAATGGGTTCTAGACCTTCTGGCAAAACTGCTGTTTCACTAGAAATGCAGAAGCAGCTGATGGACCAAGATAGATGACTGTTTCTGCAGGGACTAAAAAATTCTCCTGCACCCTGGAGTGATGTGCTGAAGAACTATGCTGGATCAAGAAACCTCTTCAAAAAAATATAAAAAAGCAGCTTCTGTTGCTTCCCAGCCTCAGTGATCTATTAATCTGACTGCAGAATTACAAAGCCAGCCATGATGTGGACTACAGCGGTCATAACCAGGGACCTAGTTGTAGGGTCTGACATGTCATTGTAGACCATCAATGAGTAAATTTTTCAAAATTCTGAACTACTCCAGTAAAGGAGATCTTTCATAGTTAGAACCAATCTTCAGCAAAGTCTCTACCAGACCAAGAGGACCGATGTCCAATACTAGATTTCTGCTATTTTTAAGAGCTGAAACCTGTGGATTTGGGGAATGCCTCAAACCTGGCTATTCTACTCATAGGCAAATCTTCATTTTGCATCCAGGTTCAGACTCTGAAGAGCCTTCCCAAATCCAATGACTAGAGCCTTCTCCAACAGATAAGACGACTTCCTAGGCAAAGACCCAGAAGTACCTTCTGGCACCATGCAATAATTCTGAGAGACCTCTTGCAGGAGTATTCTTAAGTGCCTGAGTTCTCATGGCTTCATGCCATGCCAGGGCATGGAGGCCTGACTTACAACCTCTTTTTTGACTTGCAAAGGAAATCTAAACTGAGTCCACATAAACTCTATGAACTTATTACTAGATAAATAATTTATGAACCAAAATACTCAATGAACTCCAGTCCCAATGCAGAGGGTAAGGCTTTGTCCACTTAGGTCAATGGAAAGAGGTAATGATGTATAATTGTGTGTGTGTGGAGGGGGAGCTTACACCCCTGATTTTAGAATGCTGTGACAAAGGCATACAAATACTCCTGCAAAAGCTGCTTTGAATGAGTCCAACTGCTGAATGGCAGGATCTGTGATCACATAATGGGATCTGTTGGGGCAAAGTCATGAAGAATATAACATGAACATATTATTTTAACAGGAATTTTGCTGAACACACATGTACTCCACATGTGCTCTTAAATTTGAAACTGAATAAGTTAAAAAGTCTTCTGAAATATATCTGGTTATGACAGAGATTAGAACTTTTAATTTTATATATGCAACTTCAATAAAGGATAACAATTTGCAACATTGGTCATAGTAATTGATTTAATCTGTTTTGATATTTAAAAAAGGAAGCTTTTATTTTTCCACAGTATTGACTATCAAAACATTTTCCTATTACGAGGTTTTAATATGATGAGATTAAATTCTACAGATATTCTTTTAATAGCAACCACTGGCACAGTAAATTCTAGAATAATTAAAATCAAAGACATAACTGATATTGTCAATTTACTTTAACAGAAATCGTCGTTATCATAGCAAGAACTTTTCAGAAGTGTTCGGTAAGTGGATTGTTATATGAGGTTACAAACCTTTGTTTAGCATTAAGGCAAAAATCCCATCTCCCACAGCCATACCATCCATCCTGAGAAAAGGATTAGGGGGTTTATTTCCTGGCCGCTAGCAACTCTTCAAGAAACTTTCAAGAACTGGGCTTTACACAGAGTATGAGCAACCACTACACAACCTCAGCCAAATCTTGCTATATTCCATCCTGCAATTTCCGTAAACCGAAAATGCATTAGTTTCACTGCCACCTTTGTTTGTTCACATTTACAGAGGAGAGGAGAGGAAATGTTGAAGATAGGATCCTACTACCTCCTAAGAACTAAGAACATAGAAAAAACTGCAGGCGTGGGTGCCAAAAAAAACACAACAGCTGTTTCCTGACCATCTGGATCACTGATCATTAAAATCAGTGGTGATATGGGTTTGTACATAAGCCAGGCTTGCTGCCAGTTAACAAAAGAACATTAATCAGGGTGGTACTTTTTGGTATCATGAATGAATAACTATGCAGTGAATATTTTAGAAGAATATTTACTTTTTTTGGCTAAAGAAACAAGCTTGCATTCTCTGACAAATGGGGAAGTTCAAATACAGTATATACTTTACAATTATTTTTTTTAAAAAAAGTATTCAATTAATTCTTTTTAATTAGCACAAATGGAACAATTTCAATTGATAGTGACAAATATCAAAATTTTAAATTTATTTTTGCACCACACCTTTCACTGGAATAAAGGAAATTTGTTTATCATCACAGCTCTTTGTGGATGGGGTTATGTTAACTTTAAAATTAAGGAACATAGCACACAAAATAATCAACCAAGGGAAGTGGGGGAAGCCCAGGAATCCCTGACTTGGGATTTTTTTAAAAGAAAAATGGAAAAAGAATAATACATAGTTTAAGACAAAAATCCCAGAATAGCAGAAGGGTGGAGTAGAAGATTTAATGGGTTCTCTCACCATCTTTAACTTCTGTGAGACTTATGAACAATGGATATAATTCTATAACACCACTTCATCTTGACAGGTTTAAGATCAGCAGCCATGTTAGTCTGTATCCGTAAGTAAGACGAGGAAAACTTGTGGCACCTTAGAGACTAACCAGTTTATTTCAACATAAGCTTTCGTGGGCTATAGCCCACTTTATTGGATGGGTTATAGCCCACGAAAGCTTATGTTGAAATAAACTGGTTAGTCTCTAAAGTGCCACAAGTGTTCCTTGTGTTATTAACACTTCATCTGTACTTTCAATGCAAATTCTGTACTGAAACAACCAAACCTTTGTAGACTGCTGCACAACCCAGTAATGTACAATTTTTGCAGTTACAGATGCTGGATGCTTATTCTCCAGGCATGCTGGGGTTGATGTATTAATGAGTCCGCAGTGTTGACTTTTAAGGAAATTAACTGAAATTAGGGTCTTAAATTATGATTCTGTTCTGAAGTGTGACTCTACACAAATGGCACCTTTACATTCAAGAGGAGTTAACCATTTATATTTTCAGAGTCGTATCTGTTTACTTTAAGTGACAAAAATAAATTATTATTTTTTTCTCCTGCTAGCACGGCGTAACCAACTTTGCTAAGGCAGGGGAACTGGATTCTAGTTTCTCTTTTGCATCATGCATAGCTTTGCTCACCAAGTTTGAACAAGTTAAATCATCTGGCACAAATTTACTAAAGGCAATGGAGTTTAATAGATGTCTCTACTATGCAAGTCTTTTTACCACCGTTGTAGAAATCAAGCAATGATAAATAGACCTGTGAATCAGAGACACTTTTCTCCATTAGAAACTTAAGTTCTGGTACTCAATACCAAGTGATTCACTTTGGGGTAGACAGAAATAATATAATACTTTTCATGTCAGTTTACAATTAATTTACAGCCCAGCAACCTTTGTCTCAAATTAAAGAACAAATGCTTTTCAACAGATAAAAACTGAGTTTTAAATCCATCTATTTTATAAGCATTAAAACCATGTTCATTTGTACATAAAGGTACTGTAGGTGTTTATTTAACAAGTTACTGCATATTTGGTATCAAATTCTTTTGTAATCCGATAAAGATGTAGCATTTTACACCTCAACTAATAATGGACTGTATTTTTGATGAAATACATAATATTGTACCAATTTACCAACACAATGCCTTCCAGAACACAAATTCTAAGTGGACCATAGCCATTTTGTTGCCACATTAAATCTGTAACTTTCCTCCATTTGATTCTAAAGCTTTGAAAGATTAATTTAAAAGTGTTGCATTGGAAAGATTTTAGTTAATTGTCAATACATAAATCACAGCATGCTTAAACTCTGCATTTGAATAATTTTGGAAAAATAGCTTGGATGGTTTCCGTCTGGATCTTGAAAACAAAGATAAGTACACTGCTTCTGGCTGTGCAGTCCACATTGTAAAGAGAGATTAGTTCCTTTTAGGCCTTAAAAAAAAAAAAAACCACACACAAAAGAGGGGGGATCGTAATATTTTACAACAGGATGCAAGAGAATCTGCAAATAGAGGAAGAGAGCAAGCAAAGCCCAGCAGGCCTGATCTGCCTCCTTCAATCATCATGATCACAAACCCTATCCATCACATGTCGTGTTGGATCACAATGCTAAGGGTACATTTTATGGCTTACACTTCCCTGCATTGCACACTAATCTCTGTATAAGACTCCTTATTGTTTTAAGATCAGGGCAGGAAGCTCCACTTTTTTCTTTAAGGTTCACTGGCTCTGTCATTTTCTTGTCACCTGGAGCAGTGTACTGTTGTGCCATATATCATGAATAGTACTTTTCCAGTTTGGTTTGTGATAATGAAGGAATCTCCTCTTTCCTAAACCTGTAAGATTATAAATTATACTGCATACAAGATTATAGACAAGTCTTAGTTTAAACAGCATTTTAAACAAACTATTTAAAATGGACCCAGCATATCTATTATACACATATCTAGAATTTGGCCACCAAAACCCATCAAGATAAATTTAAAATAATAAATCTGTATTTTGGATATTAGACCCTACCACCTGTTCAACTCAAACTGTAAAGAATCAAAAACATGCAATATTGACAGTTTGAAGACCCAGTTCTACTTAGGTAGATGTTTTATGCATCAGTTTATCTTGAAAGGTGAGAAACTGACTAGATTAGTAGGCCCATTTTTGACCCACCAGAACCTTCCCCCTTTATATTTTTTTTTGAGAGTCCATATAATCTCCACTACACATGTGCCCATTTCTCCAAAAAAAGAAAGCAATTCTTCAGTGCTTTTCAGTATACTATTGTATGTTCACTTGTTTTCTCTGCATCTTAGCACTCAAGAACTGTACAATGAATAACCAGAACCTGTATAATGGGGAAACATTTCAGTTAATAAACAGATTAGTGCTGTAACAGGAATACCGAGCATTTCAAAAGCACTTGTCTATAGAACTCAAAAGCACTTCAAAGTTTAAGTATTACTATCCCCATGTTACAGAGGGGGAAACTGAGGCTTACCATGTGAGCCAGTATAATAATTCCAAAGAGTTCATATTTTTTGGGAAACAGTTATCTAGACAGCATCTTTTAAAAAATTAGACCTTTATTGTTACTTTAAGGATTATGTTTGGGTTTTCCTTCAGTAATATTTATTATAAAAAACCCACAGCCCACATCTAATGGCTTAACTAATACAGCCAAGCTGCTGGACTGGATAATTTAAACTCACAGATCTATTAAATTGTTATGCCTATGTTCTGAATAAAATACTACTTTGTTTTATTGCATTATGCATGATTTTTAGCGAACAATCTTATACATATTAACAATAGAATGGACTATGCTATGTGTAACATGGACATCGGTAATCATACCGATGCTTTTTACATAAATTTATTTTTAAAATAAAAGTAAACAACCGACTGCAAAAATCATCCTTGTGAACTTTGGGTGTCCACTGAAAATAAATTTATACTTAAATTAAACAGACATGTTTCGTTTTTTTTAAAAATAGATCAACAAATGGCCAACTGCCATAATCACATGTTTGCTTCTTGCAATTTACCCGAGCACAAGAGTCTTCTTCAGAACCATGATAGTAACTGGCAGATAGCAAGATAAAATTATTTGCTTTTTATTAGGGCTGTCAATTGATTGCAATTAACTCATGTGATTAACAAAAAAATTAATCATGATTAACTGCACTGTTAAACAATAGAATACCAATTGAAATTGATTAAATATTTTGGATGTTTTTCTATATTTTCAAATATATTGATTTCAATTATAAAAATACAAAATGTGCAGTGCTCACTTTATATTATTTTTATTACAAATATTTGCACTGTAAAAATGTTAAAAGAAATAGTATTTTTCAATTCATCTCATACAAGTACTGTAGTGCACTCTCTTTATTGTGAAAGTGCAACTTACAAATGTAGATTTTTTTTGGTTACATAACTGCACTTAAACAATGTAAAACTTTACAGCCTATAAGTCCACTCAGTCCAACTTCTTTGTTCAGACAATCACTAAGACAAATAAGTTTGTTTACATTTATGGGAGATAATGCTGTCCGCTTCTTATTTACAATGTTACCTGAAAATCAGAACAGGCATTCGCATGGTACTTTTGTTGCTGATATTGCAGAGTATTTACATGCTAGATAGGCATACGAATGTTTAGTATCTTCATGCTCCCACCACCATTCCAAAGGATATGCTTCCATGTTCCTTAAAAAGATTATGCATTAATTAAATTTATGATTGAATTCCTTTGGGAAGAATTGTATGTCTCCTGTTCTGTTTTACCTGCATTCTGCCATACATTTCATGTTATAGCAGTCTCAAATGACAACCCAGAACATGTTCTTTTTAAGAACACTTTCACTGCAGATTTGACAAATACCAATATCTAAAGATATCTATGATAGCTACAGCATTCAGTCTAAGTTTAAGAAGCTGAAGTGCCTTCCAAAATCTGAGTGAGATGAAGCGTGGAGTGTATGCTTTCAGAAGTCTTACAAGTTCAACATTCTGATGCGGAAACTATATAACTCAAACCACCAAAAAGGAAAATCAACCTTCTGCTGGTGGCATCTGACTCAGATGGTGAAAAAGGAACATGTGTTGGTCCACAATGCTTTGGATTGTTACCTAGCAGAACTAGTCATCAGCATGGAGGTATGTCCTCTGGAACAGTGGCTGAAGCATGAAGGGACATATGAATCATTAGCATATCCGGCATGTAAATATCTTGCGATGCTGGCTATAACGGTGCCATACGTATGCCTGTTGTCACTTTCAGATGAAATTGTAAACAAGAAGTGGGCAGCATTATCTTCTGCAAATGTAAAAAAAACTTGTTTGTCTGAGAAACTGGCTGAACACGAAGAAGGACTGAATGGACTTTCTAGGCTCTGAAGTTTTACATTTTATTTTTGAATGCAGCTTTTTTTTTGTAAATAATTCTACATTTGTAAGTTCAACTTGCATGATAAAGAGATTGCACTACAGTACTTTTATTAGGTGAATGAAAAATACTACTTTTTTTATAAAGCAAATATATCTAATAAATAAATATAAAGTGAGCACTGTACTCTTTGTATTGTGTTGTAATTGAAATCAATATCTTTGAAAATGCAGAATGCATCTAAAATAGTTAAATAAATGATGTTCTATTATTAACAGTGAGATTAATTGCATGATTAATTGCAATTAATTTTTTTAATCACTTGACTGCCCACAGGAAACTGTTTAACATTTCTATAATTGAGAACAGTTCCCCAAATTGGTATGGGAAAAAGGTAAAAAACACAGATTCTGATTTCTAAAAACAAAAAATACAGTAAAACCTCAGAGTTATGAACTGACCAGTCAACCACGCACCTGAACCGGAAGTACGCAATCAGCAGCAGGTTCCCCCTCTCCCCACCAAGGCAAATATAGTATGTTAAATGTAAAAAAAATAATAAATTAAATACTACTAAAAAAATAAAGGGAAAGTTTAATTTTGTTCTGATAAGATTTAATTCTGTTTAACTGTTTAATTCAACTGTTGTCAAATAATATGCGGGACAGAGACTCAGAATTTTCATAATCATCATGTTCCAGGAGAAGAAACAGGTGGATTTGTCAGAACCAGACATTGGATGCCATCCAAATGCATTTATGTACAATGTTAACATGACTCCATAGTGAGTGCAAAGGCAGTAGGAGACCTTAGCTACATGTTTTGTCATTAGGGAGAGTAACAAGAGCTGAACCTTCCACCTCCAAATTCTGAAAGGGAATAGTGCAGCATGGGGTGAATCAAAGGAAAAAGAGTAATGTAACTGAATTTAAAGGTATGAAAGACATGAGAAAAGTCAAAGTCAGAATAAAGTAGCACAATCTGAAATAGGAGTAATATATGAACAAAGAAAGGTTTTAAAGCAAGAAACAAGAATCTGGTCACAACATTTCATTAACAGATGGCTATCAATTTTAAAAAAGGATTTCTGCTAACATCTGTCAGGATACAGAATACTATGAAAAGTGGGAGAATTTCCTCCAAAAACTATCCTTCTGCAAAAGATCATCTCTACCAATCACCAAATAACTATAGATATTCTTAGCAAAGCATCAAACTGTTTTTCATTTGCAAACTTATACTGGAGGCCAGTCGGTCTACGGAGAAATGGAATTCCATCTCCCATTCCCCGCCGCAAAAAAGTGTTAAAGTGAATTTAGTGCTTGAGAGAGAAACCAGAGTGAAAGGCACTTAAGTACTTTATTTAATCCACACAATTGGTAGCACAGGCTTCTGGATCCATAAACCCAGGGTGTGCCATTGTCACGTTTTGAAGAGATTGTCTATAGAAGAATGAAGATGCTGTAGGTAATGTGAGACCCCCTTGGTCCTTGGTCTTTCTTTGGTCAGACTGCCAATGACTGCAGCTGTGATGAATAGTTTTTATGATTTGGACATTTGCACTAGGAACTGGGCAGCAACTGCCAAATTGGTTCGTGGCAGACAGTAACAGCTTTCTGCCAGTACTGACCTGGAAGGGATTTGGCTTAGACTTATTCTACCTGAATTCAAGAATATTACTTCTAGACATTTGTAATGCAAAAACTATTGGATGAACTGTTTTGTGAATTTAACATTTCAATGCAAACTCAGCCTTACCTTTCCTGTCAGGACAGAGGGAAATTCTGTGTCAAACTTGTTGCTTAAGCCAAACCTTGAAGATAAAAGAGACAAACAAAATATATTCCATCCAATTTATTGTATGTTTCCCTTTTTAAAATATAAGGTATGAAACATTTGATTTGGTGTTTAAGAAACAAAAAACTACGAGTAGAATATTTTCCCCTATTTTTGTTTGTACTATTAATATATTTTGCATGATTTCATCAATTTAAAGTGCTTTTACAACTAAAATGCATTTAAAGAGGGGGAAGGGGGGAATTGTGACTAGAAGTATAGCTTATTGCCTTCTTGAAGCAAGTAATTTTTAAACAGATGTCCAGGAAAAGAATTCTCAGAAAATATCAATAACCCAATTTAAATCTGAGATTCTTAAAAAAAATACTAATAATATTAGACTCCAATTTGAATTTGAAGATGTCCAATTAATTGTTTTATACAAGTTATTAGTTTGTGCTTGTTCATGTCACAAATTCACATATAGCAGATATATCTAGCAATAAATAGTTTGTCTTCCCTATGCAAAATCCGTAGCCTAATATTTAAGAATAGTTATATTAGCTGAAGCAAATTCACGCACACAATACCTATGAAAACTCATGCATACCATACATTTTAAGAAATATGAATTTTAAGCAAAATAAAGTTTACATTCATCTATCAGCAAGTAGTCATGTAAAGTTTACATATTGCTCAGCAATAGGCACTGAAACCTACAGGGAGCCAGGTATCTTGCAGAACTTAGTAGCTCTGCAAGGGAATTGGAGATAGGAATAGCTCCTGATCCTACACAAGCTGAAAATTTTAATCAGTTTAGTAGGTAAACTGGTTTGTAGATTGCCAGGTTCATGCTTAAACACATAAGCTGCTTTTTTTTTTTACAAGTATAAAGGTAAGAAGTTTAATAGGTTCAGAGGCTAATCCTGCCACTCAGAAAGCACCCTGTGGCTTTGTTATCATTGCTGGGTCCCTGAGATACTTCACTTCCCCTTCCTCTGAAGCTCTATCCTTCAGAGTTTTACAGGGCCTCACTGAGGGCATGGCTACACTGGAAACTTCAAAGTGCTCCCGTGGGAACGCTCCCGCAGCAGTGCTTTGAAGTGCAAGCGTGGTCATGCAGGAGTGTTGGGTGAGAGAGGTCTCCCAGCATTCCTTGTATTCCACCTCCTTGAGGGGATTAGCACTGGGAGCCTGTCCATACTAGCGCTTAAAAGCACTCAGACTTGCTGTGCTCAGGGTGGCGAGTGGTAGCCAAGCCCTGAGCTACAAACTTTTAGACGTGAAGAAACAAAGCTGTTAACTGTGCATCGAGTTTAGTGCTTCACTATAAACCCTGCTAAGTTATCTTACCTGGTTACTTCCAACCTTTCCTTTTCATCATAATATTCCTTTGATGCATTTTGTACATATATATTTCGTGTAGCAATCTTTGTTAAGGTTTTTTTTGGGGGGTGGGGTGGGGGGGGTGAATATGCATAACAAGCCTCCAAAAATAAAAACTGAGATAAATCACAAGTTCTCGTCCCTCAAAGTTACATCAGTCATCTGTGAAAATGCCAATATTGATAACCACCATACATGTCCACTACCATTTGGCATACCATAACACCACAGACACTCAAACTTGACAATTTAACACAGTGATGTTCAGAGTGAGGCCTGCGAGCCACAAGTGGCTCTTTAATGTTTCTCTTGTGGCTCTTTGCAGTACATGTTATTAAAACACTGTGTGATTTAATTATTAACCAATTTAAGTTAACAACCAGTCACGATGCTTTTACTATGTTATTAACCAATTAAGTTAGGTTGTGAGAATTATTTATATAATCAGTTCACATTACTGTGACTCTGGAGTAATGGTGATTGCTAATTTGGCTCCTGAACCACTCAGGTCTTAGCCCTGGTCTACACTATGAGTTTAGGTTGAATTTGGCAGCATTAGATCGATTTAACCCTCCACCCGTCCACACAACAAAGCCATTTCTGTCGACTTAAAGGGCTCTTAAAATCGATTTCTGTATTCCTCCCCAAGGAGGGCATTAGCGCTGAAATAGACATCGCCAGGTTGAACTTGGGTTAGTGTGAACGCAATTTGATGGTATTGGCCTCTGGGAGCTATCCCAGAGAGCTCCATTGTGACCGCTCTGGACAGCACTTTCAACTCAGATGCACTGGCCAGGTACACAGGAAAAGCCCCAGGAACTTTTGAATTTCATTTCCTCTTTGGATAGTGTGGCAAGTTCATCAGCACAGGTGACTATGTGGTCCCAGAATCACAAAAGAGCTCCAGCATGGACCGAATGGGAGGTGCTGGATTTGATTGGCTGTATGGGGAGATGAATCTATGCTGACATTCGAAAAGACGAAATGCCAATACATATGCCAAAGTTTCCAAGGGTATGATGGACAGAGGCTACACCAGGGACTCGCAGCAGTGCCACATGAAAATTGAGGAGCTCAGGCAAGTGTACCAGAAAACCAGAGAGTCAAATGGATGCTCCGGGTCAGAGCCCCAGACATGCCGCTTCTATGATGAGCTGCATGCAATATTAGGGGAGCCACTATCACTACCCCACCCCTGTCCATGGACACCTGCACGGGGGGGGGGGGCAGTCACACACAACAGGGATGAGGATTTGGGGACGAAGAAGATGAGGAGGAGGACGACAGTGCACAGGCTCAAGTGGGAAATCTGTTCTCCCCGGCAACCAGGAGTTGTTCTTAACACTGGCACCAATACCCTATCCCCAACTCTCAAGGTGGGGCCCCAGATCATGATGCCGGAGAAGGCGCTTTTGGTGTGTGCACCTTTTAAGTATGATACAGGGTACATAGAAGGATAGCACACAGTAGGCAAGCAAAGAGAACATTCTCCCCGACAGCCAGGATCTTTTATCACCCTGGAGCCAATCCCTTCCAATCCTCCCAAGGCGGGATCCCGGACCATGAAGCAGGAGAAGGCACCTCTGGTGAGTGTGCCTTTGTAAATATAATACATGTTTAAAAACAAGCACGATTAATTTGCCCTGAGGTCTTGGGATGCATTCGTGGTCAGCACAGCTACTGGAAAAGTCTGTTAACTTGTTAACGGGATGGAGCGGTAATCCTCCAGGGACATTTCCATGAAGCTCTCCTGGAGGTACTCTAAAAGCTTTTGTAGAAGGTTTCTGGGGAGAGGAGCCTTACTCCGTCCTCCATGGTAGGACACTTAACCACACCAGGCCAGTAGCAAGTAGTTTGGTTTCATTGCATAACAAAGCCTGGCAATGTATGGTCCCAGTGTTTGCTGGCATTCAAGCAACATCCGTTCTTTATCAAGCTGTGTTATCCTCAGGATAATATCATTCATGGTCACCTGGTTGGAAATAAGGGAATGTTATTAAGGGGACATTCAGAGGTGCTGTTCCTGCTGGGCTGTTTGCTTGTGGGTGAAAAAAAAATCCTCCCTGCAGTTAGCCATGCGGTGGGCGAGGGGGAGCGTTCACGCTGAGCTGTTCGCATTTGACTAGCAGGGATCTTCCCTGATACCAGCCACAGCGGCGTGGGGAGGGGTGAAGCAATTATCCCAGAGAATTGGATGGGGGGAGGGACAGTTGGGTTTCTGCTGCACGTTAACCCAAAAACTGCAGCATCTCAATAATGGCCAACTCAACAAAGCTTTGCTTTGCTTGGTATGGAAAAGGAGGGCACTGCTTTCTGAAACCATTCCCACGTTATGAAGGTTGAAGAAGCCATGGCTTACCATGGCTGCCTGCAAGCCGAATTCTGTTGCCCAGCCCTGCATGTCTGATCTCTCACACCAAACCTGCAGGCACTCAACATAAGATGCAAAATGCGACCTTGTACTGAAAGCATGTGCTATGTAATGTGAATAATTTGGTTCATAACATGGCATATACCCACTGTTGTGTAAAATGTATCCTTTTAAATACTACTCTCCCTTTTTCCCCCGCTCTCGCAGATGCAAATGCTCCAAACCTCTGCCTATCATCTCCATCCCAGAGGCTAGCACAAATAAGAAGGTGAAAAAAAAAAACGCATGTGAGATGAAACGTTCTCTGAGCTCATGTGGTCCTCCCGCACTGAAAGAGCGCAGCAGAATGCATGGAGACAAACAATGTTAGAGTCCAGGAAAATGGTAAATGACCGTAAAGACGGGAGGGACAATCGAGATGAGAGTTGGCAGGAGCGCAATGAGAGGAAGCAGGATGCAATGCTGCAGCTACTGGGGGATCAAACTGACATGCATCTGGTGGAGGGAAGTAATAGGAGCACAGACTGCCACTGCAACCCCTCTGCAACTGCCCACCCTCCTCCCCAAGTTCCATAGGCTCTTCCCCCAGATTCCCAAGAACACAGGGTGGGAGGGAGAAGCTCCGGGCACCCAACCACTCCACCCCTTAGGACTGCCCAAGCAACAGAAGGCTGGCATTCAATAAGTTTTATAATGCAGTGTGGCCTTGGTCCTTCCCTCCTCTCCCACCCCACCCGAGCTACCTTGGCAGTTATCCCCCTATTTGTGTGATGAATTAATAAAGAATGCTCGATTTTGCAACAACAATGACTTTACTGCCTCTGAAAGCAGTGATCAAAGGGGGAAGGCTTACAGGGAAGTAGAGTCAACCAAGGGGGCGAGTTTTCATCAAGGAGAAACGGAACTGTCACACTGTAGCCTGGCCAATCATGAAACTTGTTTTCAAGGCTTCTCTGATGTGCAGCGCATCCTGCTGTGCTCTTCTAATCGCCCTGGTGTCTGGCTGCGTGTAATCAACAGACAGGTGATTTGCCTCAACCTCGCCATAAACATCTCCACAATATCTGTGAGAGTAAGGGGGAGAACACAGCAAGCAGCAATAACAATGGCAATATTGGTTTTGCTGAGGTCTAAACAAGTCAGTAAACTGCGCCAGCAAGCCTTTAAACGTCCAAATGCACACTCTACCACCATTCCGCAACTTGCTCAGCCTGTAGTTGAACTGCTCCTTACTACTGTTCAGGGTGCCTGTGTCTGGCTTCATGAGCCATGGCATTAAGGGGTAGGCTAGGTCCCCAAGGATAACTATAGGCATTTCAACGTCCCCAATAGTAATTTTCTGGTCTGGGAAGTAAGTCCCTTCTTGCAGCTGGTCGAACAGACCAGAGTTCCTGAAGATGCGAGCATCATGTACCTTTCTCAGCCATCCCACGTTGATGTCGGTGAAATGTCCCTTGTGATCCACCAGTGCTTGCAGCACCATTGAAAAGTACCCCTTGCGGTTTATGTACTGGCTGCCAAGATGGTCCAGTCCCAAGATAGGAATATGCGTTCTGTCTATCGTCTCACCACAGTTAGGGAATACCATTGCAGCAAAGCCATCTACTATGACCTGCACATTTCCCAGAGTCACTACTCTTGATAGCAGCAGCTCAGTGATTGCGTTGGCTACTTGCATCATAGCAGGCCCCACAGTAGATTTCCCCACTCCAAATTGATTCTCGACTGACCGGTAGCTGTTTGGTGTTGCAAGCGTCCAGAGGACTATTGCTCTCATCTTGGTATTCTTGCGTTTCAGGGCAGGGGAAAGCAAATCACAAAGTTCCATGAAAGTGGCCTTATGCATTCAAAAGTTTTGGAGCCACTCGGAATCATCCCAGACCTGCAACACTATGCGATCCCACCAGTCTGTGCTTGTTTTCTGGGCCCAGAATCAGCATTCCTTGGCATGAGCCTGCCGCATTGCCACCAGGATGTCCAAATTGCCAGGGCTCGTGCTTTGAGAGAAGTCTGTGTCTATGTCCTCATCACTCTCGTCACTGTGCTGCTGTCGCCTCCTCACCTTCTCTTGCAGGTTCTGGTTCTGCATAAACTGCACGATAATGCGCGAGGTGTTTACAATGCTCATAACTGCCGCAGTGATCTGAGTGGGCTCCAGTCTTGCGGTGCTATGGCGTCTGGGTGGGCAATCCAGGGAAAAGGGCATGAAATGATCGTCTGCTGTTGCTTTCACAGAGGATGAGGCAACTGACGAGGTATCCAAAACCGCCCGCAATAAGATTTTTGCTCCATCAGGTATTGGGAGCTCAACCTAGAATTCCAAGCAGTGGAGACTGTGGGAACTGTGGGATAGCTACCCACAGTGCACCGCTCCGAAAGTCGACACTAGTCACGGTACTGTGGACACACACTGCCAGCTTACTGCGCTTAGTAGGGATACATGGATTCGACTTTACACAATCTGTTCCAAAAAAATCGACTTCTATAAAATCGACCTAATTTCATATTGTAGACATACCCTTGGTATCACTGATTCAACACATGAAATCAGCAGTGAAGATTAGTGCATAATTAATTCTATACAAAAGTGAAGCATAACAAAGAAAACTGGTGCAGTCTTAGAAAATCTCTATAACTAAGCCCATTACAATGGGTCTTAGCCCACGAAAGCTCATGATCCCTAAGATCTGTTAGTCTATAAGGTGCTACAAGACTCTTTGTCACTTTTGCAGATCCAGACTAACACGGCTACCCCTCTGATACTAGTACTAGTGAAGTCTTATAAAACATTCCAGTAGATAATTTAATAGTCAGGGCCGTGATGCTAGTAGTCTATTAAAAGCAGTACCTACATAAAATGTGCAATAAAAAAAATTAGATATGCATAAAAATACACCCGAGGCTGCACCTCAAATGCACACCTGATGCTAAATAAAACTAGGTGGTCATTTAGTTTCATTTAAAGGATGTCAATTAAAACACTCAAATGCACACTTAAATTCTAGAAGTCAACTGGTTAAACAGATGAAATGTCATATTGTTACTTTGCTCAATGGTTCAACTTTTACAGAAGTGCTTTTGTCTTTCTCATCTTTCTTCCTTAATTTTTTATATAGTATGAACATTAGCATATCACTTCTCATTAAGTGTATTAATAGTTCTTATGTACAATAACAACCCAAGACCACAGTTTGTAAAAGAAAAATTTCATAATTATTTATGAAGAGTTAATTTCTATTAATCTTCATTAAATCCTATCTTGATTTTAAAAGTGATGGAAAATCCACTGTGATCCTTGGCAAATTGTTCCAATGGTTAATTGCTCTTAGGGTCAAAAATGCATGCCTTATTTCAAGTCTGAATTTGACTAGCTTCAACTCCCAGTCATTGGATTGTGTACCTTTCTCTGATAGTTTGAAGAATCTATTTTTAAATATTTGTTTCCTGTGTAAATACTTACAAACTGTAACCTAGTCACCACTAAAGAGTCTCTTTGTTAAGTAGTTTGCGCTCTCTGAGTTCACCACTTGTGGGCAAGCTTTCTATGACATAAGTGTGAGTTATAACATAGAATCATAGAAATGTCAGGCTGGAAAGGACCTCAAAAAGTCATCCAGTCCTGCCCCTGGCCCTAAGGCAGGACCAAGTAAACCTAGACCATCCCTCACGTCTGTCCAACCTGTTCTTAAAAACTTCCAATGTCAGGGATTCCACAGTGTCCCCGACAGCCTATTCCAGAGCTCAAATACATTTATAGTTAGAAAGTTCTTCTTCATATCTACCCCAAATCTCCCCTGCTGCAGATTAAGCACATTACTTCTTGTCCTATCTTCAGCCGAGGTGGAGAACAACTGATCACTGTTTCTTCATAAAGTCCTTAACATATTTGAATACTATTATCAGGTCTCCCCTTTGTCTTCTTTTTTCCAAGACTAAACATGCCCAGTTTTTTTAATATTTCCTCAATAGGTCAGGTTTTCTAAACTTTTTATCCCACCTATTGCAGTGCTATGGACTCTCTTCAATTTGTCCACATCTCCCTTAATGTGTGGCACCCAGAACTGGACACACTGGGTGTTGTTCTGTAGGTGTTCAACTGGGGTCTGATACGCAAAATTAATGAGCGTTTATGACTGCCACTGAAATCAGTGGGAGCTGTGGCTGCTTAGCATCTCTGATAGTAAGGTATTAGCAGAGATTTGGGAGATGGGGGATCTTGAATTCTAATTCTGCCTCTGTTACTGATTCAATGTGTGGCCTCAGATAAGTTTCCACTTCAGTTTCTCCATCTGTAAAATAGGGAGAATTCTATGAATCTTGCTGACAGACATGGAGATACATTCATGAATATTTGTGACCCACTCAGATTCTACAGCTATGAGTGCTCCAGTAAAAGCCATGAGGGATTAGTTAATTTTACATTCGGTCCAGGAATTTGATGGTATGCAGTAAACAAGACAAAGATCACACACTGAATGTTGAAGATAAAACGATACTGAACAGCTGCCTCATTCCCAGATCACCATCCTTCCTCTACAGGGGTCTCGTGGAAAAATCATACCATAATGCATATGCAAAAGGGGCAGAATTAAGGTGGTATAGGCATTTCCTATCTTTTAAAACAAAGTTTTGGGCAACTTAAACATATGGGTTGCACCTAGCACCCACCCTAATATCAGCTGAAGAACATGATGTCTAGTCTTGAAAATGCACAGGCAAAAGATTAGCAGAGGAATCATTACAAATAGCAAAAAAATTGGGAAAAAAAAGGCGTTGGTGGAATCCAGGAATCCATATTTAGTATTGTAGCATACTTTAGGCCACCTAGGATGACCATGGGCATAAAACCTTAGCACTAATATTTAACAAGTTTCTTGAGCCTATTAAACCTGAAGTAATTACATTCAAGGAATCTGGACCAGAAGATTAGATGAGAATAAGCTTCTACCCAATTGCAAGTGGTAGATAATGCCAAGATTCCAAAAAGGCTGGCAACCTGCCAAGATACCATTTGTACCAGAAACATACATACATAACCATCCATGAGGGTCAGTTCTAAAGGAAGAACAGAAGACATAAAACCCAAGGAGTACAATGAGTCTCTGTGTCTCCCTATGTTTTTCACTGAATAGGTGAGCCTGTATTACTTCTGTCAGAACAGGAATGCTATCAGGAGCACTCCAGGCATCTCCAAGAGACAAACAAGCCTCCTGGTGGCCTAACAGGCCACTTCTGAACTGTATTGTTTCCAACAGAAGAAGTGGCTTTATGATTACAAAAGTGACTCTAGTTCAGAGATAGCATGTACTGACAGAGTCCATTAAGAGGCATAATAGTTCTCTTTGCCAGGGGGTCAGCATCACCTACTAAGCCCTTCTAGAGTCCATTTGAGTTTTATTAATGGACTGTGTCTATTAACAGTTGTATTAGTTTGAGGTGATTTAAGATGCAAGAGTGACCTGTATCACATGCCTGGGACTAGGAAATAAAGACCACTATACCAGCATTTCTATTTGCCATACCTTTCTTATTCAAAGAGATGGGGAGGGAGGATGAGAATATCAATAATAAAATCATTCAAGTACATGACTTGAAACTGAATCATTTAACATATTACTTTATTTTATCTGCTTCTCTTTCAGTTCCCTTCTTACAACCCAGCTCTAGTGGGATATCTACAAAAAATCTGCCAACCAGTGATGTCTAAGGATTAGTTCAGTGAAGGCACTGATGCAACACAGGCATTAGGGAACAGAGAACAAAGAGAGTTGTGGGAGAAGTAAACAAATGTGTGATTGAGGCTAATTTTTATCTAAAACATGTTTAAAATACTAACTGCATAATTAGTTAGACATGTGCCTATCATTCCAATCCATTTACTGCTGTATTACATCCCTTTCATCCCCACTTTTTGTCCTTTTTAGAGTGTATGCTATTTGGGGCAGGCACTTTGTATTTTTGTGTTTTGAAAGCTCCCAGTACATCACAAACACAAATAAAAGACTGCCTTCGAGACTAATGCCATCATAGAGTGGATCTCCATCAGCACAAGCAGAAATTCTGTAGTGCCATGGGACAATCTGTACATAAATATTAGCTCAAACCAAACCTGATTTGGGGACTTACAAATAGACACAGTTATCAAATCTAGTTTTGGTTCTATTAGTATGCAAGATCCTCTTATTTCCCATGCCTTTGCTTCAAACCATTAGATCATACCAGAGAAAGAAATGCATCATCTTTTAACAGTCTGAACACAAGTACAAGATGAAACACGGTTTATGGAGATATAGAATACACAAAGGCGAAATGCTGATGATTCCCCATCCCTTTTAGTGTGTAAGATAAATTATAATTTGTACACAGCCTTATTTTCACTTTCTTCACTGGTAAGAGGTGTCCTATTTTTCAACAGTTGACATAACAGTGGGTTATGCTGCTTGGTCATTCTGTGTATTATGACACAGTACTATAAAAGAATGGCAAAATTCTTGGATTTAATTGTGTTTCAAATATTTTAATTATAAAACTTGTGAACTGCCCACAGTAAAAATAGTAAAAATCAAACCCAGTAACTCAAGTTTTTAAAATTTACAACACAACATAGCCAATTGTCTTCTCTCTACAGTACAGTGAGGGGGCCCAATGGCTGAATTGAGCCCAAGAAGGAATACAGTAAAATTGTGTGGGGACAGACACTTAAATCATCCGTTGATTCTGTTGTCTTGTGGTGTTTAAAAGTTAACTCAGGCAGAAACTATTTTCAGGCTGGGCCAAGGAACCTAAGATATTAAGCGCTGGTCAGCTGTTTTTTTTCTGAAGATAATAGGTAAGTGAATTTCACGTTTCCAGACAGGGTTTTTGATGACCCAGGCTGCTGGAAAATAGGATATTTACCAGCCTAAGGGAAAGCATACAAAAAGAAGCATAAAAAACAGTTTGGTAAGCTAAACCGAAAGATGTAAAGGAGTCAGGCCAGAGTCACAAAGCCCTTAGGCAGGGATCTACTTTTGTTGCATTATTCGTGATATTGTTGACGGAGCAGCCTGGAGCCAAGAACTCGTCCTGATCACCTCCACCCGCAGCAGCAGCATCCTCACCAGCACTGACCTGACTGCTCTGCAAGGCAGCTAGCAAGGGCCCTGAGCAGTGCAGTGCAGCTCACGCGAGGTTCCTGCCCACACTCCCTCAGGGCCCCTTCCATCTGCCTAAAGCCCCTCACTCACCGCCGCCCCGCCCCTAACCCCCCCGCCACGCCTTACACGGTGATGTGCCCGGCGCCCCGTACTGCCACAGGGTCTGGCGCGTCTCGGGGCCGGGGCAGCTCCTGGCTCCGCACCACCGGCTCGGACTCCTCCTCCTCCTCCTCAAGCTCATAGATAGTGTCGAAGTCTGCCATATTGGGGAGCAGTACGCTCATCTCCCCCCGCCCCCACCCAAACGCCCAGTGCGCGTGCGCGCCGACCCCAAGTGGGCGGGGCTCTGGCCACTGGCGGAGGGGAAATCCGTGACGTGCGCATGCGCTGTCTGATCGGCGGGTTCTTAGTCCTGCGTCCTTCATCCCCCGGGTCTCAGTAAAGCGAAGTGGGGGCAGCAGCCGCCCAGGGCCCCGTCAAGTCATGGCAGCCCGTGTAGAAAGGGAGGGGCGGGCCCCGTGGCCAATTGAGGGTGACAGTGGGGTGTGAGCCCCGGTTCTCTAGAACAGACGGGCGCCCCGCAGCCCCGCGGGCGCCCCGGCCGCTCCGCCTTAGCCTGCGCCCGCTGCCTCAGAAAGCAGCGAGCCCCTCGGGCCTCTGTTGGGGAAGCCCCGTGCCCCGAGGCAGAGGCGCCGCGCGGCCCTACGCGGTTCTAAGCGGCTGCCTGGGGCTGCCGGAATCCACCAGTGTCAGTTCCGTCGGGAAGGAAGTTGCCAGCGCTTAGACACTCCTCCTGCCGTGGCAGGTGTGTGCGCCCCTTCCAATATCCGGGATAGCTAGCTCTGGTGTAGCAGTCGTCATCAGGAGATTCCCAAGGGCTTTACAAAGGAGATCATTATCAGGAGCCCAGTTTTACAGAGGGGGGAAACTGAGGCACAGAGAGGCAAAATGACTTGCCCAAGGTCACCCATCAGGCTGGTGGCAGAGTTGGAAATAAAACCCAGGTCAACTGAGTTCCGGTTCATTAGGTTACACTGCCTGTGTTACTCTGTACTTTTGTAAGCATTTCAGGACGTTTCTACTCAAGGACTTTCTACAGCACCAAAAGAGAGAAATCATGAGTCAATGCATTATTTCTTTAGGTCATGGATGAATAATATTAACTTTGAACAGATATTTGGCACCTTTGTACCAGAGATCCAATAGCATTCTCTATCATCCTCTGGTTTGTCAGTGTTGCAGTTTTTGGTGATTTATCTTACTTCTACCTTTTTCTGTTAGTGACTTGTCTATTTAATGCAAGCAGTTCATTTAATTGGAGAAAGCTTGCATTCTTGGCCCACTGCATCTGTACTTTCCACCCCAGCTTTTGTTCATCCAGACTGAAGAGTTTTAGACAAGAAACTTGCTAGATAGGAGAATGAGAAGGGGAGATGGTGGTGACTGTTGACGGGCTGGAGGCTATGTGGTTATCCAAAGAATAGAAACTGAAGTTTGGAGCAGCAGTGGAGAAACAGAGAATCTATTGGAGTAGCTTGGAGGGTGAGCAGAGGGGAAGGGAATAGCAATATTTTCAGGGGAAGGGAGGGCTAATAAGGAATTAAAGCCCCATACAAAAGAGCCCAGGAGTAGCAAAAGTAGAGGGGAGCCTTATGTGAAATAGCTCCTGCAAGGAGGGCCACTGATTTATTAACATTTCCACTACCCTGAGTACTATTTAGCCAAAGTCCCAAACCATAACAACACTGGGAAGTATGGCGTACAATTCTTGGCATACTGCATTCTGAAGGTGCCTTACAATGAACAGTCAGAACACCCCTGTATTACCCAAATGTATTGCAGTATGCAGTTCTTTAGACTACTAATGCCAAAGAGTTTACTGGACGTTTACTATTAATCAGAGGCGATGAAAGAGGGAACCCTTGCTAGGAAGAGCCAAAAGTGATGTCATGGTGAAGTCCCACTTTTGCTCCAGGTGCTAGAAAGGGGCATATTAGAGCTTGTCTACACTAGCCGCTGGGTTGGCAGGCAGTGACTGATCCAGAGGGAGTTGATTTATTACATCTAGTATAGATGCGATAAATCGGCTGCTGAGCACTCTGTTGACTCTGGTACTCCACCAGAATTTGGAGTGCAAGTGGAGTTGACAGGAGAGCGTCAGCTGTCGGCTTACTGCAGTGAAGACACCTCAGTAAGTAGATCTAAGTATGTTGACTTCAGCTACGCTATTCATGTAGTGTAGTGTAGACAAGCTCTTATATTCCTACCAGAGTGGTAGTCTTCAATCCCCATCTTTGCCTCGTTAATAAAAGTCATATGTGAAGGTGCTGGAAGGAAGTTCAGTAGCTCACTTTCCACTTCTTTCACCTCCATTTCTGGGAAGAGAGAGTATGGGTCTGCACCCTTAACCTCCTTTTGTTTGTGTTTGGGGGTGTGCTCCATGGTGAATAGTTCCATTACCTGCCTTTGTTACTGTTCATGGTTTTCCAAAATAGCAGCAAGGTGAAACCAGCATGCTTCTGGATTGTTTCACTGCTACCCACAGGGTTCTGAATAGCAAGGTGATATTGGCCAGAGTCTTGTCAGTTTCTGCTGCTTGACCAAACTATCAGCAGTGCAGATATAAAGCAGCCTACTTGCAGACTTGGGAAGACATCTCTGTAATGATTCACATTTGGAAAATTTTCTTCATAACCTAGGAAGAAAGTGTTCTATAATCATATATTTTTAAAAGGAATGAATGCTTACGTTGGATTGTTTGATTAGTTAGACACCTGGATGAGCTTTCTTTTTGTTGCGTACAAATAGTGGATTGTGCAATAGTGTGACTGGTCGAGAATTGTGATTTCACAGGAAAAGTAGCTAGCTGCTATTACCTTTGCAGTACAAGTGTGACCTATGTGAAAACTTGTTAGGATTGTGTCCACTTCTGGGTGCCACATTTCAGGAAAGATGTGGACAAATTGGAGAAAGACTAGAGAACAGCCACAAAGTGATTAAAGGTCTAGAAAACATGACTTGTGAGGGAAGATTGAAAAATTGCATTTGTTTAGTCTCGAAAAGAGAAGACAGGGTGAACATGCTAACAGTTTTCAAGTACATGAAGGAAGGGAAGCAGAAAAATTGTTCTTAACCTCTGAGAATAGGACAAGAAGCAATGGGCTTAAATTGCAGCAAGGGAGGTTTAGGTTGGACATTAGGAAAAACTTCCTAACTCTCAGAGTGGTTGAACACTGGAATAAATTGCCTGTGGAGGTTGTGGAATCCCCATCATTGGAGATTTTTAAGAGCAGGCTAGACAAACACTTATCAGGGATGGTCTAGAGATAATACTTAGTCCTGCCATGAGTGCAGGGGACTGGACTAGATGACCTCTCGAGGTTTCTTCCAATCCTGTGATTCTATGAAACCTACCGCGTCAGAATATTTATGTAGTGTGGATAGATGGGGCTTCCAACAATGTGTGTCCAAATTAACTCTCTCATTTTGCAGGGACAATGGATTGCCATCTACAACCTGAAACCACAATTCCAAGACAGGTGAGGATTCAGATCAAAACAATGGATTGTATTGAGCACAGTCAAGAAATTATTGCACAAATTTGTTAAAAGAACTGGGAAGTATTATGCTAAAACGGTCTTAGAAGCTACTGAAATTGTGGGGAAAATTGGCATGATGAATTATTTTCTGGTTCTTCTTAGAACAACAACTATGTTTGAATGGTGATTATATAGAGATATACTGGAGCTTCCTGTCCTGGAATTAATATTGCATTACAGTTCTCACTTTTATTGATGCCTATTTGCATTAACTGTAGAAGACCCCTCTTCTGAATAATTTGTTCATGATTGTATTTTTCAAAACTATGCTCCCCTCAGCATACAATCATCATTCAGCATGAGGAACACACAACCAGATCTTAAATTTGAAAGATAATGAACTAGTACAATGGCTCACAATTCACTCTTATCCCATCAGGTGATTGTACATCTTCATATAGGTAGATAGTGCTGAAGTTATAGAAGTGTATCTTTAGACTCAGTACACATTTTAAGTTTGATAGATGAGCCATTGTAAACTGGGAGATCTCTTTGCTGAGGGGTTTGCAAGGGATCATGGTGGCTGGGTATGCCTCACTTATGGTGCAGCAAACTATTTTGTTAACTTTTTAACTTTAAAACAGCCTTTTTGGAAAATGCAGTGTTGTTGTAGTGGTGATGGCCCCAGGATATTAGAGAGACAAAGTAATATGTTCTTACCTTTTCTGCTGGTGAGAGAGACAAACTTACACCAAACTCTTCTTCAGGAAAATAGCAGGTAATCTGAGTAGTATCAGGAAGGCATATAGATCTGGGTATCCCCTATCATTTTCTGGAAGCTTTGATTAAAAGGGAAGAGGAATGAATGGATCTGAATACAAGAACAGATAGTAGAGGGAGTTCTCTTTTGTAGCATTACTTCTTTAATCCCTTATGTGACAAACTCTGGTGAGATTGAAAAGCCTTGGGGCACCATGGCAACTTGTTGGGGGCACTGGTTAATAATAGAGTCCAGATTTAATGTTTTTTTCAAACAAGGGTGGCTTAATTAAGGGGGGAAAAGAGGCCCAGATGATTTCTTGACCTTACTTATGCTACTACTGTAGCTATTCTGTCAGCTCTCTAGAAGTTCTTTCACACAATATGAGTATCATGAGAATGAGAGCCTGTGAGTTTTTATGGTATCTACCTATCTCATCAGGCCACACAGTTAAAGCCACAGCCATAATTTATCAATGAGAAACTACATCCTGTTTTTTTCACTGGTGTCTTTCATTTCAGCCCAGCTATGCTTCCCTATCTTTTTGCTGAAAACAAACCAAATTAGCTCCCTGGGAGCATTGGTCCATATCCTCAAAGGTACCTAAATACCTTTGAGGATCTGGGCCATGGTCTTTAATGCCTGACATAATGTGGTGTTACAGGCTGCTGTAAACAGGAATTGCAAATCGCACCTCACAAAGGGAAAGGGAGGCAAGTGAGAAACAGACTTAAGGTTTGCTACGGGCTGGGAAGATAGTATATTTACACAGGAGATCATATTGGATTTTCCTGTTACAGTAAAAAAGTAAAAAATAAAGGTCCTAGATTATATATTAAAAGAATTTCTCCACTTCAGAAGTTCCACTCAAAGAGACCTTTACACCAAGGTATGCTCAGTGCTCTTCACAGCTCAGTCCTCAGGAATAAATTGGAATGTCTTCTTTTCCCTAACCCTCTCTCCCCCCATCAAAAAAAAAGAACCCAAACCCACAGGAGGGAGAGCTCTCTGACCTGGTATTCACTATCCCATCACAAGAGCCTTGTGTTAGTATTAATAGTGGACATTAATTTACAGGTACAATAATGAATCTGGGCTGCATAATATCTGGTAGTATGATATAGGTAGGAGTATTGAGGGTGGCAGGCAAAGGCATTCAAAAGTTAGCTCAGTTGTTGTAAGGAGGAGTAAGTAGCTTTGTGAAAGAAGAGTTGATGTCGTGGTGAGTTCATAAAATGGGGAAATGCTGAATGACTTATTTTTAACTTATTTCATCTTGATGGACCGGTTGAGAGCATATTTCCTCTTTACAGTTGAGTTTATGGCAGAGCCATAAAAACACCTACTGATTACCTAGTAAAATAGGTACAGATTTATTTTTCTCAGCACAATGTCCTTAATTAGTAGTGAACTGAACAAGACTATTAGGGAAATGTAATCTGTAGATTATTCAAAAGTGTACATTCCTGTACTATTTTCATACACTTTCTCAGGTACAGTATAGTCAGGAGAGAGTAATTTTTGTGTCTATGGAATAAAAGTTTACAATGGCAGGTGTTTACTGTACAGAGAATGGTAATATAAGGCCAATAGATGAAAACCTAAGGGTAAATTCTCAAATTGCTGCCTAAGATTTTAACCACTTTATTCTGAATAGGAATTGGATTGTTAAACCCTAACCTACAGGTGCTGGGAATACTTTGTTAGAACATGGGACAAGCTGGTATCTTTCCTGAACATGGCATAATTTCCTCCTCTTCCCCTGGAAAAACATGAGGATAGCGAATCACCAGAAATTCATACATGCTGCTATTTGAAATGTTCTAACTTTATCCCCAGTTACAACAACATTCATTGTAATCTCTGCAAATAAATTTAAGGGACAGTCATAAGACAAAAAAAAGGGGGGATGTTTTAACTGCCTTGAGTTACTCTAACAATAATAATAACCTACAAAAACTGCTAAAGTAAGTTATTTTGGTTGCAAAGTCAAGGACTTGAAAATTAGAAAATGCCAGATTTACAGCTGACCATCTTACTGCTGTCCCTTTGTGAATCCATGTTGTGCACTGAATGAGGCAGGTTGTGATGCTGGCAAACCATGTGCCAGTTTATGCTAGGGTCCCCCTGCTTCAACTGAATGCTTACAGATAGCTGGAACCAGTCTGGTTCACTTGTGTGTTAGTACTGTATTGTTAAAATAGGTGTTAGAGTTACAAAAATATGCTTAGTGTTTAGACTTCATTGAATGCTTGTGAGTTGCTGCATGCATTAATGTCAGTTATAATATCTCTATATTGCAAGGTAAGATGTGACCATTTGCATTATAAGCCTCTGTAAGTATGTAAATCACCAGACAGGAGAGAAGCTTTAATTCGTGTGAAATACTAGTCTTCAGCAGAAGGTGTTATGACCTGCCCGAGCTATTATGGAACAACAGAGAACATTTTCATCTGATGAAGTGGGTCTTAGCCCATGAAAACTCATGATCCCTATGATCTGTTAGTCTATAAGGTGCTACAAGACTCTCTGTTGCTTTTGCAGATCCAGACTAACACGGCTACCCCTCTGATACTGAGCAGAAAACAGAAGACTTTGTTGATGGTTCTCCATTCCCCGCTCATCTGCCCATGAAGAGGAGAAATGTACGTGAATTTCTGTCATCAGCTAAGAGTTCAATTTGAAGCAGAAAGGGGAAAGAATAAAAAGGCCTAACAAGGAGGAACTATATCTCTATAATCAGAGGGGTAGCCGTGTTAGTCTGGAATTGCAGAAGTGACAAGGAGTCCTATGGCACCTTAAAAACTAACTAAAGTATTGAAGCATAAGCTTTCATGGGCTAATACTCACTGCATCAGATGCATGCAGTGGCCACTGCATGCATCCGACAAAGTGAGTATTAGCCCACGAAAAAATAGCAGTTCTACACTATTTTTAAATTGTACTGTGGTCTGGGACCAGACTTGGTGGAAAAGTTATGATGTAGGCTTAGAGGCACCTGAGTCAGTGTTGAATTGGATGTTCAAGCCCAAAATCTTTAGTAATGTGTGTTTAAGTCCTTTAAAGCAGAGCTGGTTGAAAATTTTCAGTCACAAACATTTTTGATGGAAATTGTCTAATTTGATAGAATTTGTCAAAATGGGAATTTCCACAGTAAGTGACCATTTTTGACTAAGTTTTCAGGGTTTTCATTAGAAAAATATTTTGTTATTTAACTAACTGAAAAATTCTGCCTGATTAGTTGAAAATTTTTCAGTTTTTATTTGTCAGAAACCAAACACTTCCATTTTTTATGAAAATGCGCAAAAATCAGAAAATTTTCAGAGAAAATAATTTTTTGTTCCATCAACCTTTTTTGTAGAAAAAAATTAATCTACTTAAAATGTCCTCTTGGGATTTAAATACATGCTCCATTGTGCTTCTGTTCCATTCACAGACTTTCACTTGTTACATATCTTAGCACATCCACATATCTAAATTCAAAATCCCATTTTAGAGGTGATCCTTTTACAAACTCTGGGCATTGTTCTGAAGTATAATCTTGTGCTTTCTGTTGCTCCCTTTCTCCTACCAACATGACACTTTCTGGCAGGGGTGCATCCAGGAATTTAAATTTGACTGCTTTTGGAGGGGCACATTAGAGCAGTGACTGGGGGCTGGGTCAGCGGCTAGGGGTGGAGTAGCGGCTGGGGCAGTGAACAATGGTTAGCTGCTGGAGTTGAGGAGTGGCTGGAGCAGAAATACATATTTTAGATGAATATTGGGGGAGCGTGTCCCTGCTTATCCCCACCCCTTGTGAACACTCCTGCTTCCTGGCAGCCTGGCCACTCAGAAGGCTAGTGGGCAAACTGAAGCTTGTGTGGGACTGTAGCACGTTAGCTCATGAATGATCTTGGATTTGAACCAGATAAATAGCTAGATGAAGGTTTGATTTCAGTTTGTACAATAAAAGTGTTGGAAAGAGAGCCTGTTTAGATAGCAAAAATTCCTGGGTGCATCTATTCAATGAATAATTTGTAATATGTTTCCAAAAGCTTTGCCGCACTTTTTTCATGCCATTCCTGCTTCTTGATTTGAAGGCAGCAGGCCAATAGGCACAGGAGCGAGGAATGCCTGAATTCTAATCCCAGCTCTTCTACAGACTATCTGAGTGGCTTTGGGGCAAGCCAGTTAATCTTTGTCCCATTTTCCTCAGCTGTAAAATGGGAAAATACTTGCCAGCTTCTCACATGTACGGGAAGGATTGATGAGTTAATATTTATATTATTTTGAAAATATAAACTGCTATTTCAGTTCTAAATTTTACTGTTTATCATCAATCTTTTAACAGTTCAGCTAAATGTTTCCTGATATATTAGATGAGGATCCAAAGAGAAAATATTTGCTTGTTTATTTATATTTTTTAAAAACCACTCAGAGTCCTACTGACAGTAGCATTGTGATAGGATTTTTTTCAATGCTTCCCCGTTAATCTAGAAGTTATAAAAAAACTAATTATTTAGCAAGCTTCACTTGATACCTACAATTAATTAGCCAGAGTAACACTAGTCACTAAGGCCTGGTCTGCACTTTAAATGTAAG
>ML677377.1:18927810-19004046 GCA_007922305.1 Dermatemys mawii | reverse complement strand
GTGTGTAAAATATGTACCCTGAAGCGACTAGCAGCTCATTTGACAGAAGAATGCTCCAGTCTGTTGTAGTTCGGGGAAGTAGTATTCCTGCAGTGATAGAAGAACTCCATCCTTTGCTGTAGATGGCATTTGTGCTTTGAGGTTGTACTGGCACAGCTACAGCACCACAGCTATGCCACTATAGTCCCTTCTCTGTAGTAGACATGGCCTAAGAAGGGCAGCAGTTTCTTAAAGTACTAGAAAAATACGCATTTCATGATGTGCTTGTAGCAACTTGTAAAATCTCACACTGTTGTTTAACAAGTTACATTTATGTCTCAATTAAGCCTCCAAGAACCAGAGGAGCATTAGTGGGAGGGGAGGAGACGAACTGTCTGAGTAGCTGTGGCAGGAGCGATTTAAGCCTACATAGAGCAGGAGAAGGAATAATTATAACATTACTGGGGTGTCAAGGTGGGCTTGCTTACTAGTGATTAAGACCTTCAGAAAATCTGTAGCGTGCTCTTCTGTGAGAATTGACCTCCTGATATTTGCTGGTGTGGAGGCAATTGGGATAGTAAGGCAGTTGACCTACTCCAGATACTTTCCCTCTTGCATTTGTAAAGCATTATGGCTGCCTTGTGAATGGAAGTGCTGGGGTGGGGAGAATGACTTTCTATGTCTACTTCATTCATCCCATATTTTAGGCAGCCATCACTTTGTTCTTAAGTTTACAAAGGGACACTATATGCAGGAGAACTGGTCAAACTGAGGAAACCATCCCCTCCAATCATTCACCAAAATAGATGTATAAATGTCTTCTTTTAATGGACAATGCAGAGTAGCATATGTATGGGCCTAGTCTTCTGCTGGCAGATATGCTCCTTCTGGCGTAAACCAAGGCATACTAATTTAAACATATTTGTGTTAATAGGTAAGATTCCCTCCCCCCCCCCCGAAGTATCCATACAAATAGGCCCTCAATAATACCATTGCACACCTTTTGACTATCTGTCACAGAGTCTACACAGGCTGCTCCCTGTGCCCTGTATTCTCAAAATAAAGGTGTCCACACCCTTTTTTGGTGTTTCCCAGTGTCCTTTATTTACAGTGCAGGTTTGGTGCTTCTGGTGTAGGTAAAGTGCTCCCCACATCCCCAATAGTTACCCACTCAGTCCAGTTTCAGGGTCCCCTGAGGCTCCTTGCCCACTGTGAGGGAACAGAGCAACAGCCTCCTGTCCCCGTCCTGGCTTGCCTTCCCACTGACTAGAGCCCAGGGCTTTTCTAGCCCTCTCTGCTTACCGCCCCAGCTGTGCCCACTCAGCCCAGCTTGGTGCTCCGAGCTAGCCCTCATTAGGGCTTCCAGCTGGGCTCCTTGCAGGCTCCTTGCAGACTGCTCCCCGTCTCCTCCCCTGGCCCTTCTACCAGAAGGCAGGGTTTAGCCTGCAGGGGCAGGGCATTCACAGGGTTTTTACCCTTGCTCTGCCACACTATCCATACACCATTAATAATTTGACTTTGTTTTCACTTTATAGAAGCTGCAATGATTGATTCCTACATATACACAAAAGGTTTATTGTTTGCAGTTAAAATAAACTGTGGGAATTTATTTAATTCCATATGAATAGCATATTCTAGGAAATAACTTAGAGAAATTGCTGCAAATGGGTTATTGATCCATAAGGTTATAGATATTCTGCCTGTAAAATATAACCTTAGACAAAAAAAAATAAAAAAGTAGTAATAGTAATAATATCAAATGTTATGCTAGAATCTTGGTAGCCGTTTTATAGCGGTTATGGTGGGACATTTCTAAATAAATTGGGAAAGCAATGAAAGCAAGCAGTTATTTAACTTTAAAACCAGATAAAGAATCATTTATTTGGTTAGCATCACTTGGCATTAAAAATGATGTACCAGTCTTCTGCTCCCAGGTACACTTATTATTAACCTTGCTTGACTGTAACGAAGGCAGAATTTGATCCTCTAGTTCTGAGAAAAAGAATTCAACCCTGTTGAAATAATGAATGTGTTTGGGACGTGAAAGTTTTTCAGAGAACAACTGCTGGTATTTTCCTTAGTCTTTGTATACCTTTTTTTTTTTGTCCTTGTTTCTAATTGTATGTTTGAAGACTGAAACAGATTAATAGTTCTTTAGTAAAATACTTTTGTTTCCGTATCAATAAGGTTATGGAGTTGCTTGTAAATGCTAGTACTCTGGCACTCTTGCTGGTATTCTACCTGTCATCCCAAATTAATTGTAAGGGCTACCTTCTGCTCATGGACCAACATACATATTTTATTTAAAATCAGTGGGTAGTACCTGCTGCTAACTGGAGGCTTATATTTGACTATAAGCTTTTTATGTTATCAGATAAACAGAATTTGTTACAGTATTACCAAACAACTTCATGATAATGTTAGACTTCCTTCCCATTCTTAAACAGTAATATATACAGTCATTGAAAAAAGAACAATGTTTGCATCTTTTGAACCAATTTGTATATACTGAGTCGGCATAGCTGACAAATTACTAATGTTTTTAGCATTAAACAGCTCTTGGCAGGTCTGCTATATAATGCTACAAATTTGAAATTCTTTTGTATTCAGACAACTTGAATGTACTGTGTACAGTTTTGTAGGAGAAAGATGATACTTTTTATTTATCTAGATGCAATATATTGTTGATATTGCCCTTGATATTGGTTATATTGCCATTCAATTGTTGCCAAGGTTAGAATACCATTTATATAGAGGTTAAAATACTATGATTATGAACATGAAATAAAATCCTATATAGGACATAATATTATTTCTTGTGTTAAAACATTTCTTTTATTGTCTTTTTTTAAAAGGTGACATTTGATAGTCTAAATCTGAACATTTTGTAAACAACTACATTTTACTCTAATTATATTTTTTGAAAGTAATGCGCAAATACACCCACATCATACATTTCCTGGTATATTAGTCCATTATAATTAGTTCAGAAACATTTTTTCCACAATATATAAACATACTAGAACTACGTTCACCTGAGTTTTCAGTTGTTTCACTCTGTCAGTATCTGAAGCAAAATTATCTCCTACTCAAAGTTTTCTGAGTGATGGATTTTAGCAGCAAGGGTTCCCTGAGATAGCTGCAATGATTATAACATTTTGAAAACAGTCCTAGTTCCTGAGCAGGACAGCTACCAGTCTGAAACACTTTGAATGAGAATTGTCCTTTACAAAATTGACATTTCAAGGGGAGAAAAAAGATGACTTTTTTTCACTTTCTCCTGTTCATTCTGAAACTATGACCTGCTGTATCTCCATGGGCTGTAATCCATTTATTGCATGTGGTGGCGGGAATAGAGAGTTAGACATCTCAGCTGGGCTGACAGAACCTGAGTCACTCTGAACTGAGCCCCCACTGCCATCAAACTGAGAGATTTTCTTCTTGATCATTTTCCTCTCCTTGGCTCGGCGATTCTGAAACCAGATTTTCACCTGAAATGTTATAAACAATGTATGTTTAATTCTGATAAGTAGTTAGAGTGGTATACAGTAACATTAGCAACAGAAATGGAAAAAATAGCTTTAAGAAATGAAAAAGCTATGTTTATTAAGCAACCATATTATAGTTAATTGAAACTTTATTACTTTCTCATGTCTGCCCATGCTATAGATATTTTTGTGTTCTAATTAGAAATATAACAATATAGGAATTACCTTATTGGAAAAGACCAGAGGTGCATCTACTCCACTATCTTTTCTCTGACAGTGGCCAGTACTAGATGTTTCTGAGGAAGGTGCAATTATGGAATATGACCATAAGAGAAGCTTCTGCCTATTCCCGGTTAATTGGTGGTTGATTTATGTCCTGAAGCATGAGAGCTTATTACCTTCCACACTTAAAAAAACCTCCAAAAATATTTAACATAATGGTGGATGTTCACATTTTTTTAAAATCTTGCTCTGCTCTTGACTTCAATGATATCTAGTGACAGTGAGTTCCACAGACTAATCAGTCATATAGAAATATTTTACTTTTATCAGTTTTAAATCTGCTGCCTTTTCAATTTAATTGTGTATCACCACAATCTTGTATTATGATGAAGGGTAAAGAGAAATCTCCGGTCTACCTTCACCATATCATTCGTTATCTTGTATACCTCTCTTATTTCCCCACTGATTCATTTCAGAGCCTTTTGTGTTTTTCCTACATTCCTTTAGATAGGTGACTAGACCTAAACACTGTATTGCATGTGAGCATGTAACATTTATATAATGGCATTATAATAATTTCCATGTATTTTCCATGATATTCTTTATGCATTCTACCATTTCTCTTACTTTATAGATACTGATGATAATAACAACACCAACTCGTATAATGCTTTTCATTGATAGAACTCAAAGAGCTTTACAAAGGAGGTCACTTACATGATCACCATTATATATACAAATGGAGAAACTGAATCAAAGAGATAAGCAGCAATAAGATATGTATTGATGTGTGTTTTAGAAATGCAGATAGATAATTACAAATTTTGTCAAAATTTTACTAGCAATAAAATTAAAGTCCTCATTAATAAAAAGCACAGTTTGCTGTTCACAAACAGGGCTCCTTTATATAGGAAAAAGGTAACTGAACATAATAGAGAACTAATTGCTAGTTCTAGGCAGTGGCACTGGTTACTTCAGAAATCTCCTTAGTGTAATGTAGGTAGGCTGGTTTACACTGTATATTCCTCAAAATCCAATGCCTAGTTTTAAAATTGAACATCTGTGCATCATTACCCCTTCTTTTTCTTTATTGATCTCACTCTACTTCATGTTGTCTCTTAGCCTGCATGTGGAGGAAGAGGAGGCAACTAAAGAAGGAGAATATTCAAAAGAGTTGAATATGTTTACTCTGAAGAGGAAAAAATTTAAATCTGCCCAGGCAGGGAAGAGGCACTCTGATCACTGAAGTGTTCGAGAGGTGATAGTTTTTTCAAAGTTACCAAATCCTGTCTCCTTCTACTGACTTCAGCAGAATCGGTAAAGTTCTGTTGTCAAAGGAGGGGTGGGATTCTGGGACCCCATACACTAGTTTATATCTCCCATACACCACAGAGCTGTGCTCCACAGGTGCGGTATCCAATTTAGTGATTTCTGGGGGGAATTCCCCACCCTGAATCCTTATAGATTTCCCCTGAACAGTGTCTGCATACTTTGGCCCCATTGCAGCGAAACATCCAAATTCAGAACAGCATTTAATTATATGCTTAATATTTGAGATAAATGTAAGTGTGTGTTTGAGTGCTCTCCTGAATCAGGGCTCTGAGCTGTGCATAAGGATAAGAATTTGGCACTAAAACTTCTGGTTTAAAGTAACCTGTGTGCTATCTGTGGAATGTAAAGCAGTGGAGAAAAAACTGCTGATTATCCAGGAGTATATAAGACCCTCAGTCCAGGTTCTGAACTCACATAGATCAAAAGCAGACATGGCTCACAGAAAATAATATTGTTAAATCAAAAAAATATATATTGACATGTTTTATTGCTATTTGCATTCTCCGTTTTCATTCTGTCTGCTGATAGCTGAACTGAGGTGATGCTGTAGATCTCTTCTGGGTCACCATTTAGTTGCGACTGCAAGAATGAAGCAAAATGGAGAATGCCATAGTTATAACGGACAGAACTGAAACAATGCTATGTTACGTTAAGCTGGGTCTTTTTAAAATTCCAGCTGTATAGATGTGGTTAGCTGGTGTGTAGGCAAGAAAAAGTGCTTTTCCATGCCTGTAGTTTGAGGTTTATTCCTTATGTTCAGTTATTCAAACTTTGCCCACATAGTAACCAAAGAAAACACATATGACTCCAGTTTTTATGTTAAATTGGCTGTTTTTTATTTGTATTTAGCATATTCTATAGCTCCTATAGCCATGGCAGTTACATCGCTGCAACCAATCAACTGTGTCATGGTCCTATGTTACTTATAGTACATCAGCACTGGATTCATTGGCTTGTCGTCTCTGATACTACCATTAAAAGGACCTGGCCTGTAAATATGAAATATATAGAAAATCTTGTATTTGCTCTGTTTACCTGTCTCTCAGATAGTCCAAGGTTTGCTGCAAGTTCAGACTTCCTCCTTATTGTAATATATCTGTTGCAATGAAACTCCTTCTCTAATTCTAGTCTCTGGTGATCTGTGTAAACAACTCGGTACTTTTCTTTTGTTCTTGTTTTACCTGTTTAAGAAAAACATGTATTTTAATACTTTGACTATAGCATCTTCCATCTGAGGATCTCAGAGAACTTTATAGATATTAATGAATTCAGCCTCACATTACCCTTATGGGATTATTTTCTCTGTTACAGATTTGGAAACTGAGGTGCAGAGAGGTTAAGTGATTTCCCCAGAGTCACACAGTGTGTCTATAGCATAGCTGTGAGCAGAATCCAGATCTCTTTATATCTATGCTTTAACTAATGCTTTCTCTTCCATTATTGCTCTAGGGATTCATTTCTTAATAATTTTCCCTAATTACTTTTTGTTACTAATACATGCAAAATAATCAGCAATCAAAATTATTTCTCAAAGTAAATATCCTATGCCACCTTTCTTCTGAGAGGATCCTAAAGCACTTTATACAAATTATGTGAGGTAAATGTATAAGTTGTTGATGTTTGCTATCTTCTACCCCAGAGGCTGCTGTATTTCACTGCCAGGTGAAGTGGTGCCTGTGGTCATTGTGTGTGCTTATTCATACACATACATCACAGGAGTAACTTCCCCCAGCACTAAAATTCAGCCACCATTCAGCCACCATCTGTTTTTTTAGAAAGATGCTCTAATTCCATGTCTGGTTGAGATGTACAACCAAGGTATCATCCAACAAAGTGGACTATCGCCCACAAAAGCTTATGCTGAAATAACCTGGTTAGTCTCTAAGGTGCTACAAAGTCTTCCTTCTCTTATTTATAAGAAGTAAAGTCATTGGTTTCACATCTCTTCCAAACATAGAATTAAAAATATGTTCTGCTAAAAAACAGATAGTAAAAACGTTTTTTATATCAGTGACCTTGTTTGGTTCTAAGACACAAATACCAATTCAATAACATTTAATTAGAATTACCTGCAAAATAAAGGCCCAGGTTTGCAGTGTACTGAATACCTTTTGGGTACCTTCAATTGCTATTGGGAATTGAAGGCACATGGTAACATGCTGGACCAGGCCCTAACATTAATGTACAAAAACTATCTCAATGTCACCCCATCCCAAAACAAAATCAGATAAAAGATGCTCATAAATATGCTGGATTGATAATATTACCATGACTATTACTTGGGTTTTGGAAGATAAGCTTTCAGATTTGAACTTTTTCTGTTGGTAAGATTATGAGACGTTAATACAAAGAGGTCATTATGTAATGTATTTGTTCTCTTTAGCACTTTCCAAAGTTGATTGGGAATGGTGGTGTGTGGTGTGGTTTTTTTGTTTGTTTGTTGATTTGTTGTTGTTTTTTTGTAAAATCCTTCTGATCTTCCCAGGTTGTTTTTGATGTGAGGTTTTTTTGGGACAAACTGTAGGACAAAGACTCCTTTAAAGTGGTTCCCTAAACTCCATTGAGGTGTTAAGATGAAGCACACGCCACACAAAAGAGCTACAAGAAGATCTTATCAAGAACCTCTTTCACATTCAGAAACACAGCCAGTTGGTTTGGAATTTACAAGCCCTAAACAAATGTCAGACTCTCTTTCATCTCAAGAAAAAAAGAAAGGGACAGAAATAGATGAAGGAATATTTCTTTTGCTCACTTTTTAATTTGTAGACTACAGCACAGCTGATTTGTACCTGGTGATTTATCTAAAGTCTGAAGCCACTCAATTTAGGGTACTTTCCTAAACCCAATATTAGTTTAAATAGGAAATGTTTCTATCACTTAAAAATCATATTTATTGGCGATATTAGTTTGTTGACTATTTCAACCCATATTTTGCTATCCTCAGGATGGCTAAAGTCCTGGCTTTAAAATGTTTGCCTGAAGTGATGGGTTCTGTTAATAGTGATCTAAATAGTATGTTCCAATTACATTTTAAGCCATTAATCTAACTTGTGAAAACAAGAGTTTCAACAGGGTTATTCTAACTTTTCCATAATCAGTAAATATAACCAAGATTCAAGAGGGTAGCATAGAGGGAACAGTTTATCCCATTCCCCTTGGTCATAAAATTCACAGAGCATTTCTTCTGAAGACAATAAAGCTAGGAGAAGGCCTCTTTATTTGCTGTGAAAATCATCACCCTTTCCGGCAATATAACTCCTGAAGAAAAGAGGGAGAAGGAAGAGACAGGGATGCATATCAAAGGAGAGAGAAGTGTTAAAAGGGTCTGTTGCCTCAATATGATAGATAGGCCTCAAAACCCAAGACAGTGTAGCCCAATGAAAAAATACATGTCACAACTGGATTACAAAGTTAAATAAATTAGCATTAGAACTGGGACCTGGCCCTTTTCCTCATGGCTTCTTTCCTATTTCATTTTCCAAAGATTTTTAGTGTGATTACAACTGAACTAATTGCACATAGACCACTATCTAAACACACATATATCTATAAAACATATGTAATATGTCAAAACAGAAAACATGTCTGAAGCCTGTTCCTGCAAGTCAAGCATGAATAATCTGTACTCTTAATAGTCCCACCAAACTCCATGCTGATAACTCTTTGTGAATGTGGTTTCCCAGATTGCTCCCCCTACAATTTCCACATGCATTTCTTAGGTGGTTTGAAATACATTCTTTGGACCTCTGTACAAATGTGTCTTCCTCCCTCCCTCCATTTCCCTTCCACCCTCTCGCAGAATATGATATAAGAGAAGGAAATACCAAGTTTCATTTTATACTGTTACTTGAATAGATTTAAAAATGAATTAGATTTAAGGTCTGATCCTACACCATTAAAATCAACAGGGATTTTGTTTTTGACTCCAAGGAGAACAGATCAAATCTTGGGGAAATAGGGATGTGTTCCTTTCTATTTGTGGCACCCTGTCTTGAAAGACATCCAACTTGACTCGATTTGCATTTTAAAAAAATTCTTGTTGCATAATGTGTTTCTTATTTTTAAAACCCAATATAATTGCACTGTAGCTTTCGAAGAATGGAATTTAACATTTTCTTTGAAAATACAGTTTTAAAGGACTATATAATATATAATTGTTTATAAAAAATTGTTTATAAAAAATTATTAATCATTAAATTTCAAAGAGTCCATTATATTGGAAAGTGTCAAATCATAATGTTCTTTTTTTATTGCAGCATTTTTTTCCTGAGAATTGATTTGGTGAGTTATCACTTTTAATGGTTTTGCTTTGGCTGCAATTGAATTTAAAATATATCCAGCAAAATGTAGTATTTTTGATATACTGTACAAAATATATTGTCAAAATGTAACACATTAAGTACAAGAAAGACTTTGACATTATTTCTGTAATCCCTGCTGATATCTTCAGCACTGCATTTAGAAAAGTTCCTGCATTTACATTTAATACATTTTGGCCCCCATCATGCAAAGACTTACATGTGCTTAAATAAAGTTGAGCTATATAAGACTACTCACAATGAGTAAAATTAAGTACATATGAAATTTCTGTAGGATCAGAGCCATATATTTCAGATATAGCTGAAATAGTCTTGGAAGAATAGTGATAGAAATCTTATTCCTGGAGTCATGTAAAACTAGACTGGATAGAACTCTAGTTAATACATATGAGGGAGCAGTTGTACACTGGTAGTGATGGATATGATGGCACAACAGTTTTTTTTCATCTTTGATTTCTTTAATTCTAGTATAGAAGATAGAATGTTTAAAGTTATTCCTATTGCAATATCTTCTAGAGAAAACATCGAACAGTTAGCATATATGATGCCCACATAATTTTATCTCCTTTATGTTTAGATTTTTTTTTAATGTGGAGACTTTTTAGCAAATTGTTAAAACTGCATTTACATTTGGACTATTACTAATGACATGCATGGCACTAATAACATTAACTACCTTTTATATTCAATATTTTCCTTTTTTAAAAAAATTCAAGCTCTTTGGAATCTTGCTTGGACTGTGTTGTATAAATCTCACACAATATATGTTATTTTCGCAAATGGAATTTATTTTTCACAAGATTAAGACATTTTTGGACCTGATTCTGTGAGGTTCTGAGTGAACTCAAACTATCAAAGTCAAATGGGAGAGCTGAAGGTGCTCAACACCTCAAAATACTGGGGCCTGGGAAGCTAAAGCCCTGATCAGGCAAAGACTTACCTGCTTAACTGTTCTTTAAATTGAGTCTATTCACAGGCCTCAATTCAACAGTCCATTTCTGTTCACAAAGCAATGGTTTAGGTACTTTGCTGAATAAAGATGGCCTTAAGCATCTGCTTAAATGCTTGGCTGAATTGGAGCTTCAGTGCATTAAATTAAGCCTGTATATAAGTCTTTACAAGGTCTGGGCCTATTAATAGCTTCCAATGTCAGTAAACTTTTAAGTACTGTATGGAACTAGGCTTCCTAATTTTTTTGTATCTGTTTTATTCCTTAAACATACTAGTTCAATTACAATTCAGTGGAGTTACATCAAGGATTAATTTTGTCCCATTGCCCTTTAGTTCAGTCACACCATCTCTTTTGAGTCTCATCCAACTCGAACATCAGTTTTAGATGAATGAACTCTTGATTTGCACAAGAAAATGTGAGGGGAAAACGAAGCTCTATTAATATGCCTAGTTTTGAGGAACTATGTACGTATGGACATATACAGGCTCCAAATGGACACTCTGTGGTGTCTGAAGCCTGGCTTAAGTTTATTTTTATTTTTTTAACAAAAATGAAATATAAAATAAACATGGACATTTTGGCTGAAAAACAATTGCAAAGCTAATCTCATTCTTGAGTGATTAGTAGCCATCTGTAACTGAATTTATCTATCCTATAAGATTGTTCAGTAGTAACTGCCCTTCTTTCCTTAGGCCATTCTCTTTGATGGTGTGTAACACACACTTACTATTTTTAACCTTAACAAGAGATTTAGCAACTGGCAGGCCTTGCTACAGGTAATCTACATCCAGCTGATCTACACAGAAAGGGTCTTCTGGCATGCAGCTTGTCACAAAATCGAGCACATCAAGCTCTGACAGTTTGAATAAGGGAGGTTTTAAAATGTCTAATTGTAACAAATAAAATCTTGCTGAACAAGGAGATACTTTTGAAGACAACTAAAAAGAAAACTAAAATGATATGAGAAGCTCTCCCTTTCATTGAGACTTGTCATGTCTGCAAAAAAAATTAATACAGTGAATACAATTATAATTCAGGCTGATAGCTTCCCAGGGACTATATCTATTCAATTGATAAATCTACTAAGTGAAATAAAAAATATACTCACACCAGAAGAAAATGGCTTAATCATCATAGTTTGAGGGGGCCTACACTGAATTCTCTTTTAAAGAATTGTTGAAAGAATAAAGCCAAACTGAAGTTGTCAAAACATTTATTACTCAATAGCTAGCAAGATAGTAACATAGTATTTTTGCAAATATTACTATTAAAAGTAAGTACGTTTAACACTTTCTCATAAAACTTATTAAATGGTTTTTCTTTTAGTTAAATAATTTGTTATGAATACTGTTTCCTGCATGTAACATTAATAATATTTTGTGTCTACAGTACCTTTCATCCGAAAGGATCTTAAGTGCATTACAGACTGTATGAGCAAAAATCACATTATAGTTTGTGAACTGCAGCTATATCTAAGGTAGAACACAGCAACCATTCCACACAAGCAACATTACAAAACATTTATAAGAGAAAAGTTAAACTAGTATGAATTTAGTTCAAACTGTAGTTATAAAGTGCTACATTAAATATAATGAGCAATCCAGCTACATATGAGATCCAATTAAGATTCTTTATAAATGAGACTAGTGAAAGATAATAGAAAATGTTTTAGAGGGTTGAAAGCTCACTTACCTGTGGTAGTAGATTGCGTTTTTCTCATCCATTCATAAGAGCCGTGCCTTTGACTGTTGAGAGAGATTTGCTCTGCATTAATTGTATCTACAGGAGGTAAAACTCCAGATCCAGCAGGATGCAGGGAATTGTAATCAGCAGAGCTGTAGGAGATCTGCCCAGGAGACGAGCCATTGATTTGTGCAGCAGTAACTATGCTGGAGGGTCCTGGGCCATAAGTATTCCAGTCTTCTCTTTGCGTGCCATAGTGAGATCCCCAAGCTCCTGAAGACTGTCCGTGGTTGTCCATACTTGGCACATGATGATATCCCATGTAATCTGAATAGGATGGAGTGGAGACAAAATTTTGCACTGGTAGATTGTTGTTACACCTTACGGATCCTGGATACATGCTGGTTTCTTTATCCAAAAGATAACTCACGTACATGATGGTTGTGACTGATGAAAGAACCTTGTTAAGACATCCTGTTCTTCAATGCTTTTTTTCCCCACTCTTTAAAAAAAAAATTGTATTCCTGATCTTAATAAATGATATTCTACTTGAAATTTTCTACCTCATCCTGTATTATCAACAACTGTTTTTACCAAGTGCTGGTGGTAATGGTTTACCAAGATCTTGTCTGACGTCAGGGAAACTGCCTGCCTCATAATTGCATTTGCATTCAAATGAAGGGCTGACCATCCGGGCAACCCCACCTTGCAGCTAGTTCTTGTGATTTCTTTTTCACAGATCTTTTATGTATCTTATCCCCATTCCCACTCGTCTAAAACAATTCCACCACAGCACAATGATGTTGAAATTGCTTTTGCTTCTAGAAATAAAATTGTTTTTTAAAATCTTTATAGGTAACTATACTTGGAATTTATATGTTGCCAAAAGGATTTTGCTTCAGGTCTTTTAAAATGAGGACTTTTGTCTAAATCATTTATTTATATAGTTTTAAGGGGGATAAAGTATACTGGTAAATATGTTAAACTTTTATATTTTGAACTTCACAAATTACTTGTTTATCTTTCAACTCTTTTTAAAGGGACACTGCCCACTTGAATATTTCATAACTGTCCACTTTCAAAGTCGTCCAATTTCTATAGACCAACCCTTCAAGTAGTATGTCTTGAACTTTTAAAACCTAATTCTTTAAAAATGTGTTCTTGTAGTGTTTTTTCTTTCCTAGTGATATTTATTAGTCCTTTCAGGCTGGGAGATATTAATGCCCTAACCTTGCAATGAGCATGGCTAAACTTTTGCGACTTCATTGGGGTTTAAAGGGATTTACCCATATAGAGTGCACTGCTGGATCAGGAGCTAACTGAGTCACTTTTCAGGGTAAGCAGTGCAGCTGATCAGACACAGATGGTATCAAAAGCAACCAAATTAAATAAGTGGTGTAAAAAATTTTTTTTTCCAGATTTCTTTCAATTCTAGTCTTCTTGGGTGTTACTTACAGGAAATGTACCATTCTGAGACCAATGTGATTTTTGAAGGTAACATTTTCTTCTCAGGTGAAATTGGTGGGACACATCTTAATTTTCAGCTCTCTGGATTTGACTTCATACCTGTCTGTAGAGCACCTAACACAACCCTGGGTGCTATCAAAGTACATAGTAGTCGTAATAACAAGAAAGGGAGTTTTACAAATGTTTTGATAAGGCATTGTTGAGTGTTTGTTAAACAAAGGGGATAAACCATGTCTTACTAGTTGAAAGTCACTATTGTATGTTTGTATATGTTAGATTTCTATGCAGTGGATTCCATTTCACATGTTTAGCTCAGATGCATGCCTAAACAATGATCTATTTGTTGAGAGATATGCTTGCAAAAGAGGTGCAAATTATAATGAGATCTTTTCCTCTTCAGAGGTGTGGCTTTTCATTCAGAGCCCTTTGCACTTTGACACCATTCAAACTCTGACATCCCGTCTAATTCCAGCAACCTACCTGTGTACCTAACATAGAGTGGGGGAGGGGGAAAAGGTTATTTTCCCAGCAAATGGAAGAAAAGGAGAATAAAATATTTAAAGGCTTTAGTAGAAAATGTGTCTACTTCTTAATCAGTGATTCTGTAATATTACGTTTTTCTTTACTCCTCAGGGCAGCAGAGAATCCTGTGGAAAGCTATGTCTTGGAAGGGGTAGAAGAAGATAGGACCTTGTCTCACTAGAGCACCCCCTCTTCCTACTAAAGAGTGGCAATGATAGGGTCAGAAGGGAATGCTGTTCTCTTTAGCTATAAGAAAGAAAATATTACAACGTAATCTCTCACTTTCAAGTACTATGTGCTGATGATGGCTGGTGTTCCATGGGGCATAGAAGGGATTTTCATGGATGTTTGTGAGCATCATTCAGAAGGAAATAACATTAAACATAGATCAGACTGGAAATATGATCATCCACATTTTTGCTCTACGCATGAGCATTGTGTGACTTGTTACGTTGCTATACTCTGCTACGTGTACCATGCCATGCTATCAATTCAAACAAATCCAAGTACTGTAGTTGCAATTAGGTGTGGATAAAAATTCAGCTCGTTCAACTCAGTTAGCACCATGTCCATAGACTTCCTATAAAAATGGACTGTTTACAAAATTCACATCAAACACATTATGCAAAGCCTGCGCCTCCTAAAAATGGAATTTTCACATTTATATGTAAATCAATGGCATTTATTTTTATAGCATGAATTGTACCTATATATGATTTTTCATTCCTAGTCTTTTCTTTCTTAGTGGCTCAGTTCTCCCTTTCCCACCATTTCACTATTAGCTAATCTTATATTTTGTATCACAGAGGTTTACCCTTCTTTTTCTGTTCTTTTTATCTCTTGTTTTTGCTCCTCCTTTCCCTTTCTTGTTTTTGCCTGTTCTATTATCTGAATTTTCTTCAGATCTTTCAGTTCTCTCCAGAACATCATCATCTTAATTAGATCAGGATATGCCCATGGCAGATTGCTGTACTGATTCGATATCAGGTTACAATAGCTGCTCTAGATAAGGCATTTTGTTTAAGCAGATTTACATAAAGGATAAGATTTCTGGGTAGGACTGCAAATTCTTAGCATCCATACCAACATAAGATAACTAAACTGGCAACATACTATTGACAACCTACTCCACAAACTGGTTTTTGTGTCTCCAGCGTTTCACGGCTAAGTGATGAGCATGCAGTAAAAATGAAACTAAAGGCTCAGCCAACAGGCTAGTAGCTTGAAGCCATAGAAGTTTTAATTTGTCTTTACTAGAAGGTTAACTTGCTGTTACTCTCGATTGGATTGGTGGGAAATTAACAGGAACAGCCAGAAACCCTCCATGAGTCATGTCCTGGACCTGGAACAGTGAGGCAGCTACCTCTCTCAGTGGTAAAGGTCAGACTGCTGATTAGCTTGCCCTCTTTGTTAACTCAGTGTGTCTGTCTCTAGTGAGAACCATGGCTTACCATCTCAGACCCAGCAAATCACTTAAGCATGTGCTTAACTTCAACATGGAGGCTGAACTATTTGCTCACTTTTAGCATTGGACCTTTCTGGAAAAGAATGGATGCATCAGGTGATGAAACTTACCATTGGGAATTTTTGCATGTAAAATCTTTGTTAGCAAAGAGAAAGACGATGGAAATCAGCATATCAGCTGTCCATGGAGACTTCCTGAAGATGGCCATTTTGAATTCTGTATACTTCATTTTTTATATTTAACATTTCAAAAGAATGTTTGAAACTATCAGTTAGTTGTGAGAGGAGAGAGAGTGAGTGTAAGGCCATGATAGCTGTCCTTGGCTTTTCCCCTGTGCACCTCTTCATAGTAATGAATAATTTTTAGTGCTGTCTTTCCATTTCATAAACCAATGGCATGTGCCTAATTCATGCAACCCAGAATGGATTTATATAAAGGGCAGGAGGGAGTGTTTCAGGACTAAAGGAGATTCACAACATTCTACAGTGTGGATGCTTTAATGTACATCCTGACAGCATGGGGTCCACCAAGTAACTGAGTGAGTGAGTGTAAGTCACTTTGGCACAAGAGATTATTTAACCGTAGGATGGAACATGCATGATATGTCCTAAAGTTACCTCTCCATTTTTTGTGATATCCAGTAGGAAAGGAGTCTCCTTCACTGCAGAGTGCACAGGGGACTAATTATTCTCTTTAAATACTGGAGGAAAGAAGCTAGAATGCTTTTTGGTCCTGATGCTTTGGTAGCTTCTTCTGCTATCCCTGTTCTGCATTCATGTAATTGATGTTGGTGTCAATGCATGTGCTGCCAAGCAGTCAGGCACTATGCCCCTGTATCTAGATAGTGACAGCTATTTTCAGTACCCAAAAACTGGGACTGCTGGTGATGGTCACTATTTGGCCAGTCAGGACAAATGGGGCTTAGCATTTCATTGTGAGTTACAGATGTAGAAACTTTGGTTTGGAACAAGCCTGTACTGCAATAGTATCTTTGAAAATTGAATAGGGGATCTAACTGGGACTAAGACTTCTGTCTCTATGCCCTGAGTAAATATATTTACTCAAGTAAAAACAGCTGGGATAGAAGCTGGCACATGCCTGAAATTCAACCATGTTTGTGCCTTATGCATTGGATAATGTCCAGTTTACTGCAGAGATTGCACAGCTTAATTTTTGAAAATCATTGAAATTTGATGGTTTATGCTTCCTGTTGAACAGTGAGAATTCAAGGTTGTAGTGAAATCTTCTGAAATTGGATTTACACAGTTTTGGGTCCAATCACAATAAAGATGAAGAGCTTCAATACCTTTGTGAAACAATCTGGTGTGTGATGATGATGCCTACATTGTGCTTTTCTTCAAGGCACTTTGCTAGCAACTAGTTCTTCGCAACAATCCTGTGGTGGTATTCACATTTTTACAGATGTGAGAAAAATGAGAGGCCATTAAGTCATCTGCCCAAAACCACAATGGAAGTTGGTGTCAGAGCTAAGATTGACACCAGCAGTTTCTGGGTTCTGCACTCTGCTGACTGAATCAAACCACTTCTATTGCTGATTGGCTCCGCATTTATCTGTCTCTTTTTATTTCTAATTGTGCCAATCACATATTATGTAGGCAAATATACTTGACAGATTTCTTCATGAGAAATATTCTTTGTGCATTTGTGGACAATCCATGTTATAATGAACAAAAGCACACTTAAGATATTTAGTTGAATTGATTACCTGTATGTTTTACAAAATGTTTATCACTGGCGTAACTAGAAGGTTAATGATCCCTAAAGTATTATCCCAGTTTATAGATACTGCATTTGGGGCAATAAATGTTAACCTTTGAACATTTGCTTCTGCAAATAAAATTCAGCCTCATTTTGTGTACTTAACAACCTTTGATTGGAAACACATAGCAACCTATAGCAAGCAAGCTTTCAGCAAACTGGAGCAGAAATGAGGTAGGTCTTCAAAGTGATCACTTATCTTCCTCAATAACTCTTCTGCATATAAACAAGATAAAACAGGCTGTTTTGCCAGATCCCTCATTCTTTGAATGGCATGTTTGTCTAGTTATAAAGAACAAGTGATTGTGCTTGGGTATATTTTTCCTTTCATACAGGAGCCTTTGAATTAGAGGCTTGAATTTCTCTTCCTTTAATCCTGCAATGGAATTTTAAAGCAGTTCACAGAGATGTGAAGAAAGAGTAGGTAACTATGAACTTGATCCTGCAGGGTGTTGGGCACCTTTTTCCATGATGCTAAACACCTTCATTTTCCGTTAGTATCAATAATAGTTGAGGGAAGTTAGGACCTTGCCTTAGTATCTGAGCACCTCATAGGACTGGCCTCAAAGTTACTGTATGGAGGCACAGTAGGCAGATTCTTTTCCTTTATACAGTGTTAGAATTTTCAGATTTAGAACTGTTTTGATCTCTGCAGTTTGAGTGTATGTGTCCCTTTTCTTTAGAAGTGTCCTCTTTTCTCTGTCTGTTGGAAATCAAGTGAGATCAAGTTTAACATATAGAGAAGAAATACCATATACACTGGAGTCCGTATGCAGTGTATGTACGATTTTCCTTTAATTCACAGTAGGATGGCTGTTGTTTGCATTTCTGATGGGCATATCTGGAAGATAATATGTCTTGATATGGTTGACATGGTTAGCAATGCAAATGATAAATCACTTTGGTAGCAAAATGCTGTAATCAAGAGCCTGCATCCAAAGCACATTGAAATCAGTGGGATTCTTTCCATTGACCTCAGTGGACTTTGGACTCAGTATGCCAGTATAGACTGATTAGGGTAACTTCTTATAAACTTTAATGGGAAGTGATAAATTCACCATTTTCAGGTACCAAATATTGGATATGAAATGCAAATCCAGATAATAAAATATATTACACATAATTTTGTAAGCAGTATGTGTGTCTTCATTCTGTGTCTCATTTGTGCCTAATTCTGACCATTATGGACCATGAAATTTTTCTCCATAATTCTCGTAGACTTATGAGAGAGGATCATCATGATCATCTAGTCTGACCTTTTGCACTTTTCAGGCCACAAAATCTCACCCCCACCCACTCCTGTAATAGACCCCTAACCTCTGGGTGAGTTACTGAAGTCCTCAAATTATGATTTAAAGACTTACAGAGAATCCACCATCCACCATTTATGCAAGTTCAGTGATTCTCAGACTTTAGCAACCCGAGAACCCCCATTTTGATTTAAAACTTTGCAGACCCCCAAGACCCCGCTTAGCCCCACCTCCACCCCACCCCTTTCCAAAAGGCATCCCCGTTCCACCTCTTCCCACCCCAGCTCCACTCTGCCCTTCCTCTTTGCTGCCTCTTTCCACCCTCTCCCCCAAGCACACCCCATCCCTGCTTCTCCCACTCCCTCCCAGTGGCTCCTGCATGCTGCTGAACAGCTGTTCCCCAGTATTCAGGAAGCACTGGGAGGAAGGGGAAGGAGTTGATCGAGGAGGCCCATGGACCCCCTGGAGTATCCTGAGTCTGCAGATCCCAGTTTGAGAAACTCTGTACTAGTTTAAATCTCTAGGTAACCAATGCCCCCTGCTGTAGAGGAAGGTAGGGTCTGTGCCAATCTGCCTTAGGGTCTATGTCAATCTGACCCAGGGGAAAATTCCTTCCTGACCCCAAAGTTAGTGATCAGTTAGACCCTGAGTATGTGGGCAAGACCCTCTAGTCAGACTCCTGGGAAAGAATTATCTGTAGTAACTCAGAGCCCTCCCCATCATGGCAGTAGGAGCTTTCAAACCATCTCTAGATGTCAATACAGTGAATTTGTCACACAAATTGCCATGGTGAATGACTTCCTCTTTGTGCGCTGTACCTCTCAGAACAGCAGCAGCCATGCAGACTTCCCTCAGGCTGCCCAGCCAATCTGCCTGAACCTTGATATGGAAGGGCCACTTCTAAGGCCGGGTCTACACTGAGGTGTGGGTGTCAACCTAAGATACACAACTTCAGCTACTCTATCTTAGGTCAACTTACCTTGGCATCCTCACGGCAATGAATCAACCGCTGCTGCTCCCCTCTTGACTCTGCTTCTGCCTCTTACGGCAGTGGAGTTCTGGAGTGGACGGGGAGAGTGCTCGGGGATCGATTTATCGCGTCTACACTAGACATGATAAATTGATCCTGAATAGATCGATCACTGCCCACTGATCTGGCGGGCAGTGTAGATGTGGCCTAAGACTGAGTTTAGTCTCAACACCTTATTCATCCATTGCCAACCAGGAAGGCAATTTTAGAGGGCATTTCGAAGGCATTGTGATGCAAACATATGCCCATTGGAGCTGGACTGGGATCTCTACCCTTATTTCACTTAGGCCATTGCACAACCAGGAGGTATTAAAAAAACTTTGATCCTTAATGATCTGAGCTGCACTAAAATGCGTGATTTAGAAGTGACATAACTAACCCTTTGAGCCATCTTGTTCTCACCATAACCCCTCCACTTATACTATATATTTAAACTTTATATCATAATTCTATTAAATAACAGAATGACAATGAAAATCCTTTCTGTTTTATCATTTTCTGCAGTAGGTTTAAACCACATTGGAAACACCTATTGAAAAGTCACTTTATTTTAGAGTTTTTTATATACAAAGTAATTTTTCATTACTCACATTAGATCAAAATAATATTATGATATATAATTAAAAGGAAAACAAGAATGTACATAAGCATAGGTCAAGATTTGGGGTAAAATTTTCAAAAGTGCCTGTGTAACTTAGGAATCTATGTCCCATTTTCAAAAATGACTTAGGTACTTAAACAATGAGGAGTACTTGTGGCTTCTTAGAGACTAACACAGTTACCGCTCTGAAACCTGTCACCATGTTAGGTACTTAAGAGGCTTTGTCTTAGTGCAAGTCAATGGGACTTTGGAGCCTGTCACTTTTAACAATGGGACAGAGCTATTTAGGTGCTTTTGAAAATTTTACCCTTGGGTGCCTAAAGCTAGGCACCTAAATCCATAGATAACCATCAAAATAATTAGCCACACTTTCAAAAGTTCTGAGTACCCAGCAGGTGCCAACTGAAGTCAATGAGATGGCACCACTTTTGAAAATTAGGCTACTTACTTAGGTGCCTAAATATGGATTTGGCACCTCAGTATTAGGGACCCATTTAAAATATTGGCCAGAGGTTATATTCAACCAAGATATTGGTTTGCTTAGTCTTCCATTAATTTGGTCTTTTAATTTTTTAAAATTAATATGCCTGAAAACCAGACTAAATTTCAAGGAATTTAAACATTACTTGGGTGCATTAGATGTGTCTTTATCTATAATATCATTGTCTCACAAAATGCAATTGTTCCTTTAAGTATATCTAAGTTTTAAGAATTTTTCTCCCTTCACTATTTCTTTAAGAAACAAAATGGACTGAAATGATCTCTTCCACCATGAGTAAAAATGGGCCAAGATTCACAGTTTCATAATGTTTCTCCAGAAACATTTATGGGATGATTTGAAGAGCGTGTGTTTGTTCTAGTATTATTTAGCCTTGGAAGTGATTTCTGTTTTTTTAAAAAAATCAAGCCGGACCCCTCCCCAACAATGACTCAGCAGTCTGTAGCCACCTTGATCTAGGTTTTCAATCAGGTAGCTCAAAGCATGAACTAGTTTTTCAGGGCCAAATCCTGGACCCATGTGCAAAGCTTGAGAAAGTGAAATTAGCACATGGGATCTATATAAAGATGAGAAAGGTGAGGAATCTTCCCTCTTAATCCGGTGGCTGGGCACAGAGCACATGTACAGTCCCTGTTTTTCTCTCAGGAATGCAGCATTGCCTGTGGTCCACTTCATACATCTTTGGTTAGTGGATCCACATAGTAGCAGGGCAACTGGACACCCTTAGTTCCCAGCCCACCCACTGCACTGCCATGGGAAATGCCTGCTTTGTGGCCCAGAGAGGGTCTGGCATCCCCTTGTAGCATCCAGCCAGGACACTTTGCACACAATAGTTCCACTGGCTTTGGGGGTTTTCCACTGTCCTTTCACAGGCCCTGGGGATTTGGCCCTTAGTTGATTGTATGTGGAGATTGTGCGCACAAGGCTGTTGTAATGCTGGAATCTCTTGTAAAACAGCTCTAGCTGTCCTGTTCCCTTTTGAACGGTAGTGCTCCATGTACTGTTGGTTTATAATGTTCTTTATAAAGTAACTCTTTGAATGGCCCTACTGAGAGGCCACAACCTGCTGAAGGTTCCCATTGTGCTGTAAGCTATTCATTGGAAGCGGAGGAGGTGGTGGGGGAAATAAAGAACTGGACATTTCCGAATGAGTCTGTGGGTTATGTCCTGGGATGGGGCTCACTGAGCCAGAGTCACTCTGCATAGAGACAAGGCTGTTGCCATCAAAATGAGTCATTTTCTTCTTCATTAATTTTCTTTCTTTGGCTCTGCGATTCTGGAACCAGATTTTCACCTGCAGAGGGACAAATGAAAAGGTTTTTCAAGAGCTAACAGAATGCAGTCTGATAAGTCAGCTTGTCAGTGTTGTGAGATTTATTTTTTTTAGAGTCTTATTTTTTTGGCTCTTTTATATGTAACATATTTAGGTTGTGTGTACTGTGACGGAGTCAGACCAGAAGGATATAGGAGAGTGCTGGAAGGCAGGTATATTAGTCTCAGAATGTGCAGGTCCCTGTTCCCTGGATAGCCAAACAAAGGCTATCCCAGGCCAATCAAGACACCTGGGGCCAATTAAGAACCTTCTAGAAAGGAGTAGAAACAGCTAGCCTGATTGGGACACCTGAAGCCAATCAGGGACTGGCTGAAACCAGATAAAAACCTCCCAGTTAGTCAGGTGGGCTGTGGGTGTCAGGAGCTGTGGAAGGAAGTTATGCTGTTGGTGAGACTGAGTGTTGGACAACATATCATCCAGAAGGAAGGAGGCCCTGAGGTAAGGGTGAAGTGGAGTTTGAAGAAGCAGGGACTGCTGTGGGGAAGTAGCCCAGGGAATTGTATTGTGTTTTGTGGATAAAAGATCAGCCATTTTAGCTGCTACTATTAGGGTCCCTGGGCTGGAATCTGGAGTAGAGGAAGGGCCTGGGCTCCCCCTTTTCTGCCTCCCTTAATTAGTTACTGAAAAAGAGAGGTCACTCTGGGCCTAGATGAGTTTCTGAGCCCCTAAATCTTCCAGGAAGCGCGGGACCCACCAATACAGACTAGAAACTTTGTCACAGTACATAATCTTATTTAAATTCTTACGTTGTATGCATCACTGTGATATCCAAATGCCCGAGACTGCTCTAACTAATGATGTGGACTGACCTGGCATCAGTAGTCCTAAAGATCAGGGGAGCATACAAGTAGTATTACAGCCCCCTTAGCTGCCTTGATAGTGCACTGAGTCCAGCTTGGCCAAATCAAATGATCAGAACCAATTTACCCAGAGCATTTTTTTCTTCTGACATTCATCAAATTTACAGCAGTTTACAGTTGACTTCAGAGGAGTTGGTCCTGATTTATACCAGTTCCTCAATACGGATTTAGCTGTCTGTTTAGGCACACACATTTGAAAAGTTTGCTCATAATTTAGTAAAATGACCCCAGCTCTTCCACTCTGGACAAAGAAAACAGCCTTTTTTAAAATTTACCTTTCAACCCCCTTTCTTGCTAAAAATCATTTTCAGTGACCTATATTCCAGTTTAACTTAGAAATATATCTTTTAATAAGTATTTCTTTACACTGGGTTTACCTCACCTCTTAGTAAGGAGTGCAAAGCTGACGCCTACTACAGGCTTTGCATAATATTTTGCTGTGTTCCAAAATAATGCAAACGGTTTACATGTCTGTTGTATCTCTCAGACAGAAGGACCCTAAAATGCTTTACAAACAGATAAGGGCCAAATTCTGCCCTTCAGCATATATGTGCAGACAGTCTATTGAAGTCAGTGGACAATGTGCACACACGTTGAAGGCTAGAATGATAACTACATACTAAATCCATTACTTCACTCACAACTGAAATGCAGCCACCTTTGTGGTGAAATGAAGCAATGGTTGAAGAGCATGATGCGATAACACTTACTTTTTATTAGGGTAGGCAATAAAGAATCAGCAACAGTGTAGGATAGATAATGAAGGATAGTGTGTCCGACTGAAACTATCGGGGAGAGGGTATTTTGAGGCAGCAGAATGTAATGGAATTTGACTAGGAATCTAGGGTTAACTCATCACTCCTGTGAAAAGTTCTATTGCATCTATAATGATCATGGGGAATTTATACCAGCTGAGGAACTGCATAAGTAGTTCTGTATGAAGTCTAATCTGTTTACTGAGGCAGAATTATCATGATAATTTAAAAAAATCTGCCATCCTTTTGATGTTTAGATCAGAAACAGAGTAGTGTTGCAACCAGTTTTTATAATCCTAGGAGAAATCCACAAATTAATGAGAAACAGAATTCATTGAGCAATTATTTTTTGCCAGCATCATGGAAGGCACATACTGTGGGGAGCTCAGAGAAGGCAAAGCAATAAAAATGGCTGTTCTCCATACGTGCTATGCTTAAGAATTTTAAAAAATCCATGTCTTTGTTTAAAAAAAAATTATAAGGTGGCAAAACCCAAAATAAGAGACTTATTCATTTTTAGATAATGCTATACACCCCCCATTACCATGCTGTCTAAGAGTATATCTAAATTACATTTAGATACCTGCGGCTGGCCCATGCCAGCTGACTTGATTTGTGGGGCATGGACTGTGGGACTGTTTTCCCTTGTTGAATTGCTCTACAAATAGTTTTCTTTCTCCCCATCTAATTCTCTTCCTCTTCTTCCTTGCTCCCTGCCATCCCCCTCAACACCCTCTACCCCGCTCACTTGTTTGTGTCTTCTCCTAACAACAGACCGATTTTGCTTACTACATTTCCGAAAGCAATTTTAGTTGGATTTTGTATTAATTTTTCTTGTCCAAATACTGTTCAGTAGTGTTGCTGTCCCTCAGTAAATAATTGCTGTGTTTCACTTCAACAGTGGCTATATTTGAGATGTGGGTAAAATAATACATATGTATCTGTGGTAAAGTTTGTAAATTAAGTTGCATGCACACGGTCTCTCTCTTTTTATCTATATATTCATTCACCCCTGTGAAATACTGGGAGAAATGGATCCTCTTATAACTCCAGAAATATCTCATATGGATGGGAGAATGGGCTCTTCAATCAATCACAATCACCTTTTTATATTTAAATTTTTAATTTGCAGGAAAGAGCCCATTCTCCCATCCATATGAGATATTTCTGGAGTTATAAGAGGATCCATTTCTCCTAGTATTTCACAGGAGTGAATGAATTTCCCTGCTTCACAGATTATCAGCACCTACTGTACCAAAGCTACATAATCTTGCCTACAGTCACTTTACTCTATGTGGCAACTAGCATGTATATTTTTCTCATAGGCACAACAGCCTGTCCAAAACCATCAGTGTTATCACTGATTCTAATCTAAGGTCTATTGTACACACAGTTTTTGCATTGGTATAATTATGCTGGGTTAGGTATGTGATTTTTTTTAAACCAAAAATATAACCTCTAATGTAGACATAGTTATAATGGTATAACAGATGCCTTATATAGGTATTGCTGATACCCCTTCCTGAATGGCAATAAGCTATATAACTATGTCCACAGTGGGGTGAGGGTGAGGTATTGTGACCATACTGGCATAATTACATCCCTACATACAGCTTTCATGAGTAGGGCGGCCTAAGATACAATACTTGGTAACTGAAACATTGTATGACAGGGCTGAATATTCACTGAAAGTGAATCTTGAATTAGTAATCACGTACATACTTAAATCCAGATATGAAGAATTTGTTTATCCTATCAGGGAACAAATATATATAATAGGACTCAAATGTCCAGTTAAAACAACTCAAATGTCTGGTAGGCAAATACTTACAATGAATTATTTGCTAAATTTAGGCCTGTTTTTCCACTCCACTATATGTTATAATTTACATCTTTGTAAATTGAGGCAGACTGAATGTATGATGCTACCAATCTGATTTGGTAGCTTTTATATCTACTTTGCACATCACAAGGTGCAAAAAAGTGGAGGATCAGGCACATTATTCTTTGAATAACTGGAGAAATCTTGATGTGCTTGCAGACAATTTGCAAACAAAATGAGGTGAAATTGTGGAATATATTATCCAAGAAGGATTATTCATAGAGCTCAATCAATAAAACTCATAATTCTGTATTTCATTGCCTAGTTTTAGTGCAATGATTAAAGGATCTCTCAGGTAACATGAAACAGAATATATTATATTAGCCCAAGGAATAATTATATGCATTGCTCTGTGGGTGTTCCAGCTAGACGTCTTATCTCAGTGTCTTGCTTCCTGGGCCAGCTGGGGTTGGGGGTGTTTTAGACCTAGAGGCCATGTTTCCAGCTCAACTAGCAAGAGGAAGAAAAGGCTGGAAGCACCGCAGGAGCGGTACACAGCCATTGTAAACACCTGATTTAGAAGTGTGACATTGATGGATTCCAGAGTAAACTTTATTCAGCTCTTGGCTAGAATATAGAACCTCAAGATTAGAGGATAGAATGGAGGAAATATTGAGGGAGAAGGGAATCCTCAAGTAAAAGTAAAGAGGAACCCAGGGGATAAATAAGTACCTTCCTAAATATACCTGAGCTTGTCAACTGAGCTTACTGCGTCTAAACTAAGGATGAAATCCTGGCCCCATTGAAGTCAATAGTAAAACTCCCATTGACTTCAGTGAGGCCAAGATTTCACTCTAGGATTTTTTGCTAAAATTTCCCACTAGACAGCTGTTAAGACCACCTCATCTGTCCCTATTCAGATTAAGTCTAAACAACACTGCTTAAAAGGCTGCCAGCTGCCAATGCCTTGTCTGCACTTGCATTAGTACCATTGCTATCACTGGTACAGCTGAGTCCATGTTAGTAATGGTGGGAAATGTGGAGATAAGGCCAGTGGGAGTGATCACACTTTGCTGAATAAGTTAACTGGTTTGTACATTGCAAACAGAGTCCAGCCACCTTGTTTGGTGCTTAGAGACATTAGGATGCTTGGGTTTTTAACCAGTCTTGTCACCTCCCAATCATCAATAACAATGCATGGGAAATCTGAGTATGTGAGCCATACTCTACCTGTCTTTCGGAAAGTCTTAGGTTTGCTGCCAGTTCAGACTTCCTCCTGATTGTAATGTATCTGTTGTAATGAAATTCCTTCTCCAGTTCTAATCTCTGATGATCTGTGTAGACCACCCGGTACTTCTCTCTTGTTCTTGTTTTACCTGTTTTGAAAGAAAATAGCTTCAAGCGAAAGTTTTTAACTTCAGTAGCATAAAATACCTGTTTTACATTTTTTCAAATGTTCCTGAAGATTCTAGGCCTGATTCTTCTTTCACTTACTCCTGGGTAAATCCATTGACTTCAGTAGAGTTAGTGTTGATTTACACCACAGTTGAATTTGACCCATAGACTTTACTTTTGTTCTTAAGTAAACAGATGACAAATGGATGCTCAAATTTCTTTATCAACACATATTGAGGAGGAGTTTGGTTTTGTGGTTAAGGACTGGTAGTTTGGAAATCTGAATTCTATTCCTAGCTCTGACATAGTTTTCCTCTGTGGCCTTAGGTAAGTCACAAAACATCTCTATTGCTCAATTTCTCTAAACAGAGATGATACCTGCTTCAACGGGGGATTTGTGAGGCTTCTTTCACTGTCTATAAAGCACACTATCTGTCTAGCACTCTTGGTGCTGTAAAAAGAATAATTATAATGATGGGTATGTGCAGAGTTCTGTTACTATAATTTGTTAGGTGGCTCTTTTTTCCCCTTGGGTTAAAAGGTGGAGACAAACTATCTCTGCCTGGACATCAGCACAAGAAAAGGAAGTATGAAAGATTTTCAGTTGAAAATAGACAGCGATTGAGAAAATAATAATGCTTGATGTAGACCATGCTAAAGTTGCAGCATCTAGTGTTTTACTAATCTCATTACATCATTTCAAGTCTGGGTCCATGACATGGCTGAACTGGGGACTGTTACAAAGTAATTGTGAATGTCAGCAGCCATTGAAGACAGATCCAGACATCTGGAATTTCTGGCCACATGGCAGCAACTTTATTAATTCCATCAGGATAACTTCTCAAGGTAAACAGTCCTATTAGCAGTGAAAAGGGGGAGGATCATAGATGCTCCTTTTGTCACCTCCCTCCCCTCCCCTTTGTCAAAATTTAAATCCAGTCAGAGAATCACAGCCCTAGGGATTATTAACAGCTATTTAAAACCAAGGCCTTATCAGAGTCTGCATTACCCCAACACTAAACTGCTGCTTAAAACTAAGGTCTGCTCAGAGCCTGCATTATTCTCAAGGTCCATTATGGCCTGCTTCCCAGAACAACCTACTGTCTGGAGAATGCAGTTGTCTGGTAGGATGGCTCATGTTTACTCACAAACCCTTTTCCTTAGAAAGGTGTGTTAATGCGTGATTCTCAGGGAAAAGGGGGACTTCCCCAAAACCACCCAAAAGGCTGCAACTTTATTAATTCCACGACAAGATAGCTTCTTGGGCGGCCAGTCCTAGCAGCAGTAAAAAGGGAGAAAACCATAGATGCTCCCTTTGTCACTGGCCTTCCCACTTTGTTAATGTTGAAGTCCAGATCATCATGGCCCCAGAACCAATCACAATGGGATTCTAGTCCCTGACTGGAGCTCCTAGGTGCTACCTCTTTACAAATAATAAATAATATTCTGCCTATGGCTATGTATGATACCTGATCTGATGAGTGTGACAGACTTGATTTCTTCTGGGGTCTCTATTCGCCAGGACTGCAGAACACAAGGTCCTACTCTCTGAATTTAGTTTATTGGCCTCCATGATGCTGTACATATAGCTCAGCTTTGGGCAAGCACTATATATTAATAGTGGGCTTTAAGTGATCTGGACATTTCTCATCACATCTGTATAATCTGAAGACAGGCCTGAACATTTTGGTGTGGAAAATATTTTTATCCATGTTCATACTTATTATTCATGTTTGTTTGTTTGTTTTGTTTAAGAACCAGTCTGTCCATAAAGCCATGAATACTTTCAACCAAGTCTGACACCTTCCCCAGGAAAGAGTCCCACTGATTCAGCTCTGAGTTACATTGGGATAAATCTGTAGTAACTGCACTGAAGCCAATGAAGATAACACAAGTGTTATGCTGGAGTGATAGCAGAGTCAACCCAATCATGCTTATTCCATAGTCAGTTAGCTGATGTCAATTCCAAAATACCACTGACAAAAAATGTAAAGAGGTCTTGGAAAACAGCAGTCATTTTCTTCAACCTACATAGATATCAAGTACATTTGTTTTTATTCATTGGAAGTGTAAATTGTTTGTTTAACACGTGATCACCTGTGGTGCTTTAAGGCCTTACTTGATATTTTCAAAACATCTTTTGATCTCTCTAGCCTGTGTTTTTGTTTAGGTTTTTTTCCCTTTAAATGTGAATTTTCGGTCATTCTGTGGAACAAAATGCCTAAAATGTTTCCCTAAACTCTCCATTGTGGTGTTAAGATGAAGTACACAAAAGAGCTGCAAGGTGATCTTATCATGAACCCTATTCACATTCAGAAGCCATAAACAAATATCAGGTCCTCTTTTATCTCCAAATGTACTTGATATCTATGTAGGCTGAAGAGAACTGGAATAAGCATGACTAACCTCTTAGTTTCTGATTTTAAGTATTAAACTCTTATTATCCATCAAGAGGCATTTTTATTTGCTTTTAAAACTGAAATAGAAGCTAAATATATTTGCAGAACTCAGCACCTATTTGTCTATAAATGTCTTGCTTATTTATTATCATGCAAATACACTTCTGTTACTTTATGGTTCCTTTATTGAAGGCAGCTGAAATTTAGAAATCTAGTTGAGATGGGTTGATTTTTTTAACAGTTAAATAATATGAGCAAAATTTTCTATTATTTGCCTGGTTTGTCTCTTGACTTAAATATTCTGCTTTTCCTATGTGTTCAGAATCCTTATGCACCCACTGGGAGAGGAGAATATCAGAGCTGAGGTCTGCCGGATGCATCCAAGAAGAGAATGTTTTATTGTCCATTTAAGTCAATGGGATTCTTTCCAATGCCTTATTGGGAGCCGGGTCAAACCCCCATTATTCATTTTATATTGAGGGTGAAGGAATACGTTTTTCATACATTTGCTAAAGCAAAACAAACCTCCCAAACCAAAAGTTAACCTCAAACTATTTGCAAGATTACAAAAGCCCTGTAATTCCATTCCATTTAATGACATGTCTCTCATTCTTTCTGGGCCAAATCGTGAGGATCTTTGCTCAGTTTTCACACAGCCAAAATTCCAAGGCTATAAGGAAATGGCCAATAAAAAGCAAAGAAATGCTATTGGCTTTTTCACAGTCCTTTTTGGGGACAATAATTACAATTTCCCCCTCTAACGCTGAAAAGTAAATTTTAAATCCAACCGTTAGCCAACCCTCCTCAGTTTACTCAGGTAAATAGTTTCACTGGAGTCTATGGAACTACACACGTGAGTTAAGTGAGGAAAATTTGCCCTAGTAGGCTTTTTTTCCTGGAGTCTTTTCCTGATGCAAGAATGGTTTGTCAATGTGTGGCATCTGTTTAACTAGAGATGTTCTCTCTCAGGGGACTCTGTCGTGGAATTGCAAGTGTTTAGACTTGATCTAATAGGCTACCAGAAATCAGAGGTTTAACCTACATTGTCATATGCCCTCCCATCAGTAATACATGGATAGCCTCGTTCTGAAAAGCAGTTTACGTGTTGGGAAGATAGCCTGAAATTCATTTGAAAATGCCTTTGGAAAACTGGGGTTCACCTGACATTTACGACTTAAACTGCACCTTGCAAAAGGGTTTTGAACAATTCCACAGAGGGAAGGCTAGTTACTCTAGCAATTTTTGTGACTCTGGCCAGGATCCAAGTGGGGGGAAGGGAAGAGCTTTCCCATTGGTCATAAAATTCACAGAGCATTTCTTCTGAAGACAATAAAGCTAAGAGAAGGCCTCTTTATTTGCTGTGAAAATCATCACCCTTTCCGGCAATATAACTCCTGAAGAAAAGAGGGAGAAGGAAGAGACAGGGTTGCATATCAAAGCAAAGAGAAGTGTTAAAAGGGTCTGTTGCCTCAATATGACAGATAGGCCTCAAACCCCAAGACAATGTAGCCCAAGAAAGAAAAAAAAATACTCTCAGACCTCACAACTAGATTACAAAGCAAAATAAATTAGCATTAGAACTGGCACAGGCCCCTTTTTTCATTGCCTCCTCTCTCAGCTGTTTAGGAGCTTCTGTCTTATGTGAACTAATATCCTTCATAAAAATCTAGCATCTACCTATGCCTATAGAGAGAGCTAAATCAATATTACAATATCATATTAATTATAGAGGCTCGTATTCTGGTCTCAGTTACATAGGTGCATCTTGTGCCAGAGGGGGATAATGGGTGTCTCTGATTACAGGAGAGGAACTGAAATTCGTAGAATGGACAGAACACATTCTTGCACAAAATATGTTCAAGATGCACAATTCACATCTGGATTCTTATATACCTCATTGTTTAGGGATGACTGGATTGGTAGTATTGGTTCAGTCCATTGGAAAGATAGGGGACATTTTCAAAATTCAGATCTAAATCTGGGTTTTGATTTTGCCTGCTTTCAGATCCAGAGTTTTGCTCTGAGCCCATCTCTAAAGATGCCTGGAGTTACTTTATAGAGTAGTGATAGAAAGGGCCAAACTCCTCCTTGAGGTAACTTCCCTAGCTTCAACAGAGTTATGAAACTAAAGCAATTTTGAATGAATCAAGACAAAGAAGACATCCCCCCATTCTGTATATGACATTCTATAATAGTTAAAATACAGGGTCAGCATCTTTCCATTTCAGAAGCATTACATTGTCTCAAACATTCATACATGAGTATCAGTAACTTTGCTCCTAAAAGAAGTCCCACTGAGTTAAGTGGAACTACACATATGAATAAAATTACTTATGTGCTTCAGTGTTTCTAGGATCTTGTCCCAGGTTTTCAAAGTATGAACAAAATTCTGTCTCAGATCTGCATGGTGGGTCTTGAGGCTAGTAATTTTTTATTGCTGTATGTGCTTGTGGGAGAAGGAGAGCAGCATACTGGAGTCAAGATCCATCATGAGACTTTAAGTGCAGAATTTTGCTTTGTTTTGTTGACTTCAATCTTACTTGTAATACCTGGATTTTCTACTTTGAATCTATTCTGTTGCTTTATGCTAAAACTCGTGGGCCAAATTCTGTTCTTGCTTTTGCCAGTATAAACTTGGAGATACTGCACTAAAGTAAACCAGATTAAATCAACTGAATCCAGAGTAGGATTTCTCTCCATTTTCCCCCCACTACTCCCTGTTGATTGAGTGAATTCCCTACCCAATATTTTGATTTCTGGATTTCAAAAGTGTACAAGCTCTTGAAGGTGTGGGTAGCTTTGTAAGTGACCAGATCAGGAGAAATCTGCTTTTTGTGATTCTCTAAAGCCAAGGGAGCAAGGAATGAAATGACATTCCTACAAGTGTTACATACATTTTTTTATATACAGTGTTAGCAGTGTTAATGCGCTCTCATATATTCTTTAGACATTCAGCACCTTGCAAGATCGGGCTTTTGGAGGGAATGTGATTCTTTCTGACAATATTTTCCCCTTTATAAAGATGTAAGGGATGGGATTTCTATGGTCTTCAAAGATTAGATAATCTTTGTTGGTAGTGCACGTGCCAGTGATGTCATCAGCATCTCTCATCTTCAGAAAGTGTAGCCTGTGTCTTAAGAAAGCTGTAATTGAACAAGGAAGATATAGGAGTCTTCATGTGCAGGAAATTACAAGCTCTGCCCATAATCAAAGTTTCCCTCCTTCCCCTTCTTTACACCATCAGAAACCCTTCTGATCCCCTTTCTATTTAATGTCAGGTCTTCTCTTCTACACTACATCCTGTGTGAAGAAATTCACACTGCTGGTGAAACTGCAGGAGAGGCAAGTTTTTACCAGTGTCACAGAAATACTTTTTTGGAGTATGTTTCACTGCAAATTTGTTGCTATTTTTTCTGAAAACAAAAAGTGACCTTTCTTCCTCCTCACTGAAAATGGCAAAATATCTCCATGAAAGTAGTGAAGCCAACTTGGGTGATTTGTCGTCTTTTCCAGGATGGATTTTCTCCAGTCTTCCATCCAAAATAGATCCCTGATCATACCTATGAATACTTTTGAAAATATGACGGGACCTTCCATTTTTTTTCCACATAAAGCATTCTACAGTGATAGTTGACCTGGCTTTGTTCTGCATTCTGAGTGGTAATTTTTTGAAGGGCAGAGGGATCAGTGAGAGGAGCCTTGCTCCAGCTCTGTCATGGATAAAATACTGAATATTTAATATTCAGCATTTTCTCCTTGGAATTGCCCTTAAGCCTTTTTCTGAAGTCTAACACATTTTGTTTTCTTCTGCATGCTCAACACCTTCATCCGTGCAAAGACCAAGCTCTCAATCCTGCACCCACTGCAGTCAGTGAGAATGTTGGCATGGATGTTGGTGGGGTACTGGCTCAGAACCAAACCCATCCAGTTCTAAAACTAGTCGGAGAAGGCATTACAGATCAAAATGAAACACGTCTTCCAGCTTGAGAATGATGGACCACAGTCAGTTTATCTCCCCCGTGGTAATGCATTCTAGCACCACAAGACTTATAGGCTGGCCCTAATATTAAATACTAAAACCAGAGTTTCCATTGGTGTAGCATAGTTCCATTGACTTGACTTGACACCAGCAGAGGACCTGGTATTAATATTGCTTAAGGTAAGAGTATGTTGCAATCCCTTTTTTCCCTTTCCCACTTAAAAAATAATTAGTAAAGGGAAGAGGAGGCAGGAAAGAAAACCTGTTGTTTTGATACTATTGTTCAGAATGAAGCAAATCTTTGACAAGAACCTGAGGACCTGATCCAATATCCATTAAGTCAATAGAAAGGCTCCCACTGCATATCAGTGGGAGTTAGATCCCCACAGGCATTTAGGCCAGATCCTCAGAGACATTTAGGTACTTAATTCCCATTTTTTAAAAATGGGAGTTATGCTCCTAAATACCTTTGAGGATTTGGGCCTTGGATAATGACTATTTGCATCTCTGTGAAGCCTGATCCTGCGAAGTGCTAAACACCTTAACTTCTTTTAAGCACATACATGTTGAGGGCGCTGGGTGGTTTGTAGAACCAGGTGCTGTAGAGTGGAAAGATGTTAGCACTTAGCAGCACCCTGAATTCCTACTAGGTGCCCCATGCCTCAGATGAGTGCAATGCATATTATAGGATCAAGCCCCGGAAGGATGAGTGTGAAAGAGCCTAAGGTTTGCTACTTAGATGGGTGATCAGAATGTTATTGTTTGTTATACGCTGGATCCTGTATTATGAATGTTAGACACTGCATAGCCAGATAAAGAGACAAGTTCCTGTCCCAAAGAGCTTGTGGTTTAAAAAGACAGGAATAAAAATGCAGGTGGGGCTCAGGGGAAGAAAGGAAAATCAATGTGGGGTCTGGCGAGTTCCACGATTCTGGGATTATTTTATTTGGAATAGGTTTTTCCGCCATCTGGTGTTTTAGCTCCAACTCTCTGTAGCTCTCTATCCTTAACAGCATTTCTTAGACTCTCACAGGGGCTTGTGGCAAACTGGGTTGTTACTTTGGGAGCCATAGTGTCACTTTTAGATTTGAGCCCCTATACTGAAAACACTTATGAGTAATCTCATTGCGTTCCCTGGGACTGTTCACAAGTAGGGTGTACCAAGGCATAATGGCAGGATTAGGCCCCTGGTTTGTGTTTTAACTGAGGAGTGGTGAGTCAGAAGTAAATATGACTTAAAAAAAACTGGTGCATATATTTTTAGGGGTTGAACTGTGATGTCCTTACTTACCCAGAGTAGAACCCTACTCCACAAATTGTCTTAGTGATTTCAGTGGGATTACTCTTGGCATTAGAGACTATTCAGGATTAACAAGAGTATCACAATCTGGCTTTAGGAAATCTGATACACCATTTTAGTGTAGGATTTTTTGTATTTCCTTTGACTGATGATTTAAGATTTCTTTTTTGTTTTTACCCCAAAATTGACAGCTTTAATTCCTACTTTAAAAAACCTCAACATTCCTTACAGTAGTGCATGAGGCAGAAATTGGGAGAGAAGAAAAAGAAATGTCATGAACTGCAACTGATTGAAGGACTCTGAGCACCTCCAAGAGATACTGAGTGCCTCCAAGCGGTACTGAGGCCAATGGGAGCCAAGGGTGCTCAGCACTTCACAGAATCAGGTGCCTTTACAATTCACTTTTTCTTAGTTCTTTCCAGGCAGCCTTTTTGCTTCATTTTTGCTTTTCTCAAGACTTCATGATTTACTTTTACGCATTAGCTGGTAAGTGAAATCTATTGCTTTTACTCACTCACTGTTATAAATCAGAAATTGAGCTGTCATGGTATTTGACTAGCTGTGTAACCATGGATGTCTGTATTCCTGCCTTTTCTAAGACACGTCTATAAAGTGAAGCAAGCCCTTTCATCCATACTCATTTATTCACTTTTGAAATGCTAAGTTTTTTTAAAGGAGCCATGATATTGACTCTGTGGTAGGGGCATATGCTGCAGATCTTATTGACTCCAGTGGGCTTACTTACCTGAGTAAGGTCTGCAGGGCTGGAGAGGGCATTTCTGTTATAATCCCTGTTTCTGACCCATTTCCAAATATGTAGATTTGGCCTGCATTTTTTCATGCTTACTGGGAGACCAGAGGAAAATTAATACGGAAAGTTACAAAAAAAAAAAGTAATGCTTTTAAAACACTTGTGATCTTTAAGATTCTCACTGAAATCATATTCTTAAATGATCCAGGTACTCCATTTCACATGTTATCACAAATGGAGTAACTTCTTTGCATTGAGCAGTTTTTTATGGGCCAAAGAGGTTGCTTCCCATGTGCCCCAATACTAAAAATTAGGAATGGCAATATAATAAATCAGCATGTGATCAAAGACATCATTCAAGAGCAGAATCAATATTTAACTGATAGTGAAAGAACCCATCAAAATGATCAGGATTCTTCATCTCACTGCATACTTCCCAGCTTTTCTTACGAACTAGAAACTGGGCAAAAAAGGTGAAAGCTCTTCTCCGCATAAACCTCAGCACCCACATACCTGTGGAAGTGGATTGCACCGTTTTCCTCATCCATTCATAAGAGCTGTGCCTTTGACTGTTGGGAGAGATTTGCTCTGTGTTAATTGTACCTACAGGAGGTAAAACCCCAGATCCAGCAGGATTCAGGGAATTGTAATCAGCAGAGCTGTAGGACATCTGCCCAGGAGACGAGCCATTGATTTGTGCAGCAGTAACTGTGCTGGAGGGTCCTGGGCCATAGGTATTCCAATCCTCCCTTTGCGTGCCATAGTGAGATCCCCAAGCTCCCGAAGACTGTCCTTGGTTGTCCATACTTGGCACATGATGATATCCCATGTAATCTGAATAGGATGGAGTGGAAACAAAATTTTGCACTGGCAGGTTGTTGTTGTTGCACCTTACGGATCCTGGATACATGCTGGTTTCTTTATCCAAAAGATAACTCACATGCATGATGCTCATAGCCTGGCTTTGTCTTGCCAGGACATCCTGCTCCTTACAGTGTTTGTTTGATCTCTTCCTGCCTTGCTCTTTCTTTCTCTCTCTTTTCTAGCCCCAACTGGCTCTATAAATGACTCATGCTAGCCCTGATGTCTCTTTACTACACATGATTAACAATGGTGTTACCAGGTGCTGGTAGTAACAGTTTACTAAGGTTCTGCCTGATGTCACAGATAACTGCCTGCCCCAAAATTACATTTGCATTCAAATGAAGGGCTGACCATCCAGGCAGCCCCACCTTGCTGCTAGTTCTGGTGCTTCCTTTCTCACAGATCTTTTATGTATCCATCCTGGTCCCATCTCCTTTAATACACTCTGACCTGCCTTACTCTTGGGGCCATGTTGCACACATAATTAGCCTAATACTTTCTTAGAAAACTAAAGAAATAAGCTGGTTGAACACTAAGTGGTTTCCAAAGGAGTTTTTATATGAATACACTGAAAAATTCAGGAAAATATGGAGTAAGAAAATGCTCACCACTGTTGTTGTTATTTGTTTCATGCCTACAGTGTGTTCGGTATTGCACACAGCACAGGGGAAAACAGGTCCATACCATGAGGAGCTCACAAACAGAATCAGAGTTGAGGCTCTGAGGGCTTGTCTTCACTACATCGGGGAGGGATTGATCTTATGGCGATCGATTTATCGTGTCTCATCAAGATGCGATAAATCGATCCCCAGTGGCGCCTCTGTTGACTCTGGAACTCCAGCTCACCCAACGGTGCAAGCTGGAGTCGACGGGGGAGCGTGCTGCCGACCGCCGCTGCTGTGAGGATGGCAGGTAAGTCGGCTGTAGATATGCTGATTTCAGCTACGTTATTAACGTAGCTGAAATCAGCGTATCTACAGCCGATCCCCCTCTGCTAGTGAAGACCAGCCCTAAGACTATGTCTACACCAGTGAGCTTACAGCGGTACAGCTGTACCAATGCATCTGTGTTGCTATAAGATCTCTTGTGTCACCACCCGCAGTGAGCGGCCAGCGATACAGCGCCGTGCACACTGCCACTTATGCCAATGAAACTGATATCACTCAGGGGTGTGGGTGTGTTTTTTCACATTTTGCACTTACTCACACAAGCTATCTCATTGACTTCAATCCTTACTCAGGTTGGTGAGTACTCAAAATCAATAGTAGATCTATTTGTTCTAACCCGTATCACATTGCTAAGGACATACACAAAAAGACAGTGTTTACTGACATGGCTAGTCCCCTTGAAGTCACTGAGTTTATTTCTAGGTGTTGGTGCTTGCTGTTGTGAATAAGGATTGCATAATCATGCCCAGAAGTTTAACAGAAAGACTCTCTGTTAAAATTCAGAGGAACCACAAATTTGCCATCACCTCCACATAAGCTGTGGTTGCTTATCTGTAATTTCCATAAATAAACCCTATTTCAGTGCTCACAATGAATAGCACCTTACCCCATACGCATCAATAAGTGTAGCAGAATCCAGCCCTTTACCTTTGAAAAAAACCTGTATGAACAGCTCAGTTTTTGTGAACAACCCTACAATAACAAACTTATACGGTATTAATAGAACAAAACAGTGCAATTAAAAAAATTCCCATCTTTAAGCTTCTAAGGGACTATTTATAGTCAACAGTGAGGGGAGAGGGCATAGATTTTATAAATGAGGTGAAACACCCCGGCACTGTCCCTTATGAAAATGCATTGTATTTTAGTTTTTGGGAAAGCAGTGTCCCCTTTAATGATGCAAATACTTAATTGCACCATTATTAATGAGCTGACATGTTTAACAGACATATCCCTTTAACAGGTGCAAAGTATAATGACTTCTTCCTTTGTTCAGAGGTGTATTTTTTCTTTAAGGGTCTTTTGCACTTTGACACTGTTTAAACTTACAGGTCCCTCCTTCTGGTTCCCAGAGAGAAAGAATGTCATCACACACCTGACAACATCTCTGCAGTTTCCTCTCATGAGAGATCAATAGCCTCAGGTCCTGGCCACATGAGGTCCTGGATCTGTGTTTGTGGGAATCTTTTTAGAACATGATAGTAGTGCTGGGTGAGTGGTGCAAACTATTTTCCATGAATATTTGTTAAAAATGCTTAATTAATTAACTTGGGCAGCCATGTGCCCCTTTGCAATTTGCTTCCTGGTAGTGTGTGCATAAGTGTTTTGCTGACATAATTGTTGAAGGTGGCGGGGAGTGTTTGCAGAAATTAAATTTTGCATTTGCGCACATGCATATTTATTTATTGTATTATCATCGCTCCTAGGAGTCCTAGTGATACACCGGATCTCATTGTGCTAGGAGCTGTACAATCACAGAACAAGCTTTTAAACTCATCCAATTAGCTCAGGTACCCATGTGACTTATTTGACCAATCAAATTTAACCAATAGGTATCAAATAGTTGCACAGAACTGTTTTTGATCAATCCACAGAGCTAAAGAAAAATAGAGAGAAATGAATAATGAAAACATTTGAGGAAATGGATCTGGATAATCCACAAACACAAAAAGAGGTTAAACTAGTTAAATAAATGATGACTTATGGGTCAATCATTCATCTGTACATGGCAGAGCCCTGAACAAGTTGTTATATGACACTTGATCCAACCTTGTGGGCGGCAGGCACCTCAGCGGGACGCTGCACTGGTATAAAATCCATCTGTGTGGATTAGGGCCTCGGTTTAGTGTTCCTTGTATAGACGGGTTTAAGCTGTATTGTGGAACCATGCTACCGTCCTGGGCCATGAAGTCAGTGGAGCTGTGCCAATTCACACCATAAGAGAAATCAGCTCCTGTTTGGAGAGAATATGTTTATAAAACAGTTTGGTTTTATCTTTACCAGGAAGATCAAGTCATATTAATTTCTCTCTCTAATTACCTGTCTGGTTTTTCTAGGGTGCCAATCATTATAGTATCTACATATGTTAAGCCCAAAACATGATTAGGACACTATTTCTGTTTACTACCTTCATGGATTTCTCTAGTGTGTTTGACTCCCCCTTCCAGCACCTTGGAAACAATTTTAGGACCTAGTCAATGAGAGTTGTGGGCACTTAGAAGCTGTCAGGATAGGGCCCTTAGTGAAATGGCTCAACACAAAGACTGCGTGCTCTTTGCAGAAACTTTATTTAAGTTTCCGTTCCTCTAAAAAACCAAAACAAAACCCACCTCTTTTTGTACCCCTCCTTTTAAAAACCGCATACAACATAACCACCTGAAATGCAGGGCTAACAATAAATAAGACAGAGGAAGGAGCAGCAGCTGGAGTGAAGCTCATTTACTGTAGCATCAGTCCCAGCCCTCCAGTTGCTTTCAGTATGTGTATTCAGCATTATAGCCCTGTAACCCTTAGGAGTATAATGAAGTAATGGCCCAAAATGCTGCAGGGGAGGTTGGCCTCAGCAGCATAGTTTGGATCATGATCTGCTATGTTCTGGAATATTTGGTTTCCTAGACTGTATAGCACTGCTACAATTCTCTAAACTACTGTCATAATATTGTTGTGAGAGAGAGTTGTTTTGGATCATACTGGTGTTAGCATGGCTGGCTTATTTGTTGTCCCATTTGTTATCATCATTCTATATTTTTATGAGTAAGGATATATAAAATTCTTTAGCCAATGCCAGTCTTTGAAAGCAAATGAGTTAAGGAAAAATGAGGTTTCCCATCAGTCTGTTGTTGTCAGTCTTAAATCTGGAGTTCTCTACATGGTGTAGTATGTAATGTTTTTTTTTTAAATGAATCACTTTATCTGGTATGATAATAACTCCCTGATTTACAAGCTGGGAATACTGAGGCTTTCCACTTTCTGTTCTGGTTTTGCAACATGACTCCCAGAATCAGGAGGAAAGAGCAGCCTGTGTCTAGACAAATACATTCCTATTGTTTATTTCTGCCTTTTTTCTGTCTTTGTTATGTCACACACCCATCTTTTTATTTTCTGTTGGATATGTCTACACATCTCTACATAAACTAAATTCCATGTATTTTTATCTTACCAAGAATTGCTAACATGTAGTATGACACTTCTTGAAAATCTGTCATGCTGAGAAAAATAGTTTTGGTTTAAGCTAAGAATTTTTAAAACTACAAATACTTAACATCAAAGGGAAAACAGAAAGACAAAAGATAATTCAGGAAATGGTCAGCCTGGAGGAGTTCCCTGCCACCACATAGTTTCTGTATGAAACAATGTGTGAATCTATTTAGTAATGTTGTACTAATTCAATACATCTAAACACTGATAACATCACAAATCACAATTCACTTCACAGAGTCAACAGTTAATGATTTTTTAATCTGCTTGAGTTAGCCAACATTTCTGAGGCTCTAAGACTTGATGCCATTTAGAGAGAGACTCCTAATTCGGATCTGGAAATTGAACAGTCCAAAGTTTGAGGAATTTTGGATCTAAGGTTTTAGTTAAGGCCACTTGCAAATTTCAGCTCCACGTGTGGATTCTGAACTCCTCTCCATCAAATCTGAGACCATTTGGATCTTGGGCTTTGCTTCAAGTGTTCTTTGTTCCAGTGACTTTTATATTGTTTTCTGGTGCTGAATGGCATTGATTCAGATATATTTGACTCCTGAGGCTTCTCCTGATGAGCGGCTGTTCTCTGACACCATCTGGGAGTCCCTCTGTTGTGCTCTGTGTTGGTGGGTGATCATGCTTTCATTGTGTCTGTTCCTAGGGCTCTAGCTTCCTGCCCTCTACATATACGACTCAACCCAAAATAGATTGGTTAATCAAGTAGCAAGTCCCCACATTACTGTATGCAGTAACGAAGATCGCTTCAGTATCTCATCTTGAAAATAGAGCACCTTTCCCCTTTAGTTTCCCACTTGAAAACTGCCAGCCTTGATTATACAAATGAAAAAAAAGAGTTGAAAATCCAAACCTGGTGCATTGTGCAATTTCTGTCTTCTGTCCAGTTGTGGAGGGATCTTTAAGAGAAGCAGATACAGGGCAGCCTCTTTCCAACTAGATGATAATTTATCCACAATTCCTATCAGAGCTGGGTTTGGCTTCTGAGGTGCCTGCAGCATAAGATACGAATGAGATTTTTGCATTGAACCATGGTACTTCCACAGCTGGTGGATCAGGCTTAAACCTTTTAGGGACATATTTTATCCTTCATCATTGTAAAAAACTCCCATAGATGATGCTAGGATTTCTGCACCAAGAATCAGACAGTGATGTTTCACATATGTCTAATAAAGTTGACCTGGGCCTTGTAAAATCTAGTAAAACATTGGTTGTTTTTTTCACTGAAGAAAGAGCATGTCTGTTGTTTAGTATGGTGACCCTTCCAGCAATGCATAGCCATATCTCATAACTGGTAGGGCCTACTATTCTGCCTCAAAGCAGACATGGTTAGATTTAATGGAAATATATAATTAAAATCCCCTTTTTGTGTGGGCAGTATTTGTTCTGATACTTTGTATGGGGGAAGATATTGATCTGGTATTTGGGGGTGAGAACAAAGAGGGACTGAGATGTGTGTTTCTTGCTGGAAGAGGGGTGTCTGGAAATCTTTCTTGGTATAAAAGATGCTGTATTGGTATATTTTCCATTACCAGTCCAAATAGGTGCTCATTACAAGAAACCTTACAGGGGTGTGATCATTTGAGGTATATGAGTGAGAGTTGCTGAGTGGAGAAAGTTCCTTCCTGAATGGAAGCTGAAGAAACTCAGCCCTTTACAAGATCAGGCCCTTCCTCTGCTCCATTCCCTGTGAATATATTCTGAGGGAAAATACAACCCAAGGTTGTTGTCTTTGATTGGCTCTGCTAGCAAAGGGGCATCTTCTGATCTAAATAATTTCATGCGCTTCTGTGACCCAGACAGGCAGCCTGTATCACATCTGCCTTTTATATGTGTACTGTAGTGAGTAGTGATTTCACCTTTTCCCTACTCAGAGCCTCAAATGACACAGTAAGGAAAAAAACCTGAGCCCTCTCTACAACACAGCTTTCACCATGCTGCCACCACATTGGAGCCGCCTGGGTTGTGAATTATGAGTTCTAATTTGACTATTGTAGACAAGGCCCTGTGTGTGAACAGCGCAAGGGAGGAGAATTTGAATGTCTGATCTGAATGTCTTTGACATTTTAGTATCTGCAAAACTTCCAGAACCAGTTTGCATGATTGTATCAAATGCTCAACTTTCACTCAGAGTGCATGTATCTTCCCCCGTGTTATAATATTTGGGTGACTGGTCTGACACCCCAATATCTTTGTGTTTGGCTGTGAAAGTTGTTGACTAATTTTGATCACTGGATAGATTAGCCAATAACAGGAATGGATCTGATGATCCACAAAATCATGGGAAAAAATAAATCTCAAAATTAATCATGTATTGCATTCAGTGAACAATGTTTGACCTTTTTTTGTGCTTTTTAAAGACATCCCCAAGTGTATCAAGGACAGACTGTATTTCTGAGAAAACCGAAGCCTCATAGACCTAGTAAAGTGGGTAACAGGTTTGTGTTTTGGATTCATGCTGAGAAGAAGCCAAAGTGCAGGTGGAAATGAGAGAGAGTCTTAGAAACTATCCCAAACAACCCCCAAATCCTAACTCTCCCCAAATATGGAAAGTCTTAAATCCATATTTTAGAGTTTGATCACCTATCTCATTGTCATTCTTTCTGCTTCTTTGACCAAATCAATGGCTTCTCTGCAAAATATTCTCAACTGCTTAGTTCTAATAGTTTTAACAGTCTGGGGTTAGGAAGAAACTTTCCCCAGAAGCATTTTTTGAAAAAAAAAAAAAAATCCATTATGCAGGCTTTACATTTTCCTCTGCAGCATCTGGTACTAACCTCTATCAGAGATAGGATACCAGACAAGATCATTACATTGGGCTGATTCGGGTCTGGCAGTTCCTCGGTTCTTAAATGACCGGGCTTCCACGGCTTCCTTTAGCTATTCTACAGCATTCTAGATTTGAAGAAATGACTTTCTGAAACTTGGAGTTGATCTCTTCCAAATCTCTAACCACATGAATACCCCTGGAGAAGCAGACTTACACGTTTTCCTGGTTAGCTGGAAACTGGTAGCATTCTGGGGTTTAAGGTGTAGATATTTATTTGTGTAACTTTGCCCTCTTTCTGGTGATATTTAGATTTAGATTTTCTCCTGTCGCCTTGCCCTTTGTAAAAGAAGGAAGAGCTTTGATGCAGCTCTAATACAATGAGGCTATCATCAGATGGTGAGCTCTCTTCCGTTTCATTTTGGAAACATTGGGGCCAAATTTAACAGCAGCATAAATAAATGCAACTGGGATGGCTCTGTGAATTTGGCCTTAATGTTCCATAAAACATTTTTTAGTAGTCCTGGAAAAGCAGCAGTGACTGTGATGTTATTTTTTAGATGAATAAGAGAGAGAAATAGTTACAGGGTGTGCTGTAGTGGGGAAAATACAACCATGCCACCTACTTTTATTTTCTTGTGAGCTGTTCACTTTCCCCAGAAGCAAGATGGATTTTGAAGACAGATGTTGCACAGGAAAACAAAGTCAGGGTTTCTTTTAACTGCAAGCCATTGATCTCTTAACTTGTGTGAAGCAATGGGGACAGCTAGTGGTCAACTGGCTGAATCACAGGGAGATACTTCCCCTGAAAGTCTCAGTGGAAACATCCCTTATTCTGCCTTTCAAAAAATCTGTTCTGTTCAGTGGGTTCTTATACTGAAGTGCTCAGTATTGTAGTGTCTGAGCACCTTGAAGTAGAGCATTAAGTAATGTGACTAATGTCTGTCACTTGTTTGTTCTCCCATCCTCTTCCCAGGGGGAGAACAGTTGCAGTAGTGTTTTGTTTGGGATTTTTTTTATGGTGGTGATTTTTGCCCTGCTACTTCAGCTAAGTGGAACACGTATGTGCTGAAAATCTGAAGTAGTGAATTCAGAGAACATGGAAGGCTTTTTCAAGTTTGTCTCTAAGTGCTTTTCTCTTCCACTAGGTGTCATCAGATGTGAAATGTACCGAGACAGATTCTCTGAGCCATAATGTCAAGCTGTCTGAGCTCCAGAGATCTGCCCTGTGTGATGCAGGAAGACTTTTAAACACATAGGACTGACTCTGGCTTATCCTTCACCTTATGCAGTCATTTACAACAGTACAAACTGGGTATAAAGTGCTATCAGATGAGAATGCTAGTATAGCCACTGTGCTGTGCTGGAAATGGCTACAGAAGGTGCAGAGTAATGGTGTGTGAGACCCACAATCCTGTTGCACCAGTGCTGTATTCTGTTAACAAGAAGTGGTGGTTTTTAAGCATTTTTCTTTGGTTAATAGATATATACAGTTCAAAAAGGCTCTACTGTTGCTGCGTAAATGATTGAAACTTCAGGAGCCCATTGCCTTTCTCTGTTATGTAAAGAGAGAGCTGAAATCTCTGAATAGAGAGTCAGTGTGGTATACTGGTTGTAAGACAAGAATGATCATCAGGATTCCTGAGCTCTATTTCCCACCTCTGCTACTGACTTGTTTAGTGATGTTGGGGCTGTCATTTAATTGTTGTTCTTCAAAGTATTCATCTGTAAAATGACAGTAATACTTATCACTTCAGATGGATGTTGGTCTAGTTTGATAAATGTTTATAAAGTGTTCTGATGAAAGCTGGCATAGAAATTTTAGTGTAAGTAATTCTCTTTTTCAGTGCATGAGACAATGGCTAATAATTATAAAACACAGATATTTACTGATGTAGCAGGTAGGATGCAAATGGGAAAAACATCCACATAACAATCCTCATAATGTTGCCATCTCTTTCCTTGATTGTTATTTTCAGGACATGCTGTGCTTTGAATTTTTAACACCTCACACTGTGCGAGTCATGCCACTTACTTATGTGATGTGATTGAAAGTGATGGTATTCATACATTTGAACATGATAAACCACTACCCAGTGTGACGTGAAAACATTGGACTCTGCCTGGTGAACTTTCCAGAACAAAGTACAGAAGGATTCGTGACCAGTGTCTGATGCCTTGTCTGTTTGTGTCTCTGAAGTCACACTGGCCCTCCCCCAATCAATCTGATGCCCAGAGGAAAGGGTGGAAAAATCCAGCCCAGAGGCAAGAGTCCCATGCAGGTCACTTTGTATCTAAAATGACAACATGCCAGGGGCATGAAGGGAGGCTTTTCCTCCCTGTGAAGAATCTACATTCACTGAGGTGGGCTAATGGATGAATTCTGTGACCAGTGGAGCTAGGACAAAATGTGACCTAACCTTGTGTTGAACTGATGTATTTATGTACCTATGTATGTGTGTGTAGCACTACTGTTGAGTAGAGGGAATGTCTCAGACCTGCATTCGTATTTAGACAACTGGGAATAAAGCTGCATTATTTTTCACATATTAGAAAGTGACACCTTGACTTTTAAATCCCATCTGCTGGGTGAAGTACTTAAGGCCCAAAGTAATGGGTCTCTACAAACAGAAGTATCCTTAGACTGTGAATTGTCACCTGAGGCACATGTACCAGTCTGCAGTTAGATATTGGCTTTGAAGTCCAAATATGGATCACTAGAACCTAGTTCCCAAATGCAGTGCTCTGGCACATGGAGGACCTCATCTCGCTTGCAATCAGATATAACATTTTTTTAAAAGGGAGTAATGTTCCAGAGCATGGTACACTGTGCTTAGGTGACCCACTGTGATAAACTACAGATACGTTCCCTATCACAGCCACTACAGGGTTACAAGGTGGGTGAGGTAATATCCATTATTAGACCAACCTCTTTTAGTGAGAGTGATAAGATTTTGAGCTTACACAGGGCTCTTCTTCAGGTCTGGGAAACTTACTCAGAGTATGATAGCTAAGTACCAGGTGAAACAGATTGTTTGACATAAGTAGTTAACACATACTTTAAGGGACCATGCAAGGTGAAGTTGTAGGTTAACACAAGTCCATTCATAGGGAGGAAAGGAAAGGGAAGAGGGAAGCAGTGGGAAGGGGTGTTGTTAGTGGGTTATAGATTATTGTAATAAGCCATTCTATAATTTTTAGTGTATAGGAAAGTAATGAATTTAAGCTCCCAAGCTCGTCTTTTGAAAGTGCTATGCAGGTTTCCTTTGAGGATGAGGACTGATGGGTCAGGTATAGAGCGATGATTTTGTGAAAAGTGTTCACCCAGAGGTGATACAGTGGATTAACTACACTGATGGGAGAGTTCTCTCCTGTTGGCATAGAGCGACTTTATTAAAGCACTACAGCGATGCAGCTGCACAGAGGCAGCTGTGCTGATACAGTATGTTAAGTGTAGACTTGCCCCAGGTAAGTTTCCCAGACCTGAAGAAGAGCTCTGTGTAAACTCGAAAGCTTGGCTCTTCCACCAGTGGAAGTTGGTTCAATAAAATATTATCTTACTCACCTTGTCTCTCTAATATTCTGGGACCAATGGCAACAGCAGCGCTGCATACTACAGTTAGTCATTCATGAACTAAAGAACAGTAAGAAGTAACATCACCTTAACATAATGTTCTCCTCTAGATGGCACTTTTAATACATAATAGAGGCAAACACGGCACTTACTATTAGGCCCCTAAATCACCAGCTATTAGAATTAAGTAGATTACAGCTGGTAAGTGACCAAAATAAAGAAGGTTCAATTTACTGCGACTCTGAAGCATCTTTCACAGCTGCTGGTACCTTTCACATGAATCACTGATTAAATACCCAACCCAATGTTGCAGAAAGTTTAATTAACCCAAACATTAAAAACAGGGGGGAAATCATTTTGATATTGGAAAAATAAAAAAAATTGGTTCCTTCCTTCTCCACAAATCAAAGTTTGTAATTTGTTTAAACAGCAAATTCTCTGCTGTATGCCTGAGCAGCAACCAAACCAGGGCACCTGAGATTTTTTTAACTGATGGAAGGTACATGAGCTGCCATGATATATCACTGGCATGCTCCATGCCTCTGCTTGGCCTCCCAACCCAGCTCATTTCCCATGATGTCTTGGCTCTGTCTGCCCACAGAGCAGATGAGGGAGGTAGCACATGTATAAATAAAATGCTGGCCTCTGCCAAAACCTGACAGCAACAGAGGGCAGAATGAAAAGGGAAATAAGGGAGAAAGGGAACAAACAACACACAGAGAAATGGAAGGTTGAAAGGAGGAAAGTAGAAAGGAAACTCAATAATAATAATAGCACATTTAGTAAGTAGTATTTTGTATTTGCTCAATTTCAAAGCACTTTACAAATAATGCTCTCATGGAATAGACATGTATGATACCTATTTTATACATGGGGGAACTGAGAAGCAGAAAGATTAATTCATCCAAAGTCACTCATCATAGAACCCAAGAGTCCCAGTTCTCTAACTCTTAAGCTCTTATAATTTTCACCACTGCTGAAGCTGCATCAGTAGGAAAGTTCACAAGAAAAATCAGTGAGGACAAGGAATGATTCCTGCTTTGTCTACACTAGCCAGCCAAGCCATGTTTGAAACCATTTGATTTGAACCATGCTTAACTAGAGGAAAACTTGTGTTTTCAAACATGGATAAAAGCAGAGTAGTGAAAGGACCTAATAAGACTGTATCTCCACCCTAGCCCAGGTGCTGATCAATCTGGGAGACAGATAAAGCACTGCCCTTTCACCTCTGACCAAGAGTCAAGTTTCATTGAAGTGGATTTAGTGGTAATCTTAAATCACTTTCTTGTTCCAAAAAATAAACCACCTCACTTCTGCCACTTAGCACTTTACTGATAATGTTCAGCTTCTTAAATTCTTTTTTTGTACAGGGACCTTAATGAGGTCAAGCAGGGCTGGTGCAAGGATATTTCGTGCCTTAGGCAAAACTTCCACCTTGCGCCCCCCCCACCCCCGAACCCTGTGGCAGCTCCCTGCCCCCTCTTCCTGGAGAGCCCTGCGGCAGCTCCCTGCCTCCCTCTCCGCCTGGGGAGCCCTGTGGCAGCTCCTCGCCCCAGCTCCCCTCCCCTCCGCCTCTTCCCCTGAGCAGGCCATGGACGCTCCACTTCCCCCGCCTCCCAGGCTTGTGGCGGCAATCAGATTGATGGGCAAGCCTGGGAGGGGAGGAAAAGCAGATGGGGCGGTGTGCTCAGGGAAGGAGATGGAGTGGAGGTGAGTTGGGGTGGGGAGCGGTTGCCCTGCACACACATCCCACCGTTACTTGCTGTGGGCGCCCCTCCTCGTGCCCCGCTGCCCCAGCTCACCTCCGCTCCATTGCCTTCCCTGAGTGCACTTTTTGGCACCTCAACCACTTGGCGCCCTAGGCGGCCGTCAAGTTCGCCTAGTGGTTGCACCGGCCCTGAGGTCAGGAAGGATGTTCTGGTGGTTAAGGCACTAAATAGTGATATAGGAGAGTAGGGTTCAATTCCCAGCTCAACCCACAAACTTCCTGTGTAATCTTGGGCTAGTCACTTAATCTACCCTTTGCATCAGTTCCCCATCTATTTCATAGGGATAGTACTCCCGTGCTTCACAGTGGTGGTGAAAGGATAAAATCCATTATGAACTGCACAGAGATTACTGTAATGAGGTCCATCTAAGTACCCAGACAGATAACTACTGTACAATAATTGAAGAAGAATAAGATGAATTATATCTCTTTCAACAAGGTCTAGTTACAAGGGAAATTGTATTGTCATCTGTTTAAATTTCCAGGCTTTTTTGAGTGCAAATCCGTGGATATCTGTTTGATATCTGTTTTATATCTGTGGACCATTTTTGCAGATTGCAGACCAGATGTGGATACAAATTTTATATCCACTCAGAGCTCTAGTCAAGAGCTTTGCTCAGGGACTTCTACCTGAGCAGTCTGTGTTAGGAGCCAAAATTATTCAGTGAACCCACAAAAAGCCTTTAAGCCATTTATTTTGACAGTGTCTTTGCTGAAGGAAGCCATTCAGAGTTAGCAGGTTAGCAATTAACATGGCTAAAAATTTTCTATGAATGGGATAGGATTATTAAAAATAAATCCAATACTTTTGCTTCACTCATTCTGATCTGTTCAGTGTCTTTCTGCAAATCCCAGTGTAAATGCATGAGCTGGAAGCATATATGAGTTCAGTATTGAAGTGAAACCTCCAGTGTCACCCCAAAAGAAGAAGCTCTGAAGTGTCCTGTGTAGGTGGTTTGTAAATGTACAGCTGTTGCTTAAATTCCACAGCATCTGCAAAATGAAGCAAAAGCCTGATTTAAAAATAGAAATGTGTGGGCGGTGACACATGGTGCCTCTCTTGGAAGGTACCATGCCTCTCCATCACACAACTGCCTTTTTTTGTTGTAGCCTAAATTTTCTAATTTTCTGGTAGCTGGGAGTCAGATGTTCAGTGACTTCGATCTAATCCTCAGAACATCAGGGGTGTCACACAAGCAAAAAAATACAGAGGCAAAACATTTTGGTTTTTTGGAAAGACGTGGAACTCTCTGCTTTGCTTCAGAGAAGCAGAGAGAAGGGGCTGCAGCATTTTTTTGCATAAGTACAATTAGCACGTAGAAGTCACTGCTACATGATATTCTTCAGACCAAAGAGCTTAGAAGGATTCAGAAAAGGATTTGATAATTGTATGAATAATGGTGACTGTTATTAAACACAAGTTTAAGGGTTCTAAACCCTCATGCTTCATGCAGTTGCCTGGAGTGAGGCAGAGATTTTCTCTCTGTGTTGTGTGATTTTATTGCACACGCCTGTAGTGTGATTTTATTGCTTATTTCTCTAGAATATTTGGTTCTGTGTTCTGACTGCTGTGAAGGATGGGATACTTGACTAAGTGGCCCATTATTCTGATTGTGCAGGGCAATTTTTGTGTCCACAGTTATAGGCTATAAAATAATACCTCACTGTTTTATAGTACCTGACATTCCAGGATATCAAAGTATTTTACAAATATTTTTCATCTTTACACTTCCATCACCTAAATGAGTATTTTGCTCAAATTGATTACACCAAAATTGACATGGCTGATGAATCGAGCATGTGATATTTTGGGAACAGATGATCTCCTGCATAAACACCTCTATAAATAGCATTTATAAATAAGTTGGTACAATAATACACAATAAGGATGTTTTGAGAATAAAAAAATCATGGATATCAAAGTGTTTTTGCACATTTGCTGTGCTTAACATCCCAAATCCACTCTTCCTTATTCGGTCTAGTTACTTATATGGCCACCCCTGCTGTAGTATGTGAGCACTTCGCATACACTAATTAATGTATCCTCACAACACACATGTAAGGTATGAAAGCATTATCTACTTTTTATGGAGGGGCAGTTGGGGCATAGAGAGAGATTAAGTGGCAGAGCAGGGAACTCCACCAAATCTCCAGAGCCCTGGTCCAATGCTGTCACCACAAGTCTCTCCTCCTTTGTTGACCTCCTCTCCTGCCCCCTTTCCTATGTCACTAGTGGGTGTGTAACCATGACGTGAAGCACTTGAGCCAGGGAAGCTCTGGTAGGAGAAAATTCAGTAGCAGTTTCAACATTGCAAGTAAAAAGTAAATGTCAGAATTGCTCCCCTGTATTCCATCTACATTTTGCTGCAAACACTTTTACCACAGACACCATCATCCTGATCTACGTTTTTTAGATTCCCAGAACAGGGACTAGGGAATTCTATTCTGATACGGAGTTTTTACTCCTGACATTGCATGAATGGAGATATCCACTAAAGATATAGGAATGAAATGAGCGAGTCTAAATGGTGTAACTTGCATCTTCTTCTGTTCTACTTCAAAATGTAAAATATGTCACTTTAGAATCCAGTTTGACTCGATGGGCTGAATTTGAAGGTGATGTGGTTTTTGGGAGGCTGAGAAGTTCTAACTGAAGATGTATTTACACTACAGAGAATATATTAGCATAGCTACGACAGCACAGTTATGCTGACATAACTGTATAGTACACGGACAGCCTACACCAATGGAAGGGGTTTTTCAGTCAGTGTGGGAACACCACACCTCCTCCACAAATGATGGTAGCTATGTTGATGGAAGCCTTGTCGATGGAAGCCTACGTTGGGGGTTAAGTAGGCATCTTTGTGTCAGTCAGGGATAAGGTTTTTTTACATCCCTGATCAAAGTAGCTATATTGACTAGTATAGCTTGAGTCTTAGTGCAAGACAGTCTAAATTAATGTAATTTACATGGAGAGGATGGTAGATGAAGGAGTAAATTACATCAGTTTACATTCTCTTCGATTAATTTCCAAATGTGTCCTGTAGTTCAGCATCTGAATTTAGGTTTACGAAGGTGCTGTTTATAAATCACAGCCATTAGACAGTACAAAGTGGCTTTTCAGTAAGTTCTTCCTCTCTTGGTGTGTGTATCTGCTCTGATACTTCCTTGCCTCAGAAGGACTTAAAATTAAATGTTATAACCCAAATCAGGCTCAGTCCCCTGCCAAGTAGCACAGAGATATATTTCAGATCTGTAACCAGCACAATATGGCTCTTGCCAATGTGGCATGATATCAAAGGCACTGTGTAACTAAACAGCACTTGATTTGCTATGGCAGGCATTTCTCAATAGCCATGAGTTTCATGGAGGAAATCTCATGAATATTGCCAAGTAAACAGAATTATTGTACCAGTGCTGTTAGTTCCACACAGCCTCCGGGGTTGAAAGGGCCGATTGCAGCACGTGGCTGTCTCAGTTCATGAGATGCCCTCAGTGACACCATTTAGCAATTAGTCATAAATCTTAGAGAGAGGGAAGTGCAGTGCCGAGGGGGATTAAAAACTTCCATTCTGAGTTAGAGAGAGTGAGGAGTTATCACAACTCAAAATGGGTACAGTGGTTACCCATAAACCTTCACAGCCCAAAACAAGGTTGGAGGTCACATTGGAGACCTCTGGTGTCCTACTGTTAACTCTCCAGATATGTTCTTGGCTGTTTAAGGGATTTAGCCTTTGGTGGGAATTATAGATACCAGAACATATATGCAGATAATTGGCCAGCGGGTGTTAAAACAACCATGTAATTATTCTGCTCTGCTGCTTACATAGCATAAGGATGCTGCTGCTTTGTAGGTGGTCAGCCACGTATATGTGTGGAAGGATATACGTGTGTATCTGCAGTTTCCAAAGAGTTACCTATGTGAATAACAATGCTAATACGTTGCGATCAAACAGCACCTTAAATCCAAGCATCTCAAAGTACTTTGCGAATATATGGAAAAGATCATATATGTATATTTTCAGTCTCCAAAGAGTAAATACACAATAAACATTAATACTTTTACACCTCCATATTGTCTTAGATCCAAAAATGTCCAGAGTGCTTTTCAGTCATGAGTAAATTAAACCTCTAAACAGCCTTGTGACATTGAGTTTAAGCATCATTTTGCAGAGTTGGCCAGGGCATAGAGTGAATCTGTGAGAGCCAGGAATTGAACCCAGGAGCTCTGACTCCCTGCTCCTGCTAACCACTAGACAATGCTCCTTGCTATATGCTTTATTATATGCTTTATTACATGCTTTACACTAGATCAACAGATATTTAGCAACTATTCAAGCTTATCCCGTTCCCAGCTGATTGACGCCCTAGCTCAGAGGTGGGCAAACTATGGCCCGTGGGTCACATCTGGCCCACAGGACCATCTTGCCAGGCACCTGAGATCTCGCCCAGGGAGGCTAGTCCTGTCTCCTGCCCGACTGTGTCCCCTCCCCCATGACCTCAGCACGACGCCACCAGCACTCTGGCCTGCCACTACTGTTGGTCTGCGTGGCTGTGAGGTCCTGCTGCTCTGAGCGGCACGGTAAGGAGCAGGGAAAGGGGGGATGGTGGGGCTGGGGGTTGGATAAGGGTCAGGGAGTCCCGGGGCAGTCAAGGGACAAGGAGCGGGAGGGAGGTTGGATGGGGCAGGTTTGGGGGGTGGGGGGCGGTCAGGGGATAGGGAGCAGGGGTGGTTGGATAGGGAGTGGTGTCCCGGTGGGGTTGTCAGAGGGCGGGGGTGTGGATAAGGGTCGGGGCAGTCAGGAGACAGAGAGCGTTGGATAGGTAGTGGGGTCCCGGGAGGGGGTGGTCAGGGGACAAGGAGTGGGGTGTGGGTTGGATGGGTTAGGGATTCAGAGGGGGCCAGTCAAGGGCTAGGAATGGGGAAGGGGAGGGGGCAGGGGCCAGGCTGTTTGGGGAGGCACAACCTTCTGTACTCGGCCTTCCATACAGTTTCACAACTCCGTTGTGGCCCTCAGGCCAAAAAAGTTTGCACACCCCTGCCCTAGTTATTTCTCTCTGCAGAGCTTCTCAGGACCCAGCTGTGAACATCAGCTAGTAGACAGATTATTTTGAATTTCTGGGAAAACTAGCATATTGCAGTCCAAAATAGTTTCATTTTGAGGTGACATAGCCTAATGTAATTTCTTCGCTAGTAACAGCATTCTGAATTTGCACAGCAAACCAGCCTGTACTGGACAGCTTCTTTGATGTCTTTTTGTGATTTAAACAGGCTTGATGGATTGACACTGTGTGAAGGATCACATCTGTAGAGTTTTCATTCCTAACACATTACAAATGACTGGATTTTTTCACCTTTGTTGTTTCTCAGACTAGACTGTTTCAGTTAATGAGGAATTGCCGAGTAATGTCTCCTCTTATCCTCTTTTTGTAGGTAGTCTGTGTTTTCAGCTATCATGAGAAATTTCCTGAGCTAGTATGGGGTCAGAAGAATGCTAACATCTCTCTCTCTCTCTCAGCTAAGTCCGATCCCACAGGATCCCCATCCATAATGATCTTCCACTGAACATTATGAAAAATAGATTATGAATATCATAGTATCAGTTCAGTGCTGCAGTTCAGCTGCCCAAGTAAACAGGGCTGCTTTGATTTAGAACATATTCCCTTTGGGTGAGTTAACAAGCCTTTTTGTGAACCCCAAGGGCTCTTTCTTGTAGTCCCATCATTTGAAATACTGGGGCTCCTTCTCGAATACTGGGAGCATGGGCCTGAGACAGATTCCCAACACTGCAGCCAGCTACTGTTCTTAGCAACTGGGCTGAATCCATAAAATGTAGTTCTTGGAGATTATTAATCACTGAATTTATTTATTAAATACAAAGATTTTTATTGGCAGCCATGTGTTCCTGCCCTCATACTATGCCTCTCTCCTTCTCCTTTGTGTATTTTTCTCCCACTTGTCACATCTCATCCCTGTTTAAACTGTAAGTTCCTTGGGGTAGAGACTCCCTTTTATTTTATGCATGAACAACTTCCAGGACGGGGGGCCCTGATCCTGAATGGGGCCTTGGGAAGCTACTGTAATACAAATGATACATAACGATTCCATGCTGAAAAATGAATCTCTACCAGATCTGCTTCTCATGTGAGTTCAGGATTATGCCTACTCATTCTAGGGACAAAAAAGAAATTATTTACGGTTTGATGGTTTTTGTCCTAGTGCTGCAGAACCAATTTAGCTGTGTGAGACGGAGCTGGAGTCTATTCCTTGTTGGATATTTACCATCCAGACTGTTTTTTAAGTTCCAGTCAGTCACACCTGTGCAAATGTTCAGAAAGAAATGGGGCTGCTGAAGTGACATGGAGAACCTAATCTGGGGAAGGGATTACATAGGTGCAACTAAATTCCTTAATTTTCCTGCACACAGGGTCAGATCCAGGCACCAGATGAAGAAGCATGTGCTTGGGGCGGCACATTTTAAGAGGTGGCATTCTGCCAATCTTGGGGCGGCACATTCCGGTCCCACCCCCCCGCTTTGTTTTCTTCAGTGATGCTCCAGCCGCTTTTTTATTTTTCCTTTGGGCAGCAAAAAAGTTAGAGCTGGCCCTGCCTGCACAATCCCTGTTGCTGGTGGTATGGGAGTGAGCAGAAAATGAGTCAGCTAGACTCTATGGGCCTGAGCTGAGTTTGCAGGGCTCTTGGTCAGAAAAAACATATTTTGTGGGAGAAACTCTGCACAACTAATACAGGAAACAATCAGAGACAAAGTTAGCATCCCACAAAGCCATTTTTAACAAATCACTTTTGAGAGAAGAACTGTTCTCAGTCCTGTTCTTAGGATCAATTATAGCTCTTCATTTAAAAGCTGTTAGATTCAGACTACTATGGAAATTACTTTCGCTATTAACATCAAATGACCTCTGACAAATCTACCAACAAAAAAACTCCGTTAATTCAATACTCAAGTATTCCCCTCAGCAAATAACCCAAACCTGCACACCCGTCCAACTTTTTTGAATATTAATATGTGATAGACATGCCTGATTTATTAAATATGTGCAATCAGAGAGTTCGCTCCGTTTAATAAAATCACCAGAAACAACATGTTATGGGAGTGTAAAGAGGCACACACTGTTATTTCAGTACCACCCTGTTAAACAGCCTGATGATTCTATTACTGTAGGTTCCGCTAAAGAAAAGCTCTCTGTTGTAATGATTATTTGTGATAATGTGTGATAATGATTTGTAAACCCGTTAAAACTTCCAAAATAAGTTAATAGGGTTTAAAAAATTAATGTTTCTGATAATACTATATTTAGAAAAAAGCCTATCCAAGAGGATCACCATTAGGGACAAGAACATTTTCAATGTTTATTTAAGTCTCCAAAATTATATCAGATGTTTGGGTCTGAGACTGTTTTTGTTCTGTGCTTGTGCAGCGCCTAGCACAATGAGGTCCCAGTCCATGATTAGGGCTCTAGGTGCTACTGGAATAAAAATAATAGTAGTAGTCCAGGTCTAATACAGAAAAGGGGCTCTTATATATGATTTATAACCTTCCCTTTAAAAGAATAGCTATAATCATCTATGTAATATTCATTCTTCAAGAACTTTCATTGATCTTAACTCTCAAGTATTTTTCTTCTTCCATATTTCCTTCTTTATTTAGAACAGTTTCTTTATTTCATTTAGGGCACAGGAAATAGTATTTGAGGCCCCAGTCCCTGTGTGTGTCTCTTTTTATAAAAGCCTTAAAACAGGATATCCCTTTTTATCAAAATAAACATAACATTTTGTTTTGGGAAAACAGGAAGGGCAGGTCATATACTGGATGGCAATAAAGATTGTTACTGAGATTTCCAAACCTGGATCTGAAACGTTAGCAAAAGCTGTACATAACAAAACCATGAACCTTGTCTTTTGAAGGTTTGCAAGGAAAGGAAACCCTAGCAGGAAATGTTAAAAGGAACCTATTTTCTTTCCTTTGTCTAAGGATTTATCTTATCATCCACTAACATTGGCACTTCAAATGCACACTAAGTTCTAAGAATCAGGACAAGTCTTTTTATAAACCACAGTTTTAGGTATTAACTTTGCTGACCTACACACAAATACAAACAAAACAAAGTTTTAATTACGCAGTGACCAATCAATGCATCCGTTCCTGCTTTGAAAGATAAATACATCTTATGAAAAAAACCCAGACCAAACCAAAACTATTATAGTCTTGGTGCAAAAGTTTAATGAGCCATCTACAGCTCATGATATAAACTCTTGGTAGGTTTGTCAAGTTGCAGGCTTATGCTAAAGTGTGGTTCTGCTCTGACAATTGATTAAAAATAGTAGCCTTTTCCTTAAGGTAGTTATCTACTCATGTTAGTGGCATACATCAGCAGTTACTACTTTATTGCCCCTATTAGCTTTGCATAGTTATTGAAGAGGGATATAGATTCCATTCTGCCTCCATTATCACCAATGGAATTATGACTGGATTCCGTACTACTTCATGGATCATCAGTGGAATTTGGAGGTAGCATTTGTTACATCAAGTCTCATCTCAGGAGGGACTTTTGTATGTAAAATATTTTTGAGACCCATTTCCAGCTTCTAGACCTTTCCCCCAGCTCTACCAAAAAATGTCTTGTTCTGGATACTTTTTCCCTTTTAATTTCCTGTCCTATCCATAACTCCATCCATTGCTACTGAGTTTTGAGTATGGAGAGCACAGGGAGAGGCCACTGAGGATTACATCCTATTCTCTGAAAAAGTGATGTTAGGAAGTATGATGAGGAAGTAGAAGTGGATCCACCACTAAACAGATCCATGGGCCTAAACCACCCCTTTACAGGCCTCTGATACTACTGCAGCCATGAGTCAATATAACAACAGTAGGGCACACACCCAGTCATGCACAAGACACCAGGTTAGGGCAGAAGATACTTTTTTCCGAGCTCTGCTTTGATCCTCCCACACAAACCTACTTACTCAGATCTTACACAAGAATGGAGGGGTGTGGAGCATTTGACTTTAAAGTGGGAGTATGGAGTAGGGGGATCCCTTGAGTACTAGTCATAGTACATATCATAGTGTCTGGGAACCAAGTGCGGAGGAATTAAACACTATAGTAAGTGCCTTATCTCTGTGTGTGTGTATGTGTGTGCATGTGCGCTGGCTGCTCCAACACAGAAACCCCAATAACATCTGTGGATTTGATAATACAGATTGAGTAGTACCCCACCTGTCCCTAGAAGAGATGAGATGGCCTGGTAAGATTTCCATGAATACAGAGTATGCAGGAGTCCTTAGCAGAGAATTGGATTTGGGAGAGAGGGGCTTTTTGGGAAATATCTACTGTGACACCAGCAGGTGGTAGCTCATGCCAAAGATCCCATGTCTCAGTGAAACGCTGACAAATACATAGATGAAATCAGTCTGGCTCACCTGTGTGTTAGTAGTGTTAAAATAGGTATTAGAATTATAAGAATGTTCTCAGTGTTCAGACTTTATTGCTGTTACATACATTAATCTCACTTATAACATCTATATCCCTTATTGTAAGATGATATATGAGCACTTGTATGGTGAACCTCTGTGACTGTGCAAATCACCAGACAGGAGATAGACATTAACTAGTGTGAAGTGGTGATCTCCAACAGAAGGTGTTATGCCTTGTCCAACAGGAAAGGTCCCTTGTGGCGTGATGTTAAAGAAGACAGTAGACATTGGTTGTTCTGCCTTCCCCGCTGCAAAAATGAGTCATGTAAGTGATTCCTCTTCTCAGCTGAATTTGCAGCTCAGAGCAAAAATGAAGAGGGGGCATTAAAGACCCCTAACAAAAAGGGGTTTCTCTATGCTGTTTGGACTCTGGGGGCAAGGTTTACTAGGCATAAGCAAGAGACTTCTAGTAGCCTGGGTTAGCCCGAAAGGACATGTAGATCTTGTTTATTACAGAAGCTTCTGTTACTTTTTGGAATTTAAGATTATAGCTCATTTGTGTATATGTTTACCTGCTTTAACCTTGTAAATAACTCTCTTGTTTTCTTTTCCTATTTAATAAATCTTTATGTAGTTTATTATAGGATTGGCTGCAAACATTTTGGTGTGAAATCTCAAGTACAATTGACCTAGGGTAAGTGAGTGGTCTTTTGGGACTGGGAGTAACTTGAATATTGCTGTAATTCTTGGGGTAAGGGACCATCTGTCACAAAGGTGTGCTCACCAGGGTGGTGAGATAGATTGGAGTGTCTGGAGGGCCTGTCTGTGACTCCATGTTAAAACTGTTACAGTGCCTGAGGAGATTACACTTGATAATTGGTTGGTGAAATCTAAGTACAGAACTCTCAACCAATCTGGGGTTTATGCCTTGCTTCCTAACAGCCTGCCCTGGGGTTGGCACTCACGCTCTTGAGTCACATCAGGCAGCTTTACATCAGCATCAGCTGGATGACTGATTGGTGAGGAGTCTCAACAGAGAAAGGAGTGGGGAGCATTCATACAAACATGGCATTCCTTATGATTCGATCCCTTTACTGCTCTTAGGTAGTGGTAGCTCCCAAACTGGGTTTAAGGCAAAACTCACCATTTCTGTTTGTTGGGTACAGCACAAAGTTCCATCCCTGGTGAGATTTACCTTGGGTCAAGGATAGGAAGGATGGGAAGGATGCAGCAAAGATGCCTTGGAAGGCCTAGGTAGTCCTGGGGAATGCTAGTGGAAAAGTTCACCTTCTTGTGATTCTGGATCAATGCAGTGAATATACTGAGCCTAATATAAATAACCAACCCCCCGTTCCTAACTGCTAACTAATTTACAAATACGTTGCTGGAAAGAGACGCAGTGAGATTTCAGGACGTGCCAGAGTGCCGTTCTGGGACTGCTGAAAGTAGTTGGATTTGCCTGATGAGCAAGTGACACAAAAAGCGAAAAGTTCCAGCTGGCACCCACTGCTGCCTTTTCAGCAGACAATCCTGTCACTGAGCAAGACAACAGGGAATCCCAGCTATTCATACTCACACAACTCAATCCAAACTCAGCAAAGTGGGTTTCTCATTGCCAGCTGGCATGTCCCAAGGTGATAGCAGGTCTCTGAGCACTGACAGCACCTGTTTAAAGACTTACTACTATGATTTATTTTCCATTGCGTTGTCCATGGAAATGGGAAGAATTGGCTTTGTCTGTTGATGTGGATCCATGAAAAAGAATTATACTCCTGAGCAGCTGAATAAAGGAATCTCTTCTAGGGACTAAGTGTATTGTGCATGGCACAGAATTCCTGGAGTCTGGACCGGTCATCATGCAGTACTCATGGTGCTGAGAGAAAGGAAACTCTGTGCAAAGACCCGAAAGTCAGGAAACAAAAAGATATTCCTCTATTTATAAATGCTTCCACTGAAGCCCCTTATGTCATGTGCAAAAGCAAAGAGTCCTCAGGCTGGCCTAGGGTCACAGGAATTGCTTGTCACAAGAGATCAATAGTTCTTTGAGTCTGGCATCCTGTCTCCAACTCTGGACAATATTAGATGCATCAGAGAAATGTGTAAAGACTCCATAAGCACTAATTTGCATTGCCTTTATACAAGCTTGAGAGTTTGTTTCATAGTGCTTCAGATACCAGCATATCATCTGCAATGACTACAACTTCATGTATCCTGGCATATGTTTATGCTGTTCCATGCTGGGTATTAAATGTAGTAAGCACTGACATTTCTACCTATATTTATTTTCCAGTATTCAGATCCTGGCATACACTGGACATTAGCCAATTTACTTATTACGGTGTCCCTAGCCTCTAGAATGGTGTCCCTAGTCTCTGTTTGTCACCTGATCACCTGATCATTACCTGCTAGGTTCACTCACTCCAGGGCACCGGCATTGGCCACTGTCGGTAGACAGGATACTGGGCTAGATGGACCTTTGGTCTGACCCAGTACGGCCTTTCTTATGTTCTTATGGTATCAGGCATGTATCTGGTAATATTCTTGCTTGATTCTCTTGTTTATGTCTCATAGATCTAGCCACAGTCACAACTCTCCTGTGCCATGGTTTCACCACTACCATCAAGGAGTTTATCTGCTCTGTAGGAACATATATCTTAGTAATGATCATTGACTTTTCTATTCTCAAAATACCTTTCATAATTGGGTCTCACCGAGCAATTGGGATTGTCCATGAAATATGTACTATGAGATCCTCAGTTGTACTCACTTTGTTCTTGTACTCCTCAGGAAACTGCTCCAATCCATGAAATGTATCTTGATATTCTCTCATTAAGTCATCTGGTTTAGCAAGTGTTAGTGTAATATTTCCTACTCTCATTACCAGTTGGATCATGTGAAGATCCAACCAAACTTTGAGACCAGCTGCTGGTGGTTCCTCTGTATTTACAATGTAGAATTTTAGACATGTTGCATCCTCGTGCTGGGACATTACAGTGTATCTGTTTCTACATCCAATGGCTCACTTCTATAACAAAACCTGGTGTGACGAAGTCAGACCAGAAGGATATCGGAGAGTGCTGGAAGGCAGGTATGTTAGTCTCAGGATGTGCCAAATAAAGGCTACTCCAGGCCAATCAAGACACCTGGGGCCAATTAAGAACCTTCTAGAAAGGAGCAGACAGCTAGCCTAATTGGGACACCTGAAGCCAATCAGGGACTGGCTGAAACCAGATAAAAACCTCCCAGTTAGTCAGGTGGGCTGTGGGTGTCAGGAGCTGTGGAAGGAGGTTGTGCTGTTGGTGAGACTGAGTGGTGGACAACATATCATCCAGAAGGAAGGAGGCCCTGAGGTAAGGGTGAAGTGGAGTTTGAAGAAGCAGGGACTGCTGTGGGGAAGTAGCCCAGGGAATTGTATTGTGTTTTGTGGATAAAAGGTCAGCCATCTTAGCTGATACTATTAGGGTCCCTGGGCTGGAGCCCGGAGTAGAGGGCAGGCCTGGGCTCCCCCCTTTTTCCACCTTCCATACTGGCCTGTGATCAAGGTAACTCACTAGGCGGTGACTCTTGCCAATTATACTGAGAAAGGGAGGTTACTCTGGGGCCTAGATGAGTTTCTGAGGCCCCTAAATCTGCCAGGAAGCACAGGACCTACAAGTACAAACTTGGAGCTTTGTCACACTGGATAGTGGTTGTAAAGGCTTATATGAGCTTTAACTCTTTATACAATTTAGTGGATATTACATTGACTCGTATGTTTTAAAATGTGCTTACATCCTGGGTTAAGTTGTAGTAAACAAATTTGAATAAATGAATATCTTGCAACAGAGAGTTCTACGAGTTAATTGTAAATTACAGAAAAACAACTGAAGGCTTGGCAGCACCATGCAATGGAAAAGCTGTATCCCTTTTGCACTCCTCCTCTGTACACCAACTCCAGCTGAGCTAAGGGAAGGACTAATGGTACTAGACTTCTAGTCAAGATGAGGTTCAAACACTGAAAAAGGTTACTGGTCTGGGTTTTTGAACAGATTCAGCCCTTATACCTAGGTTTTGTAATACAAATAGAAATGGTATCATGAAATTAATAATAATAAATACAAGGGAGGGTATTTTTTTAAAATGCAAACATCCTCCTGCATGCAAAGTATGCAGCCCAAATTCAACAGCATTGTACAAGTGCATGCAAACAGACTAGAACAAAAATGAAACTAGACCAATAAAGTGCTGTAGAAAGTAAACAGCTGGCTAACAGTAATCAGATTTAAATTTTTTTTTTCAGTATTCTGAAATAGTACAATCTGTGCAAAGAATATTTTTTAAACCATTTTTTAACTTGACAAGTTTCCCTAAAAAAATTAAATATAAATAAGTACGAGCTGCTTTAGACTGCATGTTTGTTTCTTTTTCTTTTTTGTTTAGGGGATACAGATGGTGTTTGGGATGTGAGAAGGAGAAAATAAAACCTCATCATGTGACCAGACTATTTTTAACTGTAATACTTTTACCTTGTTTGTTTTTGTTTGGTAAGCACATGTGATGATCAGCAAGGAAGAAGGATTCTCAGTATTCCCTGATGTCTCTGTGGTGAGAGGATTTTAGTGGTGGGAATGGGCTAGGGTAGAATTTATTTCCTTGCACACTCAATTTATCATGGAAGATATGGGTATTATTTTTACTCCCCTCTGGTGATCGTGTGCATAGCATGAAGAACTTGACTTTCTGGACATAAGAGGGTATGCTCTTGTAGATCGCCTGTAGCACCTGTAACATACAGAAAGATTGACGTCTAGCTGGAGACGTGCTTGGCATGGTTTCCCTACAGATGTTCGTATATAGCAACATACAAAGAAGAACCATAGAGTGGGATTTCTGCTAAGTTCACTCTAATGTCTGGACACAACTTGGCAGGCAGCAAGAGTCTGAGTCCTTTGGTGGCTTTGTAGGTCATAGAAAGGTTGGTATTTAGGATCAGAGGGATGAAACCAGGGTCCTTGTTGCTGGTTTTGTTTTCCCCAAAGGCCTGGAATGGAATCATTTTCATTTTATGTAGGGGGTAGGGACAACAAATGATGTTCAGATCACCTGATCAGTAGGGTGAGATTGGAAGTATTTTCTAGTTGGGGATACAGTGGATGGATCCGCAGAATGGGTAAGTAGTTAGAGCACAAGATGGGGAGCTAGGAGACCTCTCTTCTAGTCATGACTCTGGCAATGGCCCATGCTGCAACCTTACACAAGTCACTTAACCTCTCTATGCCTTAATTGTTCCATCTATAAAATGGGGATAATGATATTACATTCTTTGAGCTCTTTGGATGACAAGAGTTATATAAGTGTGAACAATCAGCATTACTGACTTTTATATAATAAGGAGTAATACAAACTGGAGGAGGCATGGAGGTTATTATTGTGACATGACATTTCTGATGAAGACAGAGGAGTCACAAAAGAAATCCAGGTTCTTGAAGGTACTGGACAAAAGTGCATTCCTTATATGCTTCCAAAACAGGATTGCAAGCTCATCTGTGTGTTCATCAGCTAGGTACAAAAAAATTTCCCTGCCTCAGGCACAAGCATTAATAAATAAATCAACATGTCTAAAAGGGCAAAGACAGGCTCTGTTTTGCAAACACATTTCAGCTTGAACGTTTCCAAGGCAGCAGTTTTATAGGTCGTGATTTAAACCTCAGGGCTGCCCTTTTAAAATCATTTAAAAAGACCAAACTCCCCCAAGCTCAGGGGGCAGCTTCAGCCTGAGCCCCTCACTCTCCCCATCAGCTTTGAGTCACCTTCCGATCCACCCCCTCCTGTCTCCACAACTGGGTGGCAGATGGTTGTTGCTGGAATTAGCGAGGCACTGGCAGTACCACCTGCTGCAAAGTTTCCTTGCTCTCATTAGCTTTGCAATCATCCTTTAACAAAGGGGGAGCAGGAGGATGGGCTTGCAATGTATCATGGGACTTCCTTTATGCTCCCTTTCTACTGTGTGACACATAGGAGGAATAGTTCCCTTTGCCATGCTCATTGGGCACTGTGCTTCACCCAAAGCAACAATGCAAGGCAGATCAATTAATGGCAGGGACAATGCAATTGTTCAGAGCAGAAAAGAGAATACAGGGGTGTGTACAGGGGAGCTGGAACAATTTGTACAGTGAGGGGTGCTGAGAGCCATTGAACCAAACCGTAAACCTGTTTATGATGGAAACCACTTCAAGCCAGGAGGTGTGGCAGCAGCTCCAGCACCTCTAGTTCCAACACATATGTGCTTCTTTAGTCCCACTGAAGTGTGCCACCTCCTCTATAGGAATCAATAGTAGCATTTTGACAGGACAGATGAAAGCAATCAATACCTATAGACATATTGTGACAGAGCTTCCTTGCAGTCTCACCCTCTAGCCACTTGGGGGGCAGCAGTATGGGGCCCCTTTCTTCCCCCAGGAGCATTAGAATCTCCCCTTCTGAACAGCAGCAGGGATTCCCTCTGCTTAGTTACCCTTTTAAAAGGGTTTTTTACCCTTTTACCCTAGCAGCAGAACCCTGGGTAACCCCCCAATAGTTACCCTAGCAGCAGGGTATATCTGCTTGGGTAAGCGGGTGGAGTTTTTCTCCTGCTGCCACATACTGAGTCCTCTGCTGGAGAGGCACAGGCAGGGCTCCCCAGAGCAGTAGGTCATGGAATTACTATAATCTCTCAGAGCTATTGTTTCGGGCTGTCTGCTGATGTGGACGGACATCACTCTATCATTGTGCTTTGTTCATGTTTTCAGGGTTATTTTTGAAACCACAAGGGGTTAGAAACTTTTCTTTATTAATGAAAAGGGAGATTCTGATGTGCTTATCTGACCTGAAAAAATGGGCACTAGGCACGTGCCTCTGTCTTAATCCAGTAAGATTTTATAGTAATTTACTACATTAAACAATTTGCACTCTTCCATGTGAGCTAAGCATTAATCCCATTTCACAGCTAAAGGAAACTGGGGCCCAGAGAGGTTTTGTGCACGTAACCACGTGATGATGTAGTTTCAGAACCAGGATTAGAACTGAGGAGTAGAACTATGTGCAATATTTTTGATGAACAGTTTGTTTGCCAGAAAATGCAATTCTGGTCAACCGGCAAACATTCACAGATGTGCATTGACTTCAGCAAATATTTTTGACCAAACTGAAAAATCAAAACATTTAAAAAATGTCTAAACAAAATGTTGTTCAGTTCTTTGATTTGCTGAAAAATTTTGTTTTCAGTTTGACCAAAAATGAAACTTTTTTTGATTTTTTGGAATTGCCAGCAAATCAAAAATCCATTATTTCCCAGGAATTCCTGGCTGCCAGCTCTTTGCTGAGATTACAAGATCACAAATCATCATGATGCAGCTAGGTTGCAATAGTGTTCCTGCTTGTTCATCTTTCTTTTAAAAGACCCATTTAACATTGCAGTGAGATTGTGATAGTCTTTTCCTCATTACTCCTGTTTGTCTTAACTGTAGAAGGTTGCTTTTGTATCCAGTATGTAGACATATTTCTGAGCAGCTATTATTATTCTAAACACGTATTTGACTTTTTTCAGTTGCATATATAGTTGAGTATCCAGGCACCATGCAAACCAAGCTCAGAAGATTAAGACGGTTAAAAATCTCTATTATGACAGTCTTTATTCTGTTACAATAACTTGTTAGTTTGAGACGCATCCAAAAATATGAAAGTGGCTGCCAGTCATCTGAGTCTATGCAGCAACTACTTCTTGTCCTGCCTCAGCACAAGGGGCTGGACTTGAGCTGTTAAGGTCCCTTCCAGCCCTACATTCCTATGATTCCAAAGTGAAATGTCTTATTCTGTGTTAGAGATTTTCAGAAAATACCTAGTAACTCCATGACACTGAGAGTCTCTACAAGTTGGAGAGTGTCTACTATATGTAACTGCTTTCAATACCTCTAACCAATCCTCTTGTGTGCAAGTTGTTTTGTGTGTCTTCTCCTTCCTGGTTTTACCAGACATGACCTACCTTCACTTAGAGGGCTCAGCACTTGTACATAACCTGCCTTTGTATCGATTAACCCTCTCCCAGGACGTATTTATTATTTGTATTATAGCCGTGCCTGGGGTCAGGGCCCCAGTGGGCTAGGTACTGTGTGCGTGCACACACACACACACACACACAATACAGCTCATTGCTCCACAGAGCTTACAGTCTCAGCAGACAAGGCAAGGAGAGAAAAAAGAGTCAGTGGCCAAGCTGGGAATAGATTATTATCATTGTTAATATTCTCATCCCCATTTTAGAGTCTGTGCTAGGACTCTTGGACACAAAGCACACAACTCTCAGGTTAGCTGGAGAGCAGCCTAGGGTGGCTTTAGACCACCTTTATGCCCTCCTGCTTCTGGGCTGTTCTGGGGGTCATAGTGACCCTTGGCATGACTTTAACAGCCTCGGAGGTGGAGGTGAGGGTGAAGTATAAGACAGGCTTTTGCATGATGTGATTAAGGTTGATCTAAGTGGGGAGCAGTGTGTATTATGCTTTATTCCCACCTGGCAGCTGATCAGGAAGCCTTGCTGAAGTTGCAGTCACTCTCTCCACAGGGGATGGATGTAGAGATCTCTGGTGCAGATCATGAAAAACCTTCAAGTAAGAGGGCCCTTAGGAGAGGAAAACTCAGAGAGGCTCCCCTCACAGTATTTCCTCTAAATTCTTATATCGGGGTGGGGTGAAGGGATGGATCTCGCCACATACCTAGCTCCCTTGTAGAAGCAACAAGTCCAGCCCCCAGACTCTACAGATCCCCCAAGTTCAGCACTGATTTCAAGGGATCTGGCAGAGGACCCAGGCATCTGAGTGGTTGCAAGGCAAAAAGACAGGCTGTGAAAAATGGGTCTGGGTTTGGTACCTTTTGAGTGGTTGCCAACGGGATGATGCAAGTCACTTAGACCATCCCTCCCTATTCAGCCACATGCCTACATGCGGATCTACTCCGTCACGCAGAGCTCTCCACAAGGCCCAAGCTGCGGGAAAGGTGGAACAGGGCGATGTAGACACCTGACCCCCAGCTCCATCCTGCGTATGAAAGGATGTATCCATGCAGAGGGCAGGGCATATCTTTGTGTGCAGACCTAGGGAAAATGGTCTGCTCTACAGTGACAGAGGGAAAAGAATGGGGAAGGGATATGATCAGGGAAGGGATGAGGATCTCGTCACTCTCCCACTACAGTTGCTAATTTAGGGAAGGGTTCAGCATTATCACATGTATCAACACCCCAGACCTGTGACCCTTGGCAGAGAGGTGGGATGGAGAGCATGTCTTTTGTTGAAAGCATGCAACAGATATTTATAAAAGCCTCACGGAAATGCTTGTAAAAATAAAGTCCTGGTAGCACCCCGATTGTGTAATGGGGGTTTGGGTGTCGGGTTGTAAAGGCCCATGTCACTCAGAGCTCTGCTGGTTGGAGATCAGCTGTGTAATAGCAGCATAATAGCACTCAGGAAAAAACCCAGTGCTGTGTCTGGAGGGGCTGGGGTTTATATTTTTACACAGTTTGACAAGCCCCACACCTTCTTTTGGAATTTCCCAAGCGAGGAGCCTTCCCTCCCTCTTCCATGGCATCCAGGCCCTGGAGATGATCCCCACAGCCGTTTGCCATGTTCAGAAGAAATTTCATCACAATTCCAAGAAATGGTTTTTAAAGGAGCAAGAGGGGAATTCATGGCTGCACTGTGGGAGATGCCATATCTGGGTGGGAAAGCAGCTGTAAGACTCCCACGGGAAATGCTCCTAGGGTTGGGCACCTGCTAGACACAGCCGACTCTCTGTCTTCATACTGCAGGAGGCATGCCAGGGGCACATCATGTGCAGAAGAGGGCAAATGTGAGGAGTTCTTACACCACACCTCTTCCTGAGCAGTGCACTGGTCTGCAGGGGTCAGAGCAGTCAGGGAAAAAATTCAGGCAGCTCTCAGGGTTGTTCTAATCTAACCTGAATTAGGGAATGAAACAGCCCCAAGCTAGGAAAACAGGTACCAGCCACCTTCCTTAGGTGCCTGCATTGCTGTCAGCACCACTACAGGGATGATTTTGCTCAGGTCATGAGTTGTTTGTTCTCTTTTTCTGTGGATGTTTTCTTTAACTCCATTGCACCAGAAGTGGTGCAGCTCCAGTGTTAGACCTAATGTAGACAGGCTGCCAGCATTTTCACCCCTGTATCCTAGATTAACTCTGAGCACATCTAGATAATATGGTGGTTAAAAAGCCAGTTTACTGATTTTTATCAGTGCTCCTGATGTTGCTACCCCGGAGGAGCTGCACCAAAGCTAATGCAATGATGTGAAATTTGAAGAAAAATGCTAGCGTAGACAGTCTGGTGTGGGTGGCCGGCCGTGTTATGCAGAAATGTGTCTTCTTTCCCTTCTTAAGATTAACTCTAGCTTCCCCTTCCATGTCTCATTTTGACTGCTCTTCTCTCTAATTTCACTAATATTAAATGGATCCACCTCGGGTTTTGCACGACACATTGTAAGCGTGGGTAAATATTTTGGGGGGGAATTTGGTACAGATAGCACAAGCCAATTTAGAGATATGAATTGTTCAAATGTTTTTGTAAATGTAAATATATGTGCATGTATATATGAAAAGCAAGGTGTACATATATGAAGTACACCCCCCCACACATACACATGCCCCTTCCCTCCACCCAGTGCTGCCCAGGGGTAATGGTTCATCTCTCCCAGCATAGTGCATAATGGAAAAACTTGACTCAGACAGCGAGATTAACTAGCTTTGATACCTGGAAAGGAGGACGGTGGATGCCTAGAGGATTGGTCCTCGCTGAGAAGACTCTCTCTCTCTCTCTGAGTTCTGCAGAAATTTAAATCTTGCCTTCAGGAACACTCAGTGAGACAGTGACCTATAGCATTTCCAGGGCAGGGATAGGATGCTGCCTCATCCTTCCAAAGCAAAAGGCAAATGCTAGAACCTCTGGCAAAGGAATAATTGACTCACAGTTCCTCCTCCACTTATCTTCCAAGTCCTGGGATTAGGGTGAAGCAAGAGCAGATGAAATCATGTAGGCCTAAGCCAGAACCTTTTCAGGTACTGCTTATAGAAGGCTGGGTTGTCATCGACTCTGGCTGGGGAAGGAGCCTGAATTCAATGATTACCAAATACCTCTTCAAGAGAGGTTTTTTATTGAGCTCTTGATTAATGCACCCTTTGAATGCTTCACATTTAAAGTCCACATGACACAGTACGTTACTGATCTTGAATGCCAAATGAGCTCTGTGACAGAGAGTCCCTATGGTTGTAAGGAAGCTCTAGGCCTGCCTGTAGCAGTCAGACAGCCAGACTTATCTCGGAGCTTCCTTGTTTTTATTAGTGGGTGGGACAACATTGAAGTTCATTCAAGATGTATTTTGGTTTGTGAACTTCCGCTGTTTTAGCTCATACTTAAGCAGGAGGAAGAAAATAAATTGTAGATTTCAGAATTACATAATCTTTGTTTTTTTCATTTTTTTTATGTTTTATCAGATGATTCAATATTTTGGGCACATGGCTGCACTAGCAGGCAGCATAACACATATCAGACATCCTGGCGGACGCAACTTGTAATCATAGCACACCCACCTTTGGCTAGTTCTCTCCTCCAAAGTACCTTGGCTATTTTACAGATTGAAACAAGCAAGTGGGAAGTACAATTGTCTAGCCCCTGTTTTGGTTTGCTCCTTTATTAATAAATGCTGCAGCAATGGTCTGCAGTACTGCAACAACATAATAGTTGTAGTATTTTGAGAACTGTAGTATTTTGGTACCTTCAATGCCCCTGATAGTGGCATGGCAACATGTAGCTCAGATTTAGGTTCTTATTATGTTCCACTTTACACCAGTTAGTCCATCAACCATCCAGCATATTTCTGTCTCCTACTCCTGCCTTCTTTTGTGCTGCTCTTCTCCATGAGCTTTCCACACACATTCCTCCTAAAGACTCATGTCTTCCACATGGTCAATACACACCTATCTGAGCCAATTAAAACCGTGCTCAGCTGTGGGATATGTGGCTGTTAACTGATGGCTCTGTTGGTTGTGGACTGCACTTTTACATCTCTAATGGGGCTTTTTTCAAAGGGTCAAGCATCCAGATTTTGAAAGACAAGTGAAAATTTCATCTCTACCCCGTGCTGTGTGAGCATAGTCAGGCTTATGCCACATATACTGCCTCCCATGTGTGCTTTCGATGAGAGGACTATAATGGAGAAATGTTTCTCAGAAAATGTTTCTTAGGCTAACTAGTGGGGTTTTTTGTCATTGTTGTTGTTTTTTAAATCAGGCAATTATCAATACACCTCTCTCCAGTCTGACTGCACTTGAGGTGTTAGCATTGATCATACTGTGGGTAATGGCAGGTCTACCATAGCTGGCTACGGGGACAATAAATCAACACATTTCAGATTGCTAGCCATATGTATGCAAAATGGCCAAAAAATCAGGACTGTCTTGCTCTCCAAGGGGTCCTGGGAGATCAGATTACCAGTAAATTGAAATGGATCTCCAGCTTCTCCTCAAGTAGTTCCAGTCAAACCCCAGTTGCAAGTATTTTTAAAAAGCACCTGTTTCCCTTCCAGGAGTTTCCACACATTGGGCCAACTTCTTGCCTTAATGACACCAGTACACATGTAGTCCTTTTTATCTATCTGTGTATCTGTCACTGAAGTCTTATATAGATATCTGTATGCATGCATGTTTAAAATTGTTAAGTTGCCTGGTTTCCCTTTAAATGAGCAGCCTCGGTGGTGGATTGATGACTTAAAGCACTGACAAGACTCCTGTTACAGCTGAATACTTCCCGTGGAACTGTACTCAGCTTGACAATGGAACACAAACAGGAGGCATGAAATGTAACAAGGGCATAAAAAAAAAAAAAGAGTCCATCCCCCTCTTCTAAAATGGAGACCTAGGCCTAACAGAAAATGGAGTCTGTTGGTTAAATCGTTGTTGGCTAGAGGCAAATGCTGTGGCTCACCAATCCCACACTGTGGTTTACCAGCCTCACCCTTTGGACTCTAGACTGCAGCTGGTGCTTATGTCAGTCACTACCATTTACATTGAACTGTTGCCATTTCTTCTGAAACAAAATATCTTCAAATTCTCGGGAAGCTGGAAATTCCAGGTAGCAGAGGGCAACATCTGCCCCATGCCTACCTTTGAAGAAACACTCATTCGGTCTGGACTGCACCGTATTTGGTAATAGGCAGATATTTCACAGGTAAGTCTCATTAGGCATGCGCCTGCCATCCTGACTAAAGCAGAGTAGCTTATGTGAAGTACTTCTGCCGATTAAATGTTTCACTGAAGATCCACATTCAAATGACGCTGTAACAAAGTCCTGGCTATCTAGGAACTACTCACAGTTGCCACATTGCTGCACAGAGTGGTTGCCTGACACACCACAGAAAGAGCAGGCATGGAATGCAGACGCTTCTGCTCCGAAAGCACAGGCCCCTGATGTTGAATCGCAGGGGAATCTCCTTGAGCTGTTAGCAGTGTAGGGTTTATAACACGTTGGAGTGTTTCTGACTATCATGTGGAAGTCCATGACAGCCATACACACTAGTCAGTACTTTACAATAGCAGAAGCAGTCTTAGTGGTGGGCAAACTGGATAAGAAGTTTTGGGGACATTTTTCTCTACAAAATTCAGGCCTATCCCTCCATTCTTACTGCTAAATGCTTAGTCCAGACCCACATGTCTCACTTCAGTTATTGCAACCTCCCCCTCTTTCCTATCTCTGATTCATACATTACAGCCTTCAACACATTGCACTAAAATTTCTCTCATATATCAGTGCTTAGACCACATTCCCTCCTCCCCGACACTCCCTGCACTGACTTCCAATCTCCTTCCATATGCAATACAAATTCATCCTCCCCTCCTCACCATCCTTCCCCCACAAAGCTGTTTGCAGTCCTGGTCCTGGCCAGGGCCGGCTCCAGGCACCAGCAAAGGAAGCACGTACTTGAGGCAACACATTTTAAGGGGCGGCATTCTGGCCATTCTTGGGGCGGCACATTCCGGCCACCTGTTTTTTTGTGAGGGGGGGGGGGAGCAGTTGCGCTCTTCATGCTTGGGGCAGCAAAAAATCTAGAGCCAGCCCTGGTCACGGATACCTCTCATCTCCCACTACTTACCTGCTCATGCCGGTGTTTCTTTCCCCTTGACTGAATCTGCCAAGAAGCCTGGCTTCTGTGATGTGGAAACAGACTTAGACCCACCAGTTCATTTCACATAGGACAAACAGCCCATAGCTGTTAATGACTTTATGTTGCTGCTAACTTGTGATTGAACGATTATAGTAAAACTGACAGAGCTACATAGATGCCTGGGTAAGCAAGGACATATACTGTAGAGAGCAAAAAACGTTACATGCATTTTTTAGACCTAGTTTTAGTTGTTCAACTTCAAATACAATTGTTCTTAGGCCATTAAATAAAGAACAAAGCTGAAACAAAATCAGTTGTTCCGAAATATAAAGTAAAAGGGGAAGAAGAAGGGTTTTGTGGGCAAAATCCTTAAGACTGACCTTCTCAAAACATACACTTTTCATGTAAGTACATCCACATGTGCAACCAAGATATGTAAACATGCAGTAATTATAGGTCTTGAGAAATGCCACGCTGTACTAGTGATGCTGCATGAACACAGGAAGGGACTACAGTGCCTCCCAAGGATAGATCTAAATTGTTATGTCTAATCTTGGCCTCGCTTGGTTTCCTGAGGTTACTGTTAGCAAGAGGCAGCAAAGCTGTGGGTGGAGCAATTCATGGGAGCAGCACTTGCTTCCCTTCTTGGCAGGTCAGCCAGAGAATCCTGTTGTACTGCACGTCATCTAGCATCTCTAGGGCTGCTGTACAGGTGATCAGGTACGCCAGCTGGATACCGTTCAAGAGAAAATTCTGTGAAATTTACTAGTGAATCTTTAAATAACTTTCCCTTATCCTGTTTGGCCTTCAGTGTTTGGATGATACAGGGACAAGCCATACTTTTCCTGCTAAGTCGTCTCATTCCTTTCAGGGCAAAAATCTCAGCCCTAACTGACTTTTATCCAGTTCTGTGACGTGCAGCTGAGGGGACTGGAAAAAGGGACATGGAGCTTTATCCTCCTAGGTTGCTATTTCAAATCTGGCCCAGGCATGGAGTGGCCTAAGTGATTACCACCTACTAGCTGTAGAATGAGTTGGATCTCAGTCCACTTGCTAGCAGTTCTGAGCCTACCTTCTGAGTTCTGCTAAAGTTATTTAGCACCCATTTGTTGCTGGTTTCAGCAGATCTCTTAAAGGGCTGGACAGGACAGAGAATTAACTCCCTCCTCTCTTCCAGGTAGGTAAGTCCTTATAGGTCAAGGTGGAAGTTTTTGGGGCAGCATTGTGTGGGGAAGCTTGCATTGCTATCAAGCCAGTTAAGCAGATACAAAGAGAATGTCAATCTCACCTTATAAGAAGGCTACATTCGCTCGTTAAAATACAAAATCCTGGGAAAGAGGGCTCTGGTGTCTGCATGAGTGAGTTACTTCTTTTTTCTGTAGGGATAGAAAAAAAATTTCATGGTGATCATCAGATCTAACATTTGTTCTTTAATAAAAGGAAAAAAAGACATTTTAAAGGACATTCTCTGGAATTTAGGCCCCAAATGTAGGCTCCTAAAGTTCCATGAAATAATTGATTTTTTAAAAATTCTAACAAAGTTGTGATTCAATGCCAAGCATTACAACACTGGCTAAGGCAGGACTGCCAGGAAATGAAACCGACTTGAAACTGAGTTGAAACAAGAATAAAGACAAATTGTCTGCTTTCTTTTTTTTACCTTGTGAATTATCCTTATCTTGCTCCAGCTGCATACACTGGAAAGACTCAATCGGATTTTAAAAATTGTTTGTTTTAGTAATCTTACCTGTTAGTAACACACACACACACTTTTTTTTTTTGTTAACTGACAATGTGCTTCACACTCTGAGGTTAAAAATAATATACTTAAAAACACAATTGCCATTACTGTGTGACTAATAGCACCAGAGATTGTTAAATAGTTATCCCTTTAAGTGTTTTAGCTAGTTGCATTGCACTTTGTAAGGCCATGGTTACACTGGCACGCTATAGCGCTATAAAGCCCCCACGAGCGCTATAACCTACTCCCCGTCCACACTGGCAAGGCACTAATAGCGCTATAACCGCTGAGTTATAGCGCTATTATTAATCCACCTCCTCATGGGGAATAAGGGCTGTAGCGCACCTGCTGTAGCGCTACAGGAAGAATGTGGACACCCACTGCGCATTAATTGGCCTCCAGCCTGTCCCATAATTCCCGTTCGAGCCACTCTGGTCATCACTTGCAAACTCTTTTGTCCTGTCCTCAGGTGACCACACGTCAGACCCGCCCTTTAAAGTTCCAGGGAAATTTGAAAATCCCCTTCCTGTTTGCTCCAGCCAAGCGTGGCATGTTCTCAGGGAATCCTTGCAGGTGATCATTCTCATTGATCTGATTGATTGCGTGGCGTGGTCTCAGGGAATCATTGCAGGTGATCATTCTGATTGATCATCATGACTCCACGTGCCATGCCTCCTCACAATAGGCGATCCCCAGCATGGAGCAATAGTGAGGTGCTGGACCTCATCAGCTGTTGGGGAGAAGAGGCTGTTCAGTCTCAGCTGCGGTCTAGCCGCAGGAATTTTGACACCTATGGGCAGATATCACGGGCCATGGCAGAAAGAGGCCATGAGCGGGACACTCTGCAGTGCCGTGTTAAGGTAAAGGAGCTTAGGAATGCGTATCGCAAAGCCCGCGAGGCAAACGGCCGCTCCGGGGCAGCCCCGGTGACTTGCAGATTTTATAAGGAGCTGCACGCGATACTTGGTGGTGATCCCACGGTCACTCCATCGACCACCACGGACACTTCCCAGCCCACCAGTGAAGGGGGGGGTGAGGAGGAGGACAAAGACCAGGAGGATGAAGAAGAGGAGGAGGATGAGGACGAGGCGGCAGCGACCCAGGGCACGGAGGAGTCCCTGGACGCATGCAGCCAAGAGCTCTTCTCAACCCAGGAGGGCAGCCAGCCACAGCGTCCGGCGGTTGCAGGGGCCAGCTCAGCAGCGGATTGCGGAGGTAAAGCTGCTTTTCTATGGGGAAGGCTGGCAGCTTGGGGTGGAAAGGGATGAGAGGCGCATTCCACCTGGAGCTCTTCTCAAGCCAGGAGGAAGGCAGGGGGGCATGCAGCCAGGAGCTCTCCTCTAAAGCCAAGAGGAGGGCAGCCAGCCACAGCGTCCGGCGGTTGCAGGGGCCAGCTCAGCAGTGCATTGCGGAGGTAAAGCTGCTTTTCTATGGGGAAGGCAGGCAGCTTGGGGTGGAAAGGGATGCTTGCATGCTTGCCTACATGTGGAATAGAGCATTGATGTAGTCTATCACCTCGCGGTAGTCATCATCAGTAATCTCTTCAAAGGTCTCAATAAGAGCACTTGCAATGCGCCTGCGCAGGTTTCCCGGGAGAGCCAGCGTGGTCCCCGTCCCGGTCACGGTCACTAGTCCCTGCCACTGTGCTACAATGGGTGGGGGGAGCATTGCTGCACATAGGCAAGCTGCATATGGCCCTGGGCGGAAGCCGCATCTTAATAAAATCCCTTCCCTTTGCTCCTCAGTGACTCGGAGCAACGAGATATCTTCCAGGACAAACACCCACGGAGAATGTTGGAACAGTGTTCAGAGTAGGGCTCCTGCCACTTACCGGCACTCCCCACCCCCTCCCCCGCCACAGCTTTTCAGGGCAGGGAAAAAATCCTTCCCCCTGCCTGCTGCTCACACTGTGGCTCCTGCAACGTACCGGCACTCACCACCCCCTCCCCCGCCACAGCTTTTCAGGGCAGGGAAAAAATCATTTCCCTTGCCTCTGGAGTCCACTCACCATGGCAGGGGCTCCGTTGCTGTATCTGTGCTGTCTGCGGGACAGGCAAACGGGGAATGCAGGGGAATGATAGGCATGTCTGCTCTTTACAAGGGAACCACTGTTAAATGTATCTTTTTATTTTAGAAGGGTCATCCTTCACCCCTTCGCCATCGCTCTTATCAACAGCTGAGAGGCTCAGGCGACTGAGGAAGCGGCCACGAAGGAGCAAAGAGGATCTTGTACAGCAAGTAATGCAACAGGCTGTAACGGAGAATCGAGTTGCACAGAGGTGGAGGGAGAATGAGAGCAAGTTGAGGGAGAAGGCGCGGAAGGAGAACGCGATTCACCGCCGGAAAAGCACCGACAAGCTGCTCTCATTACTGCAGCTTCAATTGCAGACTATGCAGCGGCTTGTCACCCTTCAGGAGGAGAAGCTCCGCACCCACCACCCCAATTATCGTTTGCCCCAACTCCCTTCCCCTTCTTTGCCTCTGTACCCTCCAGGCCACTATCATCAGCCAAATGGTTATCACCATCCACAGCTGCCTCCAACCCCTCTGTCTTCACTGAACAACCCCCAGACC